>OW387143.1:47171320-47775844 GCA_936440205.1 Lepidonotus clava | reverse complement strand
CCACTATGTAGCACACAAAGGGGTGGCATGCGGGGTAAATAAAGGGATTAAAATGATAATGGAAATTGGCTGGGGTGGAGAGGCCACATTTGTATTGACAACATATGGGAGTGGGGTGGGCCAGTGTTGCTGCAGGAGCCCGGGGGGGAGGGGACTTTGGCTTGAAAAGGTCTCCACTGCCAAACAGATCGGTGCAGCGGGGGTGGTGAACGTTAAAATTGAGGGGCGGACAATCACTTAAAATGCAAAAAAAAAGAAGGGTGCGGTAAACTACATCAACAGAAGAATGTAGGGAGCAATAGCTTGAAACTTAGCCCTTTTGCTACTTTATTTCACTGAAAAATAACTAATGAAATGTTATCAGAAGTTTTCCTAAGCTGTTTTGCTGATTCTGTATATTTTCTGGTTTAAATCCGCTTCATTTTAGGGGTGCTGATCACCATCATCCAAGAATAGGGGGCAGTCAACTAAAATTCAGGGGGGGGGGGGGGTCAGTCACAACAAGCAGTGGTGGTAGTTTGGCAGTGGGTAGTGGGTAGTGACCTTCAAAGTATCAGTGCCCCCCCCTACCCCAGGGGTGGGCCGGTGTTGCTGCAGGAGGGGGTAGGAGGGGGGTGCATTCCCAGGCCTTGGATACACGATGTCGGGGGGGGGGGGGGGGAGTTTGACAATTACATCCCATAATTTGAACATCCCATAATTCCCACGCTCTGCTAGGAGACCACTCAGGATAATCTAGTCATTATTTACGGACCACACACATAGCGAAGACTCCCTCCTTTTGCACCTCACACAAAAAGATTATTATTGTGGTGTTCAGCAAGGCCAGATGGCTGGGGACTCTTTTCAGATCTTATCAAGTTGATTTTCACCTAAAGTTTTGTGATTATTTTCTTTGGAGGAGACAGAAGGAGGATTGATATGATCATATTGAGCCACTGTCTGGATATGGGTGGTCAAACAGTGATATTGATTTATCCTGTGTTACTGGGTTACTGAGTACCTCCGTGCATTTTATTTTAACAAAGGGGTAGGTCTGAGTGATGTTGAATGTGCAAGGGTTAGGAGAAAAGTAAATTGAAGGCTCTCACATGTAGCAGTGTCTTACTGTATGGGGGCGGATACAGGATTTCTGAAAGGGCGGAGGGGGGTGTCAGCATATAGGATATAGACTAAGTGCTAAAAATGGACTACATTTGCACGCATGTGCACAACATTTCCCCCTCTTTTAGTCAAGAGGTCCGCCAAAAAGGGGGGACAAGACCCCCTGGACCCCCTTCTGCATCTGCCCCTACTGTACAAGTAGTAGTTAGATCTACTCTGATTTTTTTCGGGATTATTCAAAGTCATTTATAATAAGGTGGAGATTAGTAATCAGGCTTGGTAGATTACTGTGAATTTATATTCGCTCAAAATTGCAGAAGACTTATAGTCTCTTATACCAAAGGCCTCCAGCTGCTTGTATTTAGGAGGGGTTGGGGTGCCAGAAATGTCTCCCACTTTTTTGTGAAATTTTTTAATGTCACATCCTCCTCCTTTAACAAGTCCTGGATTCGCAGCTGGAAATCATTGAAATATTGAAACTAAAAACTGAAAAGATCACAAGTTAAATTGTAGGTAAATGTTTTTACTATGGGGGGGGGGGGGGGGGGGGGGGAATTAAGTGTATAACACAGGTAGGGTACTCCTCTGAAAACAGGACCGACAGCAGGTATAATAGAAATTAAGGATAGTAATCCCCATTTTCAGTACCATCCCAACCCACTTTCACCTACCCCCCCCCCACCCCCCCACCCCCCCACCCGTCACAGTACCCACATACCCACAGCCTACACACCCACATGCTGCGCGCGCATGACAGGCTGCGCGCGCAGGCCGCACGCGATATGGCGGTGTTTTTCTAATTGCGGCCCACAAATACAAAAGACAAGGACAGAGGGCAAACAGGGCTGGTATAATGAGAACGGTTGGGGGGAGGGGGGAGGGGGGAGGGGCCCCCCCACATGGCCGGTTCACACGTCGTCGTCTCGGCAGCAGTGTGGTAGGGAGGTCCCTGGTAGGGAGGAGGACGGGGGGGGGGGGGCAGTTTCTGGGAAAAATGAAATGGAAGAGAGGGTCTGAGGTACGACTGGAGGGAGGGGAAGAGGCACTTACTTTAAAAAAAATGAAATAACCAGGGAAATACATTTTGAGCAGTGGTAGGGAGGTCCCGGGTAGGGAGGTGATGGGGGTGGTGGTGGTGGTGGGGGAGGAGGCACTTACTTTGAAAAATGAAATAACCAGGGGAATACATTTTGAGTGGTATCATTAACAAAAAATATGTAAATGGACGGATTTAGGAAAGAGGGAGAGGGGTATCTTTATGGACTAGGGATAATGTCGCGCAAGGTACATACACATTTGACGCTATCGGTAGCAGATCCAGGGGGGGGGGCGGTATTTTAATATGTGCCCCCCACCTTTCTACAATTCCTGGATCCGCCCCTGGCTATTTCACTTTGTCAAGTTTAAGTCCTCACCAAAGAAAAGGAAATTGGGCGGGGATGGTAGGGGGGAGGGTGTGCCCCCCCTTGATATATCCCCCTGATGTACTATTATTGGCAAAAATATGGAGTGGCCTGGAATCTATTTAAGACGATTTTATTTTTTCTGATGTCCTTCTAAGATACAACATTTAGAAGCTACTTGTCTCCAAATAAAATATTGAAGCGTATGTACCCTAACCCTCCTCACCCCCGATTCGCTGTTATAAAGTTACATAGTAATCACAAGCAAGAAAAACATACTGAAGCCGAAATCTGACGTCTATAAGTTTATTGTTTGTATATTACCATTATCTATTCCGGACTCAACCTATTGTGTTGAAGTGGGTTTGACAGGAATTATCATAGAATGATTTATTGATAACATGATTATTTCATGGTTTTCGCTAATATCGTCGAAGAGGCGAACTCGATAAATCAGGTGCGCTATCAATATTTGGAAACTGAATATAAAAGACTGTTACAGTCATAAACTATAGTCCTAGGCCTCACAGCAATAACCTTGCATGTTTCGTGAATGAATAGCGCTGTCACTTTTGTGCAGAAAAAAAGATTATTTTCCTGTTCACATTTAGCCCCCCTTTGTCCTGACTTCACTTGTTTCGGGCTGCTAAGGAGTAGGGGTGTTGTAATTCTAGGTGGCGCTGCAGTAGACCGCTCTCTAAGGGACCATCACTCTGAATCAACGTCACATCTCGTTCTGCGCGAGATCTGTACCAAACTCGCGAGATTCAGTTACCGCCCGCGTTTTCCCGCCAAAACTGCTCGAATGTCGTCTGCGCCGCCTGGCCACCTCCGGCGGGGGTCCAGGGGTCCTGACCCCCCGCCCCCCATGAAATCTGACCTCCCTTCACACCCACCTAAAGCCCTTACAAGAATTTATCGACAAAAACCGGGCGAGGCTAGGGTTTCTGCGCGAGGAAAATTGTTTTACCTCCTTTTCTGAACTGTTTGGGGTCGCGCGTCTCTCACAGCCGATACAGACTGGCGGAGGGTTCTGTGTGGTGGGGGGTCGGATTTCAAATTGATTGTGGGTCTTTGAGCTGCTCTGGTAAGACCGGAAACAGAACACTACACAATCTCCACAGCGCATGCGTCAGGGAAAAAGAACGGAAAAGAAAAGGTCTCACGAAACTAATTGTTTTCCTGTATAGTTTAATATAACGGGTCCTGAGAAAAAAAATATTCAGAACATTGCGCCACATGAAATTGACTCAGAAACCTATTGTGGCCTCTTTGGCGCACAAAATATCAAAATTTTAGGGTAGGTTGACCCTGAAAATTTTGAGCAAGCGCCCCAGATGTTGACCTACCCTCATTTTGGCACTTTCGCAGCGACCAAATTCATGGAGCGCAGAGCCTATTTCAAAAACCTACTGGCATTTTCTAGAGTCACTGCATCATGGATTCTTTATTATGAAATAACTCAGAAATGATTAGGGGTGCCCTGTGATTTTTCATTCAATTCTGTCAGTTTTCCTTATTTGAATATCAGCCACTCAAAGCCAGTCATTCCCTTCACCTCGGGACAGAAAGGTATATGACACTACAGATGGCGCCACAATTAGTTACGTGAGACCTATAGGGACAGCGAAGATTGCCTTTTTTCTCAATAAACCCATTTTTTCATAACTAGCACCTGTTTTCAATAATAATATCCAGTTTCAGCATCATCAAATTGCTTTATCCTACAAAAAGACTGGTTTCCCTAACCCTCTACCCATAGGTCTTAACCTAGCATTTATCGCCATGTGACATCACCATCGTCACCTGACCCTCATTTAGAGAACCGGTCATGGCAAAGACATGAAAATTGGCAGGAGTGATCCCACCCCATCACTGAACAAGAATCAAGAGCCATTTAGATAATTGTGAAACCAGTTTGCAAGAAATAATGACAAAATATAGAAAAATTGGGCGCCAAAAGACAGAAAAATGATAAAAATTGACATTTTCTCCAGATTTTTTGTGGAAAGTCCTTAGAAAAAGATACTCTAATGGCATTATTCTAGTTTCTACATGTGTAAAGACCATCCCCTGCAACTTTGAGACAATTTGAACTATTTTTTAAAAGTTTCAACCTGATTCATCCATTTACAGTTACCAGCGCTAGGCCAAAATTGACACTTTCGCCTGCTCAGACGAGCCAGAGGGAACAAAATACAGGTCTCAGATGACCAAAAGTTGTGCATTTTAGAAGGAAACAAGGTCAAGATATCTCCATCAGTGACATTTAGGAAAATAAGTACATCAAATTGATTTTGGGCTGACGTTCAGTGCCAACGCCTATGTATTTGACCAAATTTCCTTAATTTTGGCTTAAAATCCAAAAAAACGATGCAATAAGGGAATCCTTCTCCATATCTTCTAATTTTAGGCTAATTCACTGAAAAAGTCAGTTTTCAGGGCCAAAAAGTCAGTTTAGTTGACTTTGGCATATTCACTAAAGGTCTCACGAAACTAATTGTTTTCCTGTATAGTTTAATATAACGGGTCCTGAGAAAAAAAATATTCAGAACATTGCGCCACATGAAATTGACTCAGAAACCTATTGTGGCCTCTTTGGCGCACAAAATATCAAAATTTTAGGGTAGGTTGACCCTGAAAATTTTGAGCAAGCGCCCCAGATGTTGACCTACCCTCATTTTGGCACTTTCGCAGCGACCAAATTCATGGAGCGCAGAGCCTATTTCAAAAACCTACTGGCATTTTCTAGAGTCACTGCATCATGGATTCTTTATTATGAAATAACTCAGAAATGATTAGGGGTGCCCTGTGATTTTTCATTCAATTCTGTCAGTTTTCCTTATTTGAATATCAGCCACTCAAAGCCAGTCATTCCCTTCACCTCGGGACAGAAAGGTATATGACACTACAGATGGCGCCACAATTAGTTACGTGAGACCTATAGGGACAGCGAAGATTGCCTTTTTTCTCAATAAACCCATTTTTTCATAACTAGCACCTGTTTTCAATAATAATATCCAGTTTCAGCATCATCAAATTGCTTTATCCTACAAAAAGACTGGTTTCCCTAACCCTCTACCCATAGGTCTTAACCTAGCATTTATCGCCATGTGACATCACCATCGTCACCTGACCCTCATTTAGAGAACCGGTCATGGCAAAGACATGAAAATTGGCAGGAGTGATCCCACCCCATCACTGAACAAGAATCAAGAGCCATTTAGATAATTGTGAAACCAGTTTGCAAGAAATAATGACAAAATATAGAAAAATTGGGCGCCAAAAGACAGAAAAATGATAAAAATTGACATTTTCTCCAGATTTTTTGTGGAAAGTCCTTAGAAAAAGATACTCTAATGGCATTATTCTAGTTTCTACATGTGTAAAGACCATCCCCTGCAACTTTGAGACAATTTGAACTATTTTTTAAAAGTTTCAACCTGATTCATCCATTTACAGTTACCAGCGCTAGGCCAAAATTGACACTTTCGCCTGCTCAGACGAGCCAGAGGGAACAAAATACAGGTCTCAGATGACCAAAAGTTGTGCATTTTAGAAGGAAACAAGGTCAAGATATCTCCATCAGTGACATTTAGGAAAATAAGTACATCAAATTGATTTTGGGCTGACGTTCAGTGCCAACGCCTATGTATTTGACCAAATTTCCTTAATTTTGGCTTAAAATCCAAAAAAACGATGCAATAAGGGAATCCTTCTCCATATCTTCTAATTTTAGGCTAATTCACTGAAAAAGTCAGTTTTCAGGGCCAAAAAGTCAGTTTAGTTGACTTTGGCATATTCACTAAAGGTCTCACGAAACTAATTGTTTTCCTGTATAGTTTAATATAACGGGTCCTGAGAAAAAAAATATTCAGAACATTGCGCCACATGAAATTGACTCAGAAACCTATTGTGGCCTCTTTGGCGCACAAAATATCAAAATTTTAGGGTAGGTTGACCCTGAAAATTTTGAGCAAGCGCCCCAGATGTTGACCTACCCTCATTTTGGCACTTTCGCAGCGACCAAATTCATGGAGCGCAGAGCCTATTTCAAAAACCTACTGGCATTTTCTAGAGTCACTGCATCATGGATTCTTTATTATGAAATAACTCAGAAATGATTAGGGGTGCCCTGTGATTTTTCATTCAATTCTGTCAGTTTTCCTTATTTGAATATCAGCCACTCAAAGCCAGTCATTCCCTTCACCTCGGGACAGAAAGGTATATGACACTACAGATGGCGCCACAATTAGTTACGTGAGACCTATAGGGACAGCGAAGATTGCCTTTTTTCTCAATAAACCCATTTTTTCATAACTAGCACCTGTTTTCAATAATAATATCCAGTTTCAGCATCATCAAATTGCTTTATCCTACAAAAAGACTGGTTTCCCTAACCCTCTACCCATAGGTCTTAACCTAGCATTTATCGCCATGTGACATCACCATCGTCACCTGACCCTCATTTAGAGAACCGGTCATGGCAAAGACATGAAAATTGGCAGGAGTGATCCCACCCCATCACTGAACAAGAATCAAGAGCCATTTAGATAATTGTGAAACCAGTTTGCAAGAAATAATGACAAAATATAGAAAAATTGGGCGCCAAAAGACAGAAAAATGATAAAAATTGACATTTTCTCCAGATTTTTTGTGGAAAGTCCTTAGAAAAAGATACTCTAATGGCATTATTCTAGTTTCTACATGTGTAAAGACCATCCCCTGCAACTTTGAGACAATTTGAACTATTTTTTAAAAGTTTCAACCTGATTCATCCATTTACAGTTACCAGCGCTAGGCCAAAATTGACACTTTCGCCTGCTCAGACGAGCCAGAGGGAACAAAATACAGGTCTCAGATGACCAAAAGTTGTGCATTTTAGAAGGAAACAAGGTCAAGATATCTCCATCAGTGACATTTAGGAAAATAAGTACATCAAATTGATTTTGGGCTGACGTTCAGTGCCAACGCCTATGTATTTGACCAAATTTCCTTAATTTTGGCTTAAAATCCAAAAAAACGATGCAATAAGGGAATCCTTCTCCATATCTTCTAATTTTAGGCTAATTCACTGAAAAAGTCAGTTTTCAGGGCCAAAAAGTCAGTTTAGTTGACTTTGGCATATTCACTAAAGGTCTCACGAAACTAATTGTTTTCCTGTATAGTTTAATATAACGGGTCCTGAGAAAAAAAATATTCAGAACATTGCGCCACATGAAATTGACTCAGAAACCTATTGTGGCCTCTTTGGCGCACAAAATATCAAAATTTTAGGGTAGGTTGACCCTGAAAATTTTGAGCAAGCGCCCCAGATGTTGACCTACCCTCATTTTGGCACTTTCGCAGCGACCAAATTCATGGAGCGCAGAGCCTATTTCAAAAACCTACTGGCATTTTCTAGAGTCACTGCATCATGGATTCTTTATTATGAAATAACTCAGAAATGATTAGGGGTGCCCTGTGATTTTTCATTCAATTCTGTCAGTTTTCCTTATTTGAATATCAGCCACTCAAAGCCAGTCATTCCCTTCACCTCGGGACAGAAAGGTATATGACACTACAGATGGCGCCACAATTAGTTACGTGAGACCAGAAACCTCCTGTCTTTGGGAGTCAAAGCGAGGCGCAAGGCAAAAAGTAGTGCCCGGCGGAGGTTGAAGGAAGTGATAGGGCTGAAGGGCTTAGGACACAAAAAGTAGTGCGAGCGTAGGGTTACATGGCAGGGGAAGGCGTGGTTGTAAGAATGTTTTACTTGGGGATATTTTCTTATTAACATGTTCCTTTTAGTGGCGTGTCTGTATCTTATCATCGTGTATCACTGTCAAGATCTCAACTTCCATCGATTTGACCTCTTTGACCTTTGTAGGTGTGTCCCTGTATGTAAAGTAACTGTTACCAGTAAGGGGCGGATTCAGACCCCAGCCGGCTTGTGATGCAACAGAAACGTTCTGCAACCATACTTTTAGTCAGTTTGTTATTTACTAAGATGGTAACATTTATGTCATTGATGTTGAAACCTCACCAAATCAGAATGTTATTGTTACATTATATTTTGGTGTGGTTAGGAAGAAACCAAAACAGAACATTGTAAGAACATTCTGTTTGGGTTGAAGAATGTAACCAGAACGTTGTATTAACATCACAGTGCAACATCACAGCAGTATGTTGTGGCAACATAATTGGAAGTCATCAAAAGAACGTAATAAGAACCAAATACAGAAACAACCAGAAAGTCGTTGCAACGTTAAAACGCTGCATCCTTGGCTTGGACATTTGTAAGTGTGTGTGTGTGGTGTGGTGTGGTGGGGGTGGGGGTGGGGGTGGGGGATGGGGTGGGGGTGGGGGTGGGGGTTCCACATTATAGGCAAAATACTAAAATGTTGCGCATTGCTGAAAAATGTGTGACATTATTTCTCTTTGTCAAATATAAGTCTCCATCAAGTGGCGGGTTGGTGGCTCAAGACCCTCTGGATCACCTTTTTGATCTGTCCCTGCAAGTGGAGAGTCCTCTTCTTGAACAACATTGATTATAAATCTACATGTACAATTTGATATCCGCTATACCCGTATGGGTTTACATACATTGATATTATGTTTCAATTCTCAATTCAAAAAATCAAACTGAAAAGTGTAAATATGGCAATTTTAGCAAACATAAACTAATGATAGCACTGGTGACATTGCACACTCACCCTAGTAATGCTTCTCACTTGCAACAACTAGAATATAATCACAAAGAGTAACCTCTGTGCCCCGTCACATAACAGAAATAAGGAACAATTTTTGGCACACGGTCAAACTCTCGCTGTTGTACCAAAATTCAGCATCGATTTTCACCCATTTCTAATCATTTTTCTGGGCTGAAAATTTCTGGGATTTTAGATCTAAATGTCTAGTTTCCAGAACTTTTTGCAGAATTAAAATCGGTATAGCAGAACAGCCGCAAATCAACAGCGGGACCCATCGCTACAGGGACGTCCTTGTTTAAGGACGTCCCTGTTGCGACGGTTTGGTTATGCGACGCGGCACTGTCTTTCTTGGTAAAATTACATCTACATTTTATGTCATTGGTATTTTGTGTATGGAAAACCCTTAGCAGTAGCTAATTCCAATTCCCTTTTCAGATCACTTTTATTTGTCAAAACATTGTGTTTTGATTTTAGCAATGTTTTAAGAAAAGAAAAATTGCAATAGAAAAAATAATTACATTATGATTATCAGTAAGGCTTTCAAACATCCACTCCGATTCACTCCGGGGATATGGCTCTGATTCACTCTGTACACCATCTCAATTTACCCCCACAGCACCAGGCCAAATCACCACCAGCAAACGTGCACCACTTAAAATAATGAACACAGATTGAATTAGGTGCGAATCTAGGCCCAGAACCCCTAGTCCTAGGCTTAATATGCGCAGCACGATGAATTTTAGGCTTTTTTAGGCTCTCACAAGCCTAAATGTCACTCAATTGATCTGTTCATTTGTCACGCACGTGCCTATGCCCCAAGGGGCTTTGCCGCCCCCTAAATCCCCCCCCCCCCCTTCCCCACCCCCTGCTTCCATCAGCCTCATTTTTCATTTTCCCGCTGACCCCGATGTCAATTTGATCATGTCGATTTGCCCGATAACCGATCAGCTCGAGCCTTGTTGAACAGGCCCCAGTTGGAGTTAACAGGGCGAGGGACAGTGAGTGAGATGAGAGGGGAGGGGGGGGGGGGGCAGTGGGTGAGATGAGAGGGGAGGGCCTCTATTAAACGGGTGTCGGGTGCCCCCCTCACAACACCCCCACACACCAACCCACGTTGGGCTGATTGACTGAGGAGGTATGGGGGGGGGGGGGGGCACTTTTCATCCCAGCCAAGGATACGACGTTATTATAGCGTTGCAGCGATGTTCTGGTTGGTTCTGAATTTGGTTCTGCAACCACACTCTTTTTGTCAGTTTGTTACTTACTAAGATGGCAGGTAACAATTATGTTTTTGATGGTGAGGTTGAAACCTCCCAACTTAGAATGTTATTATAATATTATTTTTTGGTGAAATTAGGATGAAACCAAAACAGAATGTTATAGGAATATTCTGTGTAGGTTGAAGAGTGTAACTAGAACATTGTAATAACGTCACAGTGCAAAGCAGTAGCTTGCAGCAATGTTATTGGGAGTCATCAAAGGAACATAGGAAGAACCAATACAGAACCAAACAGAATGTTGCTGCAACGTTACTGCAATGCTATAATAACGTCGCATCCTTAGCTGGGTGGAGAGCCCCCTTCGACCCTGCCCTGATCCACCCCGGCCCGTGGTTGGCCATGTGTGACCCCCGCAGGCGGCAGATTAAACAGAGGGGAGGGGGAAGGGGAGGGGGGAGGAATGGGGGAAGGGGCGGACACCAATTACGTGAGGCAAAACGCCAACAAATTGAGCTGCTCGCATTTTGAGTGGCTTCAATTATCGCTCAGACAATCAGAGCTCAGAGACAAAGAGGGGTAGAGGGTGGGGGGAGGGGGGTGGAGGGGGGTAGAAGGGGGTTATTTTAGTCCCCCACCAGTCCTTCCTTTACTTCTAGAAATTTTCTGTCCGATACTGCTTGTATCCCGCACTCTGCAGCCAACTGGATATATATACTAAACATCGCAGAGGGAGGGGTCATTTGAAGGAAAGTTCGTATGTCCGCAGAAGTTGAAAATAGGAGTATTTTTTTCACTAAAGAACGTTCTTGAAAATGTGATAAAACGGGGTGTTATCTTTTTTCTCAAAACCATACCCCATGATTATATATAGTTACACTTAGAAATGTGGCAGTTTTCCTTATCCATTATTGAAAGAGTGGAATACATATCCCTAACGTTTCTAATACCCCAAGGGCAAGCATTTTTTAAATCTATTCTTTGGTTATACATTTCTAATGTTAGATAGCACGCTGTATAACCAAAATGACCGCTGGCGGATCAGAGAGTCTTTTATCTCACACGCCTGGATTCAAAACAAACCCGATCCGATCTGTCAGTGTGTGATATGCAGAAATGGAATTCAGGCTAGTATTACAGATGCTTTTACGGAATTTTAATGGGTATTTTGTTCCCTAATATAGAATTAAATTTAGTGTACGTTGTTCTATTGTGGCTAATGAAGCAAAACAACTTCAAAGACTCCCAACTCCAGGAGTGTGAGTTTTATTTTTTTACTTTTGAAACTGTGCACGTTCATGTAGGTCTATCCAGCATATCTGCAATGTATGCAATCTTTATTTAAATGTCAAATACAGCATATTATTCCGTGGATAACTTACATAAACGTGTCATTCCCTAAATTTAGATACAAAAAGTAATTTTCCAATTTTGACAGTTGCTTTCCCACTCCAAGCGTGTGAGCTAAAATACCCTCTGCTACGCCAGCGGTACTTTTGGTTATACAGCGTGGATAGGCTAGGGGGGGTGGGGTGGTCTAGTGTAAGCGTGCTGGCATTGCACGCTGCTGGCCTGGGTTCGGTTACCAGTGCTGCCTGTAAAACAACTTTTCCTTTCCGTTGTTCTCATCCCCATAGATTTTAATCACTTTGTGCAATATAAAAACTCTGATTTGGCCCTAATGTAGCTGAAAAATTGTTGAAAGGTCAATAAACTCCAACAATCATCATCATCGTCATAAGATACAAAAGACTCACTATTTATTATCAAACTGTTTCTACCTTGTCCTCTGCCTGTTTCAGGTGTCTATTTTACTTGACAGATACCTTGAGCTGAAAGTTTACATATATCTCTGAATGTGAAAAATGCATGACAAGAAAATCGGTTTGCACTTTGTCGCATCGTAGATCCGTAGCTTCCCAGGCAAGCATGTGACATTATTATAACGTTGCAGCAATGTTCTGTTTGGTTTTGTACTGGCTCTTGTTACGTTATTTTGATGGCTTCCAAAAACGTTGCTGCAACGTATTACTGTGATGTGGCACTGCGATGTTATTATAACTTTCTGGTTACATTCTTCAACTTAAACAGGACGTTCTTATAACATTCTGTTTTGGTTTCGTCCTAACCTCACCTAAAAATAACGTTGTAATAACGTTCTGATTTGGTGAGGTTTCAACCTCACCATCAATAATGTAATTGTTATGTGCCATCTTGGTAAGTAACAGATTGACTAAAACAGTAGGTTGTAGAATGTTTGTTACGTCGCAGCTTGGCTGGGTTGTTACTCATTTACAAATGAGGCGGCCATTTTCCTATACTACTAACGCCACGTCCTCCTCCCCCGGTTCACGCATTAGAAATGTGTAAACAAAAAATAGATTTAAAAATGTTTTTAATGGTCACAAAAAGAGATGGGATTTTTAAAGTAGTTCAAACACTGACATCACTCCCCACATCACCCCCAGTCCCATGACGTCAGCCACCTAGCGACCACTTTAGGAAACACCGGAAGTTGCCAGGACTGTGACCCTCAAACCGGAAGTGGAGACAGACCAGGTGCTGGTCACGTGACCTAAGCGGTGAGGGGGGTGGTGGTATCTGGACTGGTGTCCTAATCTGGTTTGGACTTAATCCGGTTTGGGTCCGGAGTCTGTCCGCCATGTGCCAGGTCTGGTTGGGCAGAGTTTGGAACAGACAAAGTCAACTGGACTAAATGTGATTGTCTCTTCCAACACTGTGCAGGGGTTGGTCCTTTGTAGCATATGGACAAAGCCTGTAATGGATAAACTGTGGTGATGCGTCTATGGGGGCCTTCCATTTAGTACATGCACACATTGTAAAAAATCTCAGACCCCCCAGCCAAGGATGTGACGTTATTATATCATTGCAACAACCTTCTGGTTGGTTCTGTATTTGGTTCTTGTTACGTTCTTTTGATGACTCCCAATTACGTCACTGCAACATACTGCTGTGATGTTGCACTGTAATGTTATTACAACACTCTAGTTACGTCCTTCAACCCAAACAGAATGTTGTAACATTCTGTTTTAGTTTTGTCCTAACTTCACCAAAAAATAATGTCATAAAAACATTCTGACTTGGGGAGGTTTCAACCTCACCATCAGTAACATAATTGATACATTCCATCTTAGTAAGTAACAAACTGACTAAAAAAGTATGGCCACAGAAGTTTCTGTTACCTCACAAGCTGGCTGGGCCTCCACCCCCTTTTGGGCAAAGATACGCGTTGGATTTGTACAGGAACGTTTAAGTCTAATCATACACATGCACGTTTTCCGATATTTCGGATCACTCTCACCCCCTTAATATATAATTAATATATATGTACATACTTAATGGAAAGCCCCTATATACAATCCCCGATTACAAATCAAACTACATCGGCTGACAACAATATAACAATGTATATTGATATATGGTGCATTACTAACAATTGGCCCATAGACTAATATTTCATGTTACAATTGTAGCCTAAGAGAATTTGAATAGGCATAAATTCTTTACACCTGAGATACCAATCTGCATTAAAATCTATTTTATAATAATCACATATTGAATATTTTATAAGTGTGTATTCTGGGCTGTATGTATGTTGATTAGTGATTGAAAAAGGACTGGTAGAGTATTCTAAAGCCCCATACCCACTAGGCGATTTTACCATCGCTGGGTGACAGGCAACTGGGAGAATGGCCGTATCCATTGCCAGGCGACTGTCATATCAAGCAACTTTGATATTTCACCTAGAATCCACACATACACACAAGGAGTTGCTCGGTGATCTTGAGTTGCCCAGCAACTTTAACGGTGATTCTACCAGTGGCCCAGCTCCCAGCGATGGTAAAATCGCTTAGTGGGTATGGCCCTTAACATAGTGATTTGGATAAATGGTATTGAATTCATTAACATTATATTTCTGACATCCAAATTCCATGCACAGAAGGTGAGTATACGCTGTTTTCTATAGGTAATGGACTCTGTTCAAATTATAATATAGAATTCAAAACAACAAAGGACACATACAACGTTGAACCTTAGTGAATTATTCAAATCAAATAAACAACCCAACCAAGTTGTGACGTAATACTACCACTCTGTGACCATACCTTTATGGTTAGTCTGTTACTTACTTAAATGCCATGTAACAGTTGTTTTTTATGGTGAGGCTGCGACTTCACTAAATCAGAATGTTATTGCAATATTCAGTTACAGGCAGGGGGGAATATTAAAGGGAGCCAAAACCAATATTGGGTCAAAATTTGGTAAAATGTTTTAACTATTAAAATACATTCTATGATGATAACTGAGGCCAATAAATAAATATAGACTGTGAAAATAGGCTTTAACTTCCTCACAATACAAAAAAACATGTCCCTGGCCAATTTTGGTGACCCACCAAAATTGTTTTTTTTTACAAACATTGCTGTCTACAGACAGGAAATACAGGAGTTTTGTGGAATTCACTTTATATTCAAGTTAGTTTTCATGGTTTAAAGTGTACCACTAGCTATGGTTAGACTCATAGAATGTATTTCTATAGCTATCTAAGTTTGCAATATCAGGCCTCCCCACTAGCCATCCCCTACACCCATAACTCTGGGGCTCTGAGTGCTGGCCGTCCTCCCAAGTGCATGCCGGGAAGTAATGAGTGTATGTCAGCGTGGGAAAATGTGGGGTGTGTCCAGATGGGGGGTGAGGGGGGTCAGAGGGAGGAGAGGAGGAGGGTGGGGGAGTAGGGTGGGGTGACAGGGAAATGGGTGACCCCAGGCTTTCATCGCCAGTCGTCATGTTAATGATATCCTCCTATACCTACTTCTAAAGCTCCATGCCCACTAGGCGAATTTGACTGGATCGGCCGAATAGAATCGACAGATTATTCACATAAAATCAGCCGATTTTAGCACCAATTCAGATTACCAGTCAGTTTGTCATATTGAAATATATATATGTTTGATATGAGTCAGTGCTAAAATCGGTCGACTCTTCTAGTAGAGTCGGCTGATTTTAGCACCGATCAATTAGCTGACCCTGGTCAAAATCGCCTAGTGGGTATGGAGCTAGTGGTAAGGCATAGACCAGTAGACAGATTATGGCTACCCAGGCAAAAATGTATTGTTAGACATTAGTTAGACATTAGTATAACGCTCTGGTTAGACTATTTCATGTAAGAATAATGTTATCATAACATTCTCTAATGGTAAGGACTTAACTATAACAGAATATATTGTATTATAACGCTCTGCCTTGGAAAGTCTCAACCTAACATAGATACATAACTGTTACATATAAAATTGGGCAGGTAACAGACTGACAAAAGAAGTATGGTCACAGAATGTGCTTGTTACGTTGCTGCTTGCCTGGGTACTTTTAATTATGGTGACTGTATCTATCACTTGGCAGGTATTTTGAATCATTTTGATTAATAATAAGGGTTAACCATTAATAAAAGAATGTTGGTTAGCATCTACAGCGAACTTGCCAACAACAAGAAAATTTGTCACGGTCATCCCTGGGAAAACTACCAATCTTTGGCAGCACATTGGAAGCCATGTTTGAGCCTAGGTCATTTCAAGGTCAATGACGTTTTACGCTGAAATAGTTTCAGATTTTTATTACATTGTGCTTATTCTTTCTAGATGTTGATTGCACGTGAATTCTCAGAATTAATAATTTTAGAACAACAAAAATGTAACTGGAACTTTTAAAAACTATAAGGTTTTCATTATTCATTGAGAATTGAAATCACAATATAGCTCTTTGGTCAGATCAACGAGTAACCATGGAAGCTATACTTTTGTGTGGTTTTCTCGAATTGAATGTACTATAGAGCAATTTTGGGAATCATGTTTTGAATTAATATTTGTGATTAATGAGGACGTAACTTGGGACATAAATAAATATGATTTATAATTCTAATCTATCAGGTTGGAGGAAATTTAACCTACACATGATGACTTTCGACAGTATATTGGAGGTCAAACAGCCAAAGTGCTTCATTTTTGGAAGGCATGTTCATTTATTTAGTGCTGTGTATACGTAGATTTGAGAAAACATGCAACAATCCTCCAGAATATTTGGTTAGTTTTGATAATCTTAATTATTCAAAACATATTCATTTGAAATCTCAGAATAACATCCTAAGTTTAACGTTTGACCGGGATCGTGAATATTCCAGATGGATCCAATCCAATAAACATACCCAAAACAACAAATATGTATAGAATTTCATCGAAGAAAATGATCATAAGTCACTAAATGCTTTGCAATGTTAACTTGAAATACGACGACAAACGAACAGAGCTTACCAGTATTCTTATTCACAGTTTCTTTTTATTTCATTATTCCATGTTTAGTGAGAATTCAATAACTCAAATCCAGCATCTTGTACCCTTGAGTCTACATCTCAAACCCCCACAAACCCCTACTGTGAGCCGTCAACACCCCAATTATCGCCCATACCATTACCCCACACACCTTCCACTCACTTACCCCTACAACACAATAAAGTGGGAAGGACTTAATGCAGTGAGCCGGGGCCCTGGGGGGGGGACTGACTCTTTGAAGGTATCTACCCACTGCCAAACTGCCGCCCCTGCTTTTTGTGACTGACCACTCCTAAATTTTAGTTGACCGCCTCCTATTTTTGGAGTATGCAGATCACTGTCCCCCCAAAAAAATCAGAGGGTCTCAATGCCACGAAATAAACAAAATTCATTAAAATTGTTTAGGAAAATTCCTGATAAAGTTGCTAGGCCTATAAGATTTTTGTGTGGAATCATGTAAGACATTAAACTAAATTTATTTTGTTATTGCTGATTACTGTTCTATAGAAGTAGTTCACTGCCCCCCCCCCCCCCCCCTTCCTTATTGGCCTTAAAGTGGCCCCTCTATTTTTACATGGATCGCCCCCACTTCGAAGGTCCGTTTGGCAGTAGGTACCCTTTTGAGACCCAAATGCCCCCCCCCCACTCCCCACAGGTCCGAGACCCTTTGAGAGGTGACAGAAATAGGGGTTTTCAGGGGAAAGGTCCCTAAACCCGGGCTATTAGGGGACTTCTAAGGCCCTAGCCGAGTTGAGATGGAATCAGATAATGGTCGGTAATAGGTGATAAGGGCAGAGATAAGTGGGGCTGTGACAGCCTGACGCCTATCTTAGGCCTCAATCTCAACCCCCACCTGAACCTCGCCTAACAATAGGCCCATGTTTGATTTAAAACATCAAACGTCTTCCGATTTAACTCTTCTAAAAATCAACGATTTTCTTTTTCTTTTTTTGTTCTTTATTCGACTTCACGTTGTTACATGATCTTCCAGCCATATGGTGATATGTAAAGATTTAGTGATTGATAAAGTAATATCAAATTTCATATTGAACAATTATACAAATGCATTAGCCAAATGCATGTCAAGTGGGACATTTAATATTGTTAAGAAATATATTAGAATACAATAAATCTCTTTCTCAATATAATATATAAATCTCACTTTCTTAAAGTGTTTTCAATGATGTCCATGAGTTTCTTTTGGTTTAAATAGACGGAATAAGAATAATGTAGAAAATACTGGAAACACTTTTAAGAAAGTGGGATTTATATAATTATTGTATTGAGAAAGAGATATTTATTGTGTTTTGATATAATGTTTTTAATAATTTAAATGTCCTATTTGACATGCATTTGCCGAAAATACTTTGATTTGTTTTGAAGAGTTAAGGAAGGAGGCATTACAATGTTAAGTCAGGCCTAAAGGAATTTGATTTCCTTGAAAAGTTGACAAGCAATTACTGGGGTGTCACTTGAGTTGGTGTAGAGTGAGAGTAGAGGGGGTTAGAGGGGTATTGAGGGGTAAGTACCTCTTTGATGTGTGGTACAGTAGTCACCCACTGTGTATTACCGTCTTAACGGGCCTTCTTAACCCTTTTCTACCATTTATTTATATTCTCTGACATTTCCCCCTCAATTTTACAATATAGACATCATATCAATTATATTTATATTATAAACTGTACCAGGAACGATGTGCTAAATTCCAAAATTAACGGGAAGGTAAATATTACATACATGTGTTGTTTATTCACAGCAGTAGCATTAAAGAAATGGCCGGTTAAGGGTTAAAAGCTTTATTTGGCTAAGAGGCGATAATGGGGAACTTACATGGTCCCACAAAAGAAATTGGATTGGGGTAGAGTACGGGGGGATACTCTCTATGAACTTGCTTTGCATAACCGAGTAATGCTACTCATATCTCTTCCCGCATAGTAAAATCAATATTTCTAGATGCAAATTGATAGTTTAGCACTTTGCTTTTCACAAAGTTAAAACCTGGAAAACATTGGTTGCCTTTGCTTTGCAACTTTCTGTCAGAGCATCTAGATTTTTTTCTATATACATTAAGAATGTTGACCACAGTATCAGTAATTTATGAGAAGAGATGAGCCAAAATGAGTATTACAACTTTCATTCACAAACACATCAAGCCAGACATACAATAGCCAGTCTATAATACCTATTTCACAACCGTATATATTTGATTGTGTTCTTAAAGATACAAGAAATTTACTATGAAAATGTTCATAACAAAATAGAAAGACATGCTTTTATTGGTGCGAAATTGTCAAAAAGAGACAATTTAATCAGAATAAAAAGGCCTTCAGATTTACTCTATATCAAGACTCCAGCCCCTTTTCAACATTGTCCTGCTCTCTCAGAAACCGGTGAATGAAAGATTTCTTATTCCCCTGGAGGGCAATAATACCTGCCTGTGAATCTAAAGCTAGATTTGTGTTGTCAGTAAAAGTTTTAAACTTCTTCTGTGTAATTGATATAGAAAAATCAAGTACAAACCATGAATGCACTCAGCAATTGTTTTTGCCCCACTTTGCACACACCCATGTCTCGGGCTAAAGCAGGAATAGCAATTCCTTTGTGTCCCTTAGTCTGTACTATGTATCAATCGTTTAATGTTAAATTCTTGGGTCCTGGGGTGTCAGGTGGAGATTTTTTCAATAGGGCGACCCCCCCCCACTTTTTTTTCAAATTCGCTGGTTCCGCCCCTGACTCTGTCCTGGTATGATTGCATGTACCGCATGATAAACGTTCCCATTGGGATCCCTCCAGCATATTGATATCTACTGCAGTTAAATTGGTTTTCCTTTATTCCTGAAGTATTTTGTCAAAAAGTACCCTCCCTACCCGTTATGGCTTGGGATTTCTTGAATAGCGATCCCTTACGTGAAATACTATACACTAATAGGGACTATTTCCGCTGGTTAGAAAATACTGCTTCCGGAAACCAGCCAGCATTATAAACGTGGATATAGTTTCGTCTCCGCCCCCAGTATTGACTATTGTGACCTCTAATGTGACCTCTGTGAGATTACTGTTTTAACCGGAAGTAGGGTGCAGGGTGGTGTAAGGTTGTAACGGGTAATGGTTGAAAAGGGAAAATTATCTGATTATACAGGTGTGGGTGTGTATTATTTTCATTACAAAAACGGTCTTTACGAGTAAGCAGAGTCCAGAGACCTCTTGCATTAGTCTCCCAGCCGGAGGTGTGACGTTATAATAACGTTGCAGTGACATTCTATTTGATTCTAGTTTGGTTCTTGTTATGTTCTTTTGATGACTCCCAATTATGTCGCTACAACCTACTGCTGCAACGTTGCACTGCGATGTTATTATAACGTTCTGGTTATGTCCTTCAACCTAAACAGAATGTTCTCATAACATTCTATTTTGGTTTTTTTCCTAACCTCACCAAACAATAATGTTATAATAACGTTCTGATTTGGTGAGGTTACAACCTCACCATCAACAACATAATTGTTGTGTGCTATCTTAGTAAGTAAAAGATTGATTCAAAAAGTATGGTCCCAAAATTTTTCTGTTATGTCACAGGTTGGCTGGGCATAGACCTGTCCCTAGTGCTTTGGTCTCACATGTTTACTTCAATAATTCCATTCCAATTTTTAACAAAATAATTAATTCTGAAATTACCATAAATATTAATATAGATGCTCTTGATTCTGGTTCCTAAGTAAAGTAGCCAGGCAAGAATGTAACGTTATCACTATATTGCAGTAACATTCTATTTGGTTCTGGTTTGATTCTTTTTACATTATTTTGATGGCGCCCAGTGTCATCTTTAGAACCTAACATTATGACGTTGCACTGTCACATTATTTTAACATTCTAGTAATGTTTTTTCATGTAAAAAAACATTGTTACAACATTCGGTATTCATAAGGTCTCAATTTCACCAGAATATCACATTATTATAACACTCTGCCTTAGACAGTCTTAACCTTATATGAAATAATGTAACTGTTATGTGAAAATTGTGCAGGTAAGAGACTGATCAAAAAGGTATGGTTGCAGAATATGCTTGTTATATTGCTGCTTGCCTGGGTAGCCTCAGACGGAATACGAGAAATATGGTCAAGAACCCATGCACAATTTGTAGAGTCTAGATAAATGTAATGACATTTTCCCCATTGGAAACGATGCCAAAGGCCTGTCAGCTTGTCAGCTTGTCAGCTTGTCAGCCTGACTCACTCATACTCATGTCCAGCCATTCATCTCTCTGAAATACTACATTTAGTTCTGGTGGCAAACCTATAAATCATTTGATTTATCATATTCATGAAGTCACTAGCTTTCAGCAGTGCTTTGTAAATCGGAATAGTAAATTCGTGTTTATTTCAGTGGACAACGTTGTGTAGATCGGAATGGAATTAATACATTATGTATTTTGTAGCCCTAGCCCAATTCCAATGGTATACATTGGTATAACAAAAAGACCAAAAAGAGGTGTACCCATTGAGCAATGTAATAAGAAATATATAAGATAAGTTAATTGCTTGAAAAATATACAATGTTAGATTTCAGTTAAAAGCATCCCCTTATTCGACTAAAATCTTAGTCACATCACTCAATGGTTTCCGTCCTCAAGTTTCCTGAAATAACAGCTTCAAATGTACATTGGTGTGTATCAACATCTAATACTTTTTTTTCCTCTGTAGGTGTTTGAGACTTAAGGGCAATACCCACTAGGCGACCTGGGCAGCGATGGGCGACGAGCAACGGGCAATGGGCGACCTTCAGGATCACCACTGAAACTGCAAGGTGACTGCGATATCAAGCAAGTTTGATAAGCAATTCAGCAATTTTTTCAGGTGATTTTCCAGGTGATTTTCCCGGCGATTTTCCCAGTGATTCCGTCATCCATTGCCCGGTGCCTAGAATGCACAATATACCCGTGGGGAACTGCCAAGCAACTTTGATCGTGGGGTGATTATGCAGGGCGATTTGTTGCTAATGCAGTCACCCATCGTCGGTAAAATCACCGAGTGGGTATGGCACTTTAGAATCATTTAGAATGTAGAATGTACACAAACACATTGTAATGCGTATGATGAGAAGACGGGAGTATTGCTTGAATATTCATTTATGAAGAGTGCCTTCATTGACATCGAGTGAATAGCATATCAAATATCGAGATACAGGAAAGACCTATCCGCTGGACATAACCAGTGCATCACTGCCACAACACAAAGCCTGAGAATGCTAGGGCTATATTTCAGATTGATCTTTCACAATTCACCTAATGCATCATTGATAGACTACTCACCGATAGTTGAAGTCATTATGTGCCTGGTCATAAGGTCATGAAATATACATTGCCTCAGCCTCTTATCTGCCTATGAAATATTCATTGTTTGGCGCACATAGTGTGAAATTTATTGTTGTTGTAGCCAGTATATCGGGTGATCAATAGAGGCCCTCCGGCTTCCTCTGGCTTTCTTTACCTGAAGGGTTTTATATTCCACACTGAAAACACAGAGTTGTCAAAAGTGGTGCCAAAAACGATAACCCAAGGTTGTCACAGGCTGTGTCTGTGTCTGTTAGACAAAAAAACTTATTTATGAATATTTTCATGCTGCAGACATCATAGTCATTATAATGGCTTCCTTTTATGTTATTCCTAGTTATTAGGTATGGCCATTACACATAGGCAGCCTATGAGTTGTATGGTTTTGACACCATTCACTTACAACACTGGGTTGATATAGGCAGAGGCCATGACAACCTTGGGCTGTCGTTTTAGGCACCATTCACTTACAACCCTAGGGTAGTCAGGCAGGACTTTTGACTTCTCATTTTCTTCTGTGACAAACCTATGACAACCCAATCTTCATTTTTGCTTCTCTGACGACCTTTTTGGCCCAAAGTAGTCGGGAGAAAATGACTACCTTTGGGTTGTCATCCAGCCTCAAAATTCACAATGACAACCCTCTGACCACCCCAAAATTGTCAAAGGATTGTCACAAGGTCGTCACACTGCATTGATGGCCTGAAATGAGCCCTCTGATGACCCAAAAGTCACCTATGAGAGCCCAAAATTGACCTGTGACAACCCTTTGACAACTTTGCAGTGGCTCTCTGACGACTTTGTGTTTTCAGTGCAGTACATATTATACCTGCACGAGTCTTCATTGATGGCAAAGCATCAGGAGTTTTCTGTCCAGGCTAACCCTCTTTTTAAATTTTAGTGAAGTAAGAAAATAGCTATATATAGTCGCTGATATCGTTTTGCAAGTTATTGGAAGCAGTAGAGAAAATTACAATTTTATATGGCAAATATAACAGATTTATCACAAGGATTTTGAGAAAATTGCTGAGGAGCTGTTGCTGACCAACATGCAAGTCACTGTCAATTTTCAGGGGTAGATCCAGGGGCAGGGGGCAGGGGGTTCTGATACCCCCTCTTTTTCTTATAACTTTCGTTGATGTTGTATTAATGTTATAACTGTACCCAGCCAAGGATATGACGTTCTAATAACGTTCTAGCAACATTCTGGATTGGTTCTTGTTACGTTACACTGTTAGGTTACAGCGACGTTCTTTTGATGACTCCCAATTACGTTGCTGCAACCAACCGTTGCGACGTTACATTGTGACATTCTAATAATGTTCTTGTAACGTTTTTTATGGGGCTGATACTTCATAAGAATGTCATAATGACATTCTGTTTAGGTGAGGTTGAGACCTCACTGAATTAGGATGTTGCTATTACGTTCTGTTAAGGTTAGGTTGACACCTAACCTAATAAGATAGTCACAGTAACATTCTGTTTAGGCAAGGTTAAGACCTGACGTAATAAGAACATCACAATAACATTCTGTTTAGGTGAAGTTAGTACCTCCTCTAGTCAGGAGGTCACAACAATGTTCTGTTTAAGTGAGGTCTGGACCTCACTTATCAGAATGTCACAATGACGTTCTATTTTAATTTTGTCTTGACTTAACCTCACCAGAACGTTATGAGAACATACCGTTTTGGTTAGGTCTCAACCTCCCAGAAAAATAATGTAACAGTTATGTGACAATTTAGTAAGTAACAGACAAACCAAAAAAGTATGGTCGCATAACGTGACCGTTACATCGCACCTTGGCTGGGTATTTTGTTTACTTTGTATATACACAAACCTACAGGAAGGTCAACAATTGTATGAATGCGGTTAATAAATAAATAAATAAATAATAAAAAAAATATTGTTCCGTGAGTGCACAACACAATTATGGTGATAGGCGGATGAGAAGATTCACTATTTCAAAGACAATTTCTGATCCCTCTGAACTCATCAGTTTGACCACTTGCCCCCTAAGTCACTTAATTAGCCCTTGTTAAGGCTTCACTCTTTCCCTGTCAGCTGAGAGTCCGGGGGGTAGGTGGGTCGTCAGAAGGGGTAGTGACCCGAGACGACCCCACACACCCACTTTACACTACTCTAATAACCCCCACTTACTCACAGTTTGGCCCCCTGCATTCCCTCCCTCCTCGCCTACCACCTGGAACCCTTAAGGGGGTTTTACACCTTGAGATAAGAGCTGCGATATGAAAATGTTGCAGTGAAGTCGCACAAAACAGAGATTAATTCTTGGTTATACACTGTTGGAAATACTAAAAATAACTTATTTCAATTAAATTACATCTATGTGTGTATTTTCTGTGATATCCTCATATCACGCCAATATCCCTCATTTGAAAAAAAACCATATCAGTTTTACTTGCCCTTTAGGCTGGAAGGATGGTGTTGAGGAGCACTCTAACTGAATAACATTATGCCTTCCAGCAGTTCACTTAGATGAATCAACCATTCCCCATGGACGTGGGTCTACCTAAGTGCGTCTATTTCTAACTTTCATGGGCAATTTCTAGTTATAGATTCCAAGTAAAATGCCCCAGGTGTTTCAAGATACCCCACCTCACCTCGTCTACCACATGTTGCTCCTCTCACCCTTACCTCAAATTGGCCCTAATCACCAACAAAAGCCACTACTTACCGACCTAGGCCCTCTGGGCTAAAACTGTAACGTGTCTGTCTGGATGAGGGGGGAGTCTGAAAATGTTGCACTGTTCCACATACACGTGCTCCAACATGCATGCACCTACCCACACCCTGCCGCTGCCCATACTCAGTCCCCACCTACCCGCACCTTTTATATTCACCCTACTTCTTCTAAAATGATGTCCTTTCACATGTTGCTGCCTACATACTGAACTTTCTTCAGGTCTTACCAAGAACCAGCGAAATGGGTCATAACCAACCTGTCCATCTGGTTGCTGTTTTGTTAAACTGGTTTCAAAAGGACCTGTGGGAACCAGCGAATTGGGTCATGACCCCATTTCTTAGTTCCAGCCTCATCCTCCATGGTGTAGTGGTTAAGACCCTCAACTCCAAACCCAAAGGTTGTGGATTCGAATCTTGGCGAAGCCACTTGTGTATTTTTAAATTCTATGTCATTTATGAAATATTACTTAATGGTATTATATCATAAGTTACTTTTATTCATCGTACTTTTAATCTATTTATAAATATACCATTTTATAGGCCACTCTGCCGCTCACATTGTTCCTTATATATAGCCACCAGGGGGGTATTATAGTAATGAATGGAAATTTCTATGCTTCAGCCATGTGAGTTGACTACACATTTCCAGGAGTGCATCTTGCCCAACCAAAGTGCGACGTAACAGTCACGTTATGCAACCATACTTTTTTGGTTTATCTGTTACTTACTAAATTGTCACGTAACTGTTACATTATTTTTCTGGGAGGTTGAGACCTAACCAAAGCAGTACGTTCTCATAACATTCTGGTGAGGTTAGGTCAAGATAAAATTAAAATAGAATGTCATTATGATATTCTGACTAGATGAGGTCCAGAACTCACTTAAACATAATGTTATTGTGATGTTCTGATTACATCAGGTTTTTACTTAAACAGAATGTTACTGCGACTATCTCATTAGGTTAGGTGTCAAACTAACCTAAACAGAACATTATGGTGACATCCTCATTAAGTGAGGTCTCAACCACACCTAAAAAGAATGTTATTGTGACATTTTTATGTAGTATCAGCCTCATAAATAATGTTACAAGAATGTTATTAGAACGTCACAATGTAACATTGCAACAGTTGGTTGCAGTGATGTTATTGGGAGTCATCAACAGAATGTTGCTGTAACCTAACAGTGTAACACAACAAGAACCAATCCAGAAAGTTTCTAGAACATTATTAGAATGTCATATCCTTGGCTGGGTGATCACCTAGTCTGCAGGTGAAATATATGAAATAAGCTGTACATGGCAGGGAGTATTGTGCAGATGCCAAAGTAAAGGGGAAAAGACTTTGTCAAGATATAACATGGATGCTATTTTCATAATGTCTTCATTAAAACAAAAAAAACAAAAAACAAAACAAAAAAATAATAAGAAAAACCTGGACAAACAAAAGTTTGATTTAGAAATGTTTGTACAAAAATTACCAATTTTGCATAATAGAGAAAGTCCAGTGATGGCACTGTATTTGTTATGTGTTGGGTGGAGTGCAGACTTGAAGTTGATGTATTGGGGGTAGGATACCTTTCCCTCTCTGCATAACAGAACATCAAAGTGAGAAGGCAGGGTGGGTTGAGGGGAGGGTGCCCCAGGGGGCTGTGCCCAAGGTGGGGGGGGGGGGGGGGGTACTCGGTCAAGTCGGAAGCTCTGGGGCTGTAGCTGTGGATCACTAATTTGGCAAAAAGAGGGGGCCTGTCAAATATTCAGACCATCTTTTAGGGGGGCTGTCAATTATGTATTATATTTCATATTATATAAAGAGTGTATTGTATGCAATTCAGCTTCCTTATAATGCTTGTAGAACAAGTTATTGCATTTAGAAGTCAAATAATGACTGCAAAATTTGTCATCAATTGCTTTTTTAAAGGTGCTGTCCTTGATTTAGCCTGAAAAGGGGGGCTGTCAGAGTTTTCCAATCCCTAAAAAAAAAGGGGGGGGGGCTGTAGTTTTGTTTAGAAGTCAAACAATGATGTAAAGTGTGTCATCAATTGCTTTTTTAGAGGGGCTGTCCTTGATTTAGCCTGAAAAGGGCGGGGGCTGTCAGAGTTTTCCTGTCCCTAAAAAAAAAAGGGGGGGGGGGGGGTTGTAGTTTCGCAGTTGTTACCTACCTTCAAAGACTGAGTGCCCCCCCCCCCCCCAGGGGCTGTGCTGACTCCCCTCCTTTATTATGCAGACAGAGGTAAGCAAAGACCTCAGACAATTGTCCCTATGCCCTCTGCCCAACTCCGCTTACCGCAACTGCCACCAGAGGGCACAACCGAAGTGGATGCTGATCGACACTCGAACACGAAACACTCGTATCGTGTGAACACCGCTTTGGTGTGCGGTCCAAAGAGCTTAGTTGTGTGCATACTTTGCACAAAGTTTTTCATTTGTCCGCTTTTATGTCAAGTATATCATATTCAAGGCATTTGTGACCTGCTTGCCAATTTCTGTTTTTTATTGACATAGATGGTGCATACAGTAATCGCTAGGTTTCTAACAATGAGAGATTCTCTTATATAAAGTACAAACTAAGGAATGTGTTTCTAAGCACCATTAGGTTGGACACCCATCACAAATAAATTGTGAATGTTATCAACAGAGTTACAAAGAATAAAATTCAGAGTCAGATACATAAAGCAAGGATCATAATCTAGAAAGTTATAATTATTTGTCGCTTAACCATTTTTCCATGGTATTGGACCCCTTTATCTTTGCTGTTTTTCTAATGTTTTTTTCATGTTCCGTCGACATCACGGTAACCATGGCAATATTACAGATTAAAAAACAACTTATCTAAGAGACAGAATGTCAACTTTGAATTTCTTGCAATAGTTTCAGCCTTTTTCTCTGTAATTATTGGCTGCAGGCCATCAATGTGTGTGAATAAGCAACCAATTCTCAAAGTATAACCATGGAGAGTAAAATAAGACTCTCCATGGTATAATAAAATATAAATTTGAAAGATAAATATATATAATGCATCAGAAATTTTAATGACTCTTTCAGTGCACAAGATGTGCTCCCTCTTTTCAGTTGTCGATGGAGTCGTGGATCTAATAATTATTCAAAAAGAGTATTAATAGAGTATCGAAAGCTTATAGCAATTTTACATTATATTTTCTGCAATTACATTTTATTCATTGTAAGTTTAAGATCCCTTACAATTAAATGTAGACATGTTTTGAGGATTGAAAGGACTTTGTAACACGGTCCTTGATACTAATAGTGAAAACTAAATAGACATATTTAGTTTTTAAATAATGAATAGGGTAGCTTGAGTTTCCATTTGTTGACTCTATTTGATATCCAATTAAGAGCTCCCTCCTCTTTGTGCATTCAGTAGAAATTAAATCTTTTATACACTACTTTTTGAACCAGGAGAAGATTAAATCTAGACTTGAAAAAATAAAAGATATCATAACCCTTTCCAATTCAACACACCAAAAGCAAGCATCAGAAGAGTAATTGACATGACTTTAATTTCCATTCAGAATCTCAATCTCCCCGAAAAACAACACAGCCTTCCTTTCCTCTAGACGTCGTGGTATGCGGTCTGACGGTCAGTTGTAGCCGGGAACAGTTTCTACCCTTTTGTGTGCGCACTTCCGGTGCGGCAGACGACATTTAGCCTCGTTTTGGCGCGCTAATGGCGTCCGGGTAGGATTACTGTTGCCGGGTCGATGTTAATAATTGTAAGTAAACAGATGAAAATTAAACCATTGACGGGGGGCTGGTAGGCGGGGGAGGGGAGGGAAACCCCAGTCACAGAGAAGAAAGGCGCGGATTAGCACATTATGATTGGTCTTTTTGGGGGGACTATTTTCTTTGATTATTCTTTTTTGAGCATTTTTGTTCTCTCTTTGCTGTCGCTGTCGATCAGACCGTGCTGGTGTCCTATTGGCGGGGAGAATGAATCAGGAGCCAGGACAGGAAGGATCCAGGAGGGATGGGGCGGGGCGGGAGGCAGGGGGTCCAGGGGGTCCCCCAGGCAAAAAAGTGACGTTATAATAACGTTGCTGCAACGTTCTGTTAAGTCCTGGTTTGGTTCGTGTTACGTTCTTTTGATGGCACCCAAAAGCGTCTTTAGAACCAAATATTGTGATGTTGCACTGTAACATTATTGTGATGTTCTTTCATGTTACAATAACGTTATTATAACATTCTTTGTTGGTGAGGTCTCAACCCTACCTAAAATAAAGTCACAGTTAAGTGAGAAATGGGCAGGTCATGCACTTACCAAAACGGTATGGTTGCAGAACGTTCCTGCCACATTGTTGCTTGCCTGGGCCCCCCTCCCCCATTTTGGTGGACCCCTAAACTACGAAAAGAGGGGAGAATGCCATGCACATATGCGCAAATGCATGTCGTTTTAGATCTTAGCCTTTATGTTGACCCCACATTTCAAAAATCCTGTATCCAACCCTGCACAGGATAAAAAATCCCAACAATGGGTGGCATTCTCCGACCCTGCTGTTAGAGCTGGAATGATCTTGTTTTCTCTGGGACTTATCGTTCAGAATTCATCAGTTCATTAGGGAGGTGACAAAGTTAACACTGCTGTGAGTACACCGGCCGGTCTGGGGTAGATCTATATAGTCCTTTCCTGACCTAGATACCTCTTGCATAATAGGTTCTTTACACACAAGAGTTCATGGCTACTAGTGGTCACCCAAAATCTGTAAGGAATTCCCTTATTAGCCGTCTATAAATGGCATGGGGAACCCTTATGATGGTTGTTGGGCTGCTGGCTGGTTTAAGGTCCTACTTGCCATATGCCAGCGGCCCCAAAGCATGCTGGGATACAGGGTGGAACTCCCACCTAAAATGGTTGCGGGTTTACAGTCCTAGTTCGAGCGCCTAGTGGACAAGAATGTAACTACAGTCTGGGGTCGATCATGGCGGGTCGATGAGATCCGAGTTGACATGACGACAGGCTGCTAGGGGGAGGTGGGATTAGTGCGCATGGGCAGCGGTCAGTTGGCGGTGTTAGGGGTTGGGGGGGGGGTAGGGGGGCTTAGTGTTGATTTGGGTTTGCGAGGCATACTATAAAAATAATTAATTGAATAAAATTGATAAATTATAGCTTGTTCTATAGAGAGGTTGCCTATAGGTAAGCTTTTTATCTTTAATATTTCTTACCATTTTTGTAATAATCATATTAGGCGTGGTTTATTATTATAGGCTCATTTTCACAGTGTGAAAAAATATTATTGTTATCATCATACATTTTGAATCTCTTACCTTCTTTCAACAATGAGGATATTATCCTAAATCATACAGAACGTGTTTGCATACATGCATTAGCATTCCTTTAAATACTTGAAATACTAAGTGGAGTGAGAACCATCAGTTTCAGATTCTAATTTACACTTATCCGAAGATTGTAACAAGGCCTACAACCTCCCAACATCTCTGGAAACCCGCGAAAATTGCCAGGGCTTCCTCTGACGTCGGCAGTGGGGATGGGGGAGAGGGGGGGGGGGTAGGGTGTAGGTGAGGGGGAGGGGGGTATAGCAGAGGGGCTGGGGACTATTTCCTGGCGCGCAGTAATTAACAGTGGGTAAGGAGATCTGGGCGGCAGGCTGATATTAATACACGGTAAACAGTAATTAGCGCGTATAATGTAAAACGGGGGGCGGGTTGTGATTGGGCGATGTTTGCCCACCGCTCAGCGCCCCACCCCCCACATACACACTCCCCACCAGCACCACAAACCAATTAAAGGGCCACACGGCTATGGGGTGCCGGTTGTCAAACCATATTAGTCTGACAAAATATAATCATGCTGCATTTATATATCAGTACATAGTGAAACAAAGTTGTTGTTTTACTTCAAATTTTTTAATCAAAACTGGCAACTGGCAATTGACTAGAATTGGCCGATTTTTTAAGCGACATACCCACTAAACGACTTAAGCGGCGATGGCCGATTTGATGGGCAACCACTGCACTGATTACCCATCAAATTGGCGGGTGAATTGTCAAATCGCCCGACAACTCCCTGTGGGTATGGCGTGCATTCTCAGCAATGGGCGATGGGCAACAAGATCGCTGGGAAAATCCCTGGGAAAATCGCCGGAGAAATATCAAACTTGCTTAACATTGTTGTCGCCTGGCAACTTTACTGGCGATTTTCCGGATCAGCCATCGCTGGTTGCCGGGAAAATCGCCTAGTGGGTATGAAGCTTTATAATTGCCCATTAGTATGCTGTTTTAAAATCTGCATGTTTGACCAGAATTGGTGCTAAAATCGGCCGATTTTGAGGGTAGAATCGGCTGATTTTAACTCCGATCAGTCAGCCGATTGTGTAAAAGTTGCCTAGTGGGTATGGTTCTTAAGTAATAAAATACGCGTAAATGAGCTGTGTCTTAACTTAACGTTGTGTGATAAGCTACTTTATAGAATGAGGATCTACAACTGTGTAACAAGTAACCAGTATGATTGTCATTGTGCTCTGTACTCTTTGTCCTGTATCTGTTCACGACTCTTATGACCTGTTAGTACTATTTCTTGACATTTTTTGAATATGTGATTTAAAAAAAGAGATGAACACTTCACACCCCATACTGCGGGTATTCTCCGCTAGTTCCCGCCTGACTCAGAGTCTACGCTGGTAACGGGCCTAAATCCGAATCCAAAAGTTTACCCTAGAAATTGAGCAGGCCTTTGATATCGAGATAGAGTAAACATGAGATTAATTCCCATATTAAATCTGAGATGTAATTCGTTTAGGGAGATCTAGGTTTCAGGGAAGAGAGGGAAGGCTCGGGATTGGTGATTGTGGATTTAGAAGTGAGGAAAACAGTTATGGAGCGAATTGCAAGTTATATTCAACCATGAAAGAGTTGATTATAGGATAACAAAATAATAAGATAAGGAGCGCCATTCCCAATTTATTCTGATTATCATGGAATAAGGGGAAACTAAAACTGCAGCTCAATTTGCAAAACATGCAAGTAAAGCGCCTCAACCATTTTATATGGTTACAAGTGGCTTTGCCAGGATTCAAATCTACAACCTTTGGGTTTGGAGGTGAGGGTCTTAACCACTACACCATGGAGGATGAGGCTGGAACTAAGAAATGGGGTCATGACCCAATTTGCTGGTTCCCACAGGTCCTTTTGAAAGCAGTTTAACAAAACAGCAGCCAGATAGACAGGTTGGTTATGGCCCATTTTGCTGGTTCTTGGTAAGACCTAAGGAAAGTTCAGTATGTAGGCAGCAACATGCGAAAGGACATCATTTTAGAAGAAGTAGGGTAATGAGTGGAGTATGTAACCAGAGAAAACGGAGTGTGGTAAAATTGGTATGCTTGTCCCGTTTATGATTTTTTTTATCTATTTTTTTTTATTTCAGAGCCACATCTTACAAAGTAAGTTTTTCATGTAGTTGATAAATGGCAGAAAATACAATACATACATACAGGAAACAGAACAATTTTTTTTATTATTAAACCATACTCATGTACAAGTGATCTTCCGTATGGGTATGATTGATGATAGAACATAATATTCATCAGTGAATGTATATACTATGCAATAGATTATAATAATATGCTTAAGCTCATAGTCTCGGTCTTTCCTTCAAATTCTTATAATAATTATAATTCGATTAACCATAATGTCTATTCATATAACAATAATACTTTGATAACAAAAGTGCATACATGTGCTGTTTTGTCCCTTTTCCATGACAAAACAAAACAAGAACATGGCCATTATAAACTACCACTTAAACCCTTTGTAATTATTTATACCCTTTATCTAATTCCCCTACCCAACACAGGTGGCGCTTCAGTGCCATATAGGACAACGCGGCAGGCGGGGGTTGGCGTACGGGTCATTGTTTGTGGAGTGTAATTGAGGTCCCAATAATAAGTCGTCGGGAAATTGTCGGGAGTGGAGGGATTCTTAATCAGTGTGTTAATCTGGGGTGAGTGGGTAGGGAGGCTAATCCAATCTGTGGGGGCCTGTGTTGGTTCACACTAATGATAGAGGTGGGTGCTGTTTGGTGGTGCGGGTGGTGGGGGGTTACTTACCGTGGGGTTATAGATGCATTGAATTGTTGAATTTTTTTAGAAACTCCCACTTAAACTCTTTGTAATTATTATTCATACCCTTTATCTAATTCCCCTGCCCAACACAGGTGGTGTTGCAGTGCCGTATAGGACAACGTGGCAGTCAGGGGTTACCATACGGGTTGTTGTTTGTCGAGTGTAATTGAGGTCCCAATAATATGTCGTCGGGAATTGACGGGAGCGGAGGGGTTCTTAATCAGTGTGTTAATCTGGGGTGAGTGGGGAGGGGGGCTAATCCAATCTGTGGGGGCCTGTGTTGGTTCGCACTAATGACGGAGGTGGGTGCTGTTTGGTGGTGGTGTGCAGTGGGGGGTTACTTACCGTAAAGGCTGTATTCCATATACCAAAAGTGCACTGCCGATTTGACGCCGAAACAATTTCGCTACTGCCGATATACAATTGGCGGCACTGCCGATAAAATTGACCAACATGTTGGTAAATTTTTCCAGCCGATTTTATCCGGGCTGCCGATTATACACTTTTGGCCGCTGATTACACAGTTTCGGCTGCCAAAATTGTGACGAAAGTGCAGGCTGCTGGTATAGAACATTGCCATGGAAAGGGTCAGTATCGGCAGAGCACACTTTCGGGATATGTAATACGGCCTTTAGCTTATAATTACTTTGAATTGTTGAGTTTGTTGTGAAACATTTTTTCAAGTGTAAGAAGGTTTGATCCCCAAAAAGAGTCACCTTTCATAACATGAATCAGGGTTGTATTTTTGATTAGTTTGTTAAAGTTACGTACCCTTAATCAAAAAGAAAACTTTTGCTTGTCTTCTATCATGTAAATTCTACATATCACGACCCGATATTATGCAGCATTATGCCGCTTAACTTCTAGGTTTAATGAATTAAATCTCTTCTTCAGCCTTCAATCAGAGTCAATATTCATTCAATTGACACATTTTAATATGCAGTACCCCCCCCCCCCCCCCTTGTCATTCTCTCCTGCCCCAACACTGATCAACGCAATTTAATGTAATTCGCCTCATTCTAAATGAAATGTGATCAAATATGAATGATGAAGAGTTGGCAGGCGGTGGGAGGGTTGTGTAGGGGTTATATCGAACAAAGAGGGGCTAAGGCAGAGTTAAGGGGGGCAGTTTGACCCCCTGGTGGCAACTCCGAGAGTCAGGCAGGTCATTTGTAATCTGCGGGGGGCTGGTTGACATATACCAGACGTAACTCGGGGGGCGGAGCGGTCATTAAGGATCTCCCCGGGGGATGCGCCTTTTTTGATAATTAGGCTTTTGTCCTAAAATGAAGCAGACAAAAGATGTGGCCTGTGCCTAGAGGCCTGGACGCCTTATTACATGGACAAAAATTCTGGGGAGGAGGAGGAGGGTTATTGACTGGAGAGTCTGGGCAGCGCTGTGGTTGAGGGTTGGGCCCCTGGCACCCCCACTTTCAGAAGTGATATGCATCCCCACCCAAGCAAGAATATGACGTGTTTATAACGTCATGTAACGTTCTGTAACATTCTGCTTTGGTTCTTGCTACATTGTTTTGATGGCACCCAAAAACACGTTAGAACCTAACATTGTGACGCCACACTGTGACATGATTGTAACGTTCTTGTTATGTTCTTTAATGTAATAATAACGGTATCATAGCATTATTCTTTAGTAAGGCCCCGACCTCACTCAGATATGATGTTATCATAACATTATTTTTCTCATAGTCTCAACTATACCTAAAATAATGTCACTGTGACATAGAAACAGGGCAGGACATACATTGACCACAACAGTATGGTTGCAGAACATCCTTGTTTCGTGCATGCGAATACATGCCGTTTTAGTAATTAGCCTATATGCAGACCCCCCTTTCAGAAATCCTGAATCCGCCCCTGGCCTTGGTTGAGCCCCTGGTACCCCCCATGCGATTCAATGCTCTTGTCTTATGTTTATATACAAATGTCTGAGACAGAAAAGCATATTATTTCGGGCCTATGAAATGATGGGCCCAATGTTGTAAATTTCATTTGAATTATGCAATTGTGAGCAACTCTAGCACGTTGCTCACAAGTTAATTGCAATGATGTATATTTGCATGGAGCGGCCCATAGGATTGTGGGAAAGGGAACCAAATTTATAATGTAAAATATGATGCGTTCCTGAATCTTAAAAGTACGCATAATTCATTAACTTCCTGCTTGAGGACTACTACATAACTGGAGTATATGACATCGGAATCCAATAATGAACTCTCTGTTTGATATTTATGGTAATGCAAGATTAAGACGTGGCATTTGATGGCAATGTCTGATTTTTGGACAAGTGAGGTGAGGTCCTCTACTTATATACTACAGTGGCGTAGTCAGGGTGGGTTCCTGGGTGTCTGGAACCACCTAAGATTTCCAAAATATAAGTAAGATATAAAAAATCTTGCCAAATCTGTAAGTCGGAATCCCCTTAGATTTACCTGGAACCCCTTTGACTTTGAGGCTGGCTACACCCCTGATTATACTACATTTGAAAAGCAGTTCACCGTCATGTTGTTCTCTCGGTTTATGCATAGGAATGCAGTTGTGGTTTTTACTGTTTTTATAACTGTTACTTGTATTTCACAATAATAAGTGATGCTATAAAGGTGTTTCTTTTATTCTTTTAAGTTTCAAGCATCTAGTTACACAGTAGTACCACCTAATATCAACCCTTCAGGCCCTACCATTCTTGTGTCGTTGGACGTCTTAAGCCACCTTTTTAAAAACTTTAATTCAGAATTAAATTTCGGAGTCTCCATCAGTCAGTATCGGAACTCCACAGATGACATTCAGTCACAACTTGTCGGATCAGGAGTCGGGGGACCTCAGTCAATGCTGTAGTTTTTACGTTCCGTCTCTCTTCACTAATACCTGTTAAAACCCACCACACCAAAGAACTCCCGCCCCGCCCTTTCCGACCCCCGTTTTTGTGTCCTTTTCTCTGATGGGATTGATTTCTTTACCCTCTATGAGATGTCTCCGGTAATCCTGCACATAATGAGGGTATTTTACTCTCTCCCCTCTCCTCCCCCTACCCCTCTTTACATCTCCCACCATCTTTATTTCTTCACCTCCCCCCTCGATCATCCCCCCTTCCCTTTTTTATCCCCCCCCCCCCGACATCAAATGGTCATCGACGTGGTCTTTGACTCCGCTGTTTCTCGCTAGGTGGCGTCCTCTGATCTCGTCTCGTCCTTTCTCGCGAGATCTGGACGCGCGAGTCACGTGACCGCGGTTATAATCAAAGCGAGGCTAGGAACGAAAAAGACAGAGAAAAGGTCTTTAGCGAGAGATTATCGGAAAAAAAGACGGAAGATACGAAGAAAGGAGGAGGAGTCGATGGGGATGGGGAGGAAGGAGGGGGGAATCCCTGGTCTGTGATCTAGAATGACGTCACGGGAGATGACCCTGGCCGGTCAGGTGACCGGTCAAGTTGTCCTGTGATCAGGTTTGGGTATGGGTCATATGGTCACGGTATGAAGGGGGGTGGGGGTTGGAGGGGGAGAGGAGGAGGGGAGAGGAGGAGGGGGGAGCGGGAGGGGGAATGGGGGATGAGGAGGGTGGATGAGGAGGAGGGGGTAGGGAGCAGGATGAGGAGGAGGGGGTAGGGATGAGGAGGAGGGGGTAGGGGGTAGGTAGGGGGTATTTAGTGGGTGGGTTCGATATTTTCACATCTTGCAGTGAAGGGTGGTAATTTTCTCCCCGCATTCAGTTGCACCCCCCCCCTCCTCCTTGCCTCCAGGACATGTACTCTAGGGCGGTCAGCGGTGGCCAGGTGTGGTTACACTGTCAGCTGTCCACCTTCTCAGGTCAATTCACCCTACCAGCTGATTTTTCAGTATTTTAGGCACCTGCAGATTAACTTAAAGAGAGGGGCCAGTGTAATTTGATTTTTTTTGAAATTTGTATCTTATATCTTAGATTAAATGCTTTGGAAGATGCATACAAAATTTATAGCGTAACACTAACAGATAGTTCCTTTTGACAATACACGTAGTCTTCTTATTAGAACACATCTCAGTAATTTTGTCACCAAAAACAGACAAATCTATAGAAAATAAACACAATTTTGCTATATATCTATCTAAAATGAATGAATTTTCAAACCAATTTAGACAATAGTTCACGGAGTCTTTAGTTAAGCCTTGTGGTTTGTCGACACATTTCCCAGCATGCACTGGAAATCGAAATAAGGATAGTCTGCAGGTAATTCACAGTAAACCTGCTATCCGTCGTGGGGTAAATTGAACCACATGGGGATTGGGTTAGGATTAAATGGATTATCCATAATGTCTACAAAAATAGTGCATATGACTGCTCACAATTTTTGGGATGCCAAAGATCTTGGCATTTGAAGGTATATTTCACTTCAAGATTGTTTGCCATCACCCCAAAAATCGTGACTGGCTGCTGGCTTTTGGATTTTCTTGCCAAACATAGGCAGAGCTTCCATAAGTATTGTGCCAAACATCGTGTAGTGGAATACGGCCTTTATTCCACCTGCACTGTTCCACCTGGGCGACCAGGTTGCCTGATAAAAACGCCACTCGTAAGTAGCATACTAAAGGTGACGCCTTTAAGTATGCCACAATTTGTCTCGAATTCCCCCAATATTATACATGTACCATGAATATTTCAACATCACTATCATTAGAAAGATCAATGACACCTACAACAGTGGCCTGTTGCTATGTATTTCTTATCTAACTATGATAAGTTATCTCTGCTTTGTCACCCCTCAAGCATGTCTATCGCGATGCTGTATGACGGTGTAGCATTGGAGAGTGAGACATAATGGGCCGTCCATAAATGACCTCATGCTATTTTTGACCATTTTTGACTCCCCCCCCCACCCCCCTTCCCCCCTTCATGCTTTGTCATGCAACCCATGACCCCCTCTAAAAATGACATCATACAAAGAGGACCCCCCCCCACCCCGCCTCCAATCACAGATAAAATATAAGCAGGGTTGGACATAACCAAAGAACCAAAGGCCTTAAAAAGCAGCTTTTCTTGTTTAGACCCTTGAAAAGGAATTTCAACATTGAAAAATACCATTTTACTTACAGTTTTCCTCTGAAATTTTCGAAATTATAATTTTTCAAACATGATGTCATGCACCACATGACCCCCCCCCCCCTCCCACCTTGTCATGTTTGGTCATTGAAGCATGAACCCCCCTCCCCACTACTGCATGACGTCATTTGTGGACGGCCCCTAATGTTTAGATTATATGCCCCACTCGCCGTGGTGAATGTGGTTTGTCGTAGGTCTCTGCGATCTGCCAACGTTGTGAACATTGGATTATCGTAGCCCTGTACGACCTTTTTTCTTGTGAAATCATTCAACATGTTGATTATCTTTTGTGGAGAACCTGCGGATTCCAGAAGAGATTGCTTGCGAAAATGATCATAAGGGACCTTCCTTCTCTGTGTGAATACTATGCTACCAATTTCTGTAGCTTGCAATCATTTTGTCCCACTTGAGATCATTTGCGAATGCTTAAGTTAATTTTTATGCTTCAGAAAGGTCGACCAGGGTGAATGGGGCTTTAAGCCCCATTCACCCTGGTGAAAGTGGTTTGTCGAAGATGTCTGCGATATGGGAACGTTGTGAAGGTTTGATTATCGTAACCTTGTACGACCTGATTCCTTGCGAAATTATTCAACATGTTTAATATTTTCGTAGAGAACCTGTACGATTTGAGATGAGATTGCTTACAAAAAAGATCGTAAGAGGGCCTTCTTCTCAGTATGAATGCAATACGATCAAATTCTCTAGCATACGATCATTTTGTCGCGCCTGAGATCATTTGCGAATGTCCAAGATATAATTTTCGTGGGTCTCTGCGACGAAAACATCGACCAGGATGAATGGGGCTTCATTCAGTGAATTTAAAATCATGCGGACGACAGGAAGCATTTGGTATGTATTGATTTTCACTCAGGCGTGACGATCCAGTGAAGCATGACTATCATGATCATATCCGGTGCATTTGTAGTTGTTTTTGTTTGATACATTCAGGTAATTACTAATATGAGGAGAGGCTTATATCGTAAAACACACAACGAACATTATTCACTAGTCGTTTTGTTTTAGTAACCATTAAAATTTTACAGGCAATGAAAATCCACGAGAAATACAGTCTAGTACTGAGTTGTACTGTTGTTCTGTTGTACTGTTCTAAATCTAGATATGTTTTCAAGGACACTTGTATGTATATGCACTGACACAACCGCAAAAGCCTGAATCTTTCACATATTGACGACAGTCTCATCTTGACATTTTGTTCAATCTTAAGGGGGATACCCACTGAGCGATGTGATCTCAATTCTGGTCAAAATACATCTCACTAGCGACCAATATCTAGAATAGGTTATTTTGTTGTTTTCAAGCAATTTGTTGTTTTCAAGTAGATTTCTGATCAAATCGCTGAATGGAAACATAGTTATTGACCAGACTCAAGCAACCAGAACCAGTTGAAACGACCATAATTTAGTTTAGTCGCTCAATGGGTATACCTCCTATACACTATGTTTGCACTGGTTCGCCTTGACCTTTCCGGTATAGGCCATGCACCCCCTCATGATCAAGGCCCAGTGCTTAGATTAACTGGAATATAAATTTTAGATCTCAAGGGTAATGTAGGAAAGATCGAGTATTAGGTTGTGTTCATTGAAGTATGATGATGCAGTGAACCTTGGTATCTAGCACCTATAGTATAGCATCATTTCCCAGCCAAGTTGCGACAAAACAGAACCGTTCTGCAACTATATGTTTTTACTCAGTCTGTTACTTAATAAGATGGCATATAACAGTTATGACATTGATGGTGAGGGTGAAACCTCACCGAATCAGAACATTAATACAATGTTATTTTTTGGTGAGGTTAAGACCAAACCATAACAGAATGTTACAGGAACATTCTATTTGGGTTGAAGAATTTAGCCAGATTGTTGTAATAATGTCACAGTGCAATGTCATAGCAGTATGTTGCAGCAACGTGATTGGGAGTCATCACAAGTATATAACAAGAATCAAATAGGGAACCAACCAGAACTTTGATGCAACGTTGTTTTTTATCATTGAATCAAAGCTACATCACAGACAAATTGTACTCTTTGAATAGGTGCAAGGATGATTAATATAATGTAATAAATGAAGCAATGAGATGCTAGATTTATCAACCTCCTGATAAGTTATGAACAGTTGTCTAAGAAGGTGAATAGAGTTTCAATCACATGCGATCTATAAAATCTGAGTTGACATTTCTCGACTACATCGTTTTCTATTTTCTTTTCATTATAAACATACTCCTGAATGGACTTTAGTTTTCTGTGCATAGGTAGTATATGTCGCAGATATCATCTTATATATATATTTCTTTAGTAAATTCATGTTTTGAGATATCATATGTATAGTTACTATGTACATGTATAAGGTGTGCTTCTTATATTTCACATCTTTACGGAACCAAAAGTCTTTTGAGGGCGTTATCAATAATTTAATTCTAATCTTCTTAACACGTTGGGGAAGGAAGAGAAACGATTTTAATCATTACAAAATAAATGAAATAATTTATGATGTATCAATGGACCTTTTCTGCATCATCATCATGGGGTATTGAACCATATCAAATCAGTCAATTCAATAGATAAAGGTAGTCTCTGTCCACTGTGGAGGGGGGGGGGCGACTTGGTATCAAAACTGCCAGCATGTGTGTGTCGAAAAACTGACAGAGATGGGTCCTTTTTCAGCCTCAAAAGAGTGAAAAATGCGCAAGAAAGGTTCACTAAAAATGGCCTCCTAACTCAATATGGGTTAGGAATTCAAAGGGAATTACATGTAGTAGTATGGAAAAGTGCTGAAACTGAACACTTTCTTTGTAAATTAGGGGAAATAGATATAAAAAAAATAGATAGGCAATAGATAGGCACAATGTGGTTCAATGAATAGATATGTATATATCCATTAAATCAACAAAGAGGGGTATGAACTATGTTAACAACATCCCCTCATTATGGGTAGATTTTACAACTTGCAGTGTCCTTCAAATTGGGGCTGTTTTCAAAACCTCAACACACACATCCAGGCACTGAGAAGGGAAGGATATGACATTATTATATAACATTGCAGCAACATTTTGTTTAGCTCTGCTTTAATATTGGTTCTTGTCACGTTATTTTGATGGCACCTAAAGACGTCTTTAGAACCTAATATTGTGATGTCACACGATAATGTTATTGTGACGTTTTTGTAACATTCTTTCACGTTATAATAACATGATTATAACATTCTGTATTAGTAAAGTCTCAAATTCACTAAAATATAATGTTATTATAACATTCTTTTTAGTAAGTCTCAATTTAACCTAAAATAACATAACTGTTACATGAAAATTGGACAAGTTATAGACTAACCAAAAAAATACAAATGCAGAACGTGTTTGATTTGTCACTGCTTACATGGGAAGTCACCCCCCTGCCCCCCCCCCCCCCCCCCCTCATCCATACCGGACATCTGCATGAAGAGCACTTTCAAGGTTGGTTCACAAGGAAGCAATCTTTTATTATACATAAGGTCGGAATTACTTTTTATTGAATACTTGCATAATTAATCCGAATCACATTCTGAATCAAACGTGGCTGGGGATGCTTGGAAATATGTATGAATAATACATGGGATATCTTGTGATGGTTGGTTAACCAATAAGGATTTATACATAAAAAATGTGCCTTTACAATGGTAAGTGACGGTTCTAAGCAAAAGGTAGAATTACAACAGACGGAGGAAAAATGTGGGGATCACATGTTCAGGGACAGATCGAAAGGGGGGGGTGGGGTCCAGGGGGTCCTGAGCCCCCCCCCCCCCCCCCCCCCATTTTGGTGGATCCCTAAACTACAAAAAGAGGGGGAAATGTTGCACACATGCACGCAAAAGAACGCCATTCTAGTACTCATGTTTACCCTTCCCCCGGAAATCTTGTATCCACCCCTGATGTTGTCCTTTTTGCATATGGATTCGTGTCTTTCCTTGGAGTTTTTTTATTAATTTTTTTTTTTTATTTATTTATTTTTTAAAATTTAATTTAATTTAATTAATTAATTAATTTTATTTTATTTTATTTTATTTTTTTTTTTTTTGGGGGGGGGGGGGGGGGTTGGTCGGGGTCCTGACTTCCAATACCTCCCTTTCTGGATGGGGACCGGAATCCATGCCCCCTAAAAAGAACGAAAGAAAGAAAGAAAATGAAAGATAGATAGAAAGAAGAGGAAAAACGTGCGAGCTTGTGGGCTTATGCCTTGCAACTATAATAAATCACACATGAAACCTTAAAGTTAAGGAGTTATATAAAAATAGTGCAATATACTTAAAAAGCTCTGTAAAAGAACAGCCAAGGAAGGAAGATAGCATTATGCTATGATAATAATTATTATGATTATCATTGAAATGATAGAAATGATAGAAATGCGAAGGAATATAAATACTTTTTCTTTTAAAAAACACACCTAGCCAGTGTGGACTTGGTACGAGTGTCCGGCTTTGATGAATATTTTACCCCCTAATTTTGTCTCCACGGTTGACTTGTCTCCATACTCCACTGACCACGGGTCACGTGATGACAGGAAGGTGGCGCCGCCATTTGACAAAACGATGAATTATTAACGGGAGAATGCCCTATTGATGGGTGTGAGGGGGGAAGGGGAGGGGGGAGGGGAGAGGGGGCAAGAGGAGAGGCTGACCATATGGTAAGGTTGATGATATTCATTGAACCGAGGAGAATTGTCATAAAGATCTCATCAAAAATTGAAGTGGAGTGAAGAGAGGAAGTGAACTGCGGGGTCTTTGGGTAAGGATTTGTTATTAAGCGGGCCCTTGATGGGGGGTCCCCAATGTAGCATGCTTAATATAAAAAAAATCCATGTAGTCTGTGATCTAAGACCCCATGTTGCATGTATTCAAACAACTTTTATTTTCTATGTACATTAATATCTTTATTGCAATATGACTGAAAACCAGGGGAACCCTTGAGGTGCATTATTCAAATAAAATCCCTAAAATAATGTCACCCCTAAGATGCTGCCATGTCATGTGTCAAATATAAGAAACAAGCTATGTCAAGTTGTTTATTTTTTCACTCATGTCACTAAGCCTCATGTCGCATGTCGATTTTAAGAAACGGCCATGTCACCATGTCAAATTTAAGGGTCTAGGTCATTAAGGACAATCGCGCCATTATAGAAGTCACATTGAGAATTGTTTCAAACTTCACACAGTGAAAGTTATACATATGTAGGTGCCAAAAATGCAAAAATAATCAGGGGTCACCGTGCAAACTTTTCAGCTGCAGCATTCTAAAAATATGATAATTATTCAAAAAAAAGACTTGCAAAATTAATTTTGAAATTTGATTTTATTTGCTAATTATTTTAGTAGTATTAATATGAGGACCATCCTTATGCTTCTGATAAATGTGTTAATGTTTTCTCAAGTGAAAAAGATAGACTTTTGTAAAATTGTATGATATAATATGTTTTTGACAAGAAATTATATCAAATAAACTAGTTAAAAAGCACAAAAAATCCAAAATAAAGTTTCACACAAAAAAAATTGAACATTGAAAATTGCTCTAAAAGTTTATATGACATGTATATTGATGTAGGCTATCATATCCAGTCAGAAAAACAGGGGGTCACCGCACTAATTTGGCCAGCAGAGATGAATATCCAATTAAAAACCTAAAAATAGCTTAAAATAGCTATCTATTTGTTTTTCAATAAATTCACTGAAATGTTTACTTTAAAAATATTTTGACAATGCTATGTTATTCCTGAGACCCTTACAATAATTTGGATGCATAATATGCCCTTATACACCCAATATTAAAAGAGTGATAGAAGAAAATGTAATTCTTGTTGCAAATTACATTTTTCAGCATTTGCAAAGTTTTCTCAAAATCAGTCATGTTTCTCCATTTGCCCCTTGAAAACTATAACTTTTAGCCAATTTTCTATGGCATTTATGAATTCTACATATATCATTGAGTCTTTCTGCCAAATATAGATTAGATTAAGGAACTTTCATTTTTTGGATATCTGGAAAATGGCGCCATTGTCCTTAAGGGGTTGGTGAGAGGTGGAGGGTAGGGAATGGGGTTAGGGGGTTATAAGAGTGCACGTGTTCGGACAAGTCTTGTTCTAATATTAGCAATAACAGCTAAGTTTCAAGAAATTACATTGTTGAATTTAAAGCTTTCAGAATACTATAATAAGAAGACACTATTATGGAGTATGAGGTCCGTTATATTCACCGCTGCAGCAATTGGCCCGCGCCCGTCAGGGCAACAGCCGAAATTGCAGTAGAGGTGAATATAAAGGACCGAATACGACATAACAGTGTCTTCTTTGTTTTATGTGATGGCTTGAAACATGAAAAAACATAAATTTATTGAAAAAAACGGTGATGTCAACGTGCAGATGGCGCTGTTTTCATTGTGTCGGCGATGTCGACATCTTGTTTGTTTACATAATTCTTGACGCTGATTGGCCAATACCATGGTAACTACGATCACGTGGTGCTATTTTGTGTTGGAAGCTTTGGAGGTTAGTATAAGATAGTATATATTTACCTCGCCGCAGAGGTTAGTATAAACGTTCTAAAAGCCCCATACTAACCTCTACTACTCCCAGCCATTACATAAATAGTCATCCCTCAGCCGTCGAGAGATCTGCACAAGGCACGACAAATCTTTTTTTCCAGAACCATTTATATATTTAAAGCGTCCGTTAAAAAAAACATGGTTTCTAATTTCCTACGTATTCAAGTTTTCTTTCCAGCGTCCAATATCACTACTGCTTCACAATGTTATATGAAATAAACGACTTAGTAACTATGTGATTTGAAAAAGAAATTTGCATTCATGTACGTTGGAGTCCTGAGCGGGGCTTGTGGCGCAATGGATAACGCGTCTGACTACGGATCAGAAGATTCCAGGTTCGAATCCTGGCAAGCTCGCACGTTTTGTGAATTCTGTGTGACTGAGGGGTATAGCATAGGCCTATAAACAATACGTTCCATGTTTGAGTTCAGGTTTGAGAAAAGAGGACGCCAATGGCATACATCCAGATTGAATGTCAAACTAATAGTTGGTTGCTGAAATGCTTCTAATGCCGAATTTGAAATTCAATTTATGTTGAATTTAACAAATAGTGAGTAAGTGAGTAATAGATGCTTTACGCCACCTTTACGCCGTTTCAACAACAAGGGATACAACTAAAGGCTGTATTCTACATACCGATTTTGCTTGCGATTTTGAAAATCGGCAGAAGAAATAAAGGTTAAATATCTATATTACACATCAAAAGAAAAATCTTAAAATCCTCTTTTGAATGATATATAGGATGTAAGGTGTCATGTCATATTCACACAGACAATCAAATAAATACAAAATAGGCAGCATCAAAATCGGTAATATGTGGAATACGGCCTTAAGTCATATTCCCAGTAAGGGAAATAGTTAGTGTCTTGTTACTTATTTTGTGTCCATTTTGTTATGCTTTTGGCCTATGTCGCGTTTCTAATGTGAGAAATGGCCAAGTCACCCTGTCGGTTTTACAGATATAATATGGTCACTTTTAGACTTTCAATGACAGTATGAAAAAAATAAATTCTCACTTCGCTATTCACCATAAATGTTAACAATAGTGATGTCTCCAATTCTTCCTGTTAGGCTTTATTGAATTAGTGGAGATATTGATGCAAAAGCTCATATCTTGATAAAATAGATACATCTAATATATGTAGGGGTCAGCGTACTAGGGCAATGGAACGTACTATGACCTATATAGATTATATAGATGATAAACAATTAGTGTCAACGTTATGGTACAGTATATATTATTATCTTCATAAGACAAGCAGTCTATACAGAACAAACATTTAGGCCTATTATAAATTATATCTCTTCTGTCAAATCATTACGGTTTAATACCTACATGGAAGAACATTTGTGCGAATAAGTGTGGTTCATAAAAAAATACAAAAACAAACATGGCCGCCCAACGTTGTGAGTTGAACTTTTGAAGACAGGTTGAAAGCCGGTTGAAAGAGACGTTAAACATGCGATTTCGCAAACAGTAAAATATGTTACTGTTTGTAAAAAAAACAACCCTGCATGTTTAGTGCGAGAATCGCAGACTAAATCGTGGGACTGAGTCAGTATCGATAGATGACGTCTTCTTCAATCTGTCTTCAATTCACCACTGCTGGGGGAGTGGATTCTCACTCTCTATTGATCTTATGAGGGGAAGGTCAGGGTCTGATGTCGATTTAGGAGAAGGGCGTTTAATTTGTGTAGTGACCCCTTAGTCTTTGGGGGTGGCGGGTTGATGTAAAACACGGATCTCGATCAGAGCTGAGACTTATGAGGATGTAATTGAGATGTTTGACGTGGGGGGCTGGGAATTGTCTTTGGTAGGGGTTGCACCCGGGAGTTGGGAAGCAGGGGCCGATACATGATTTCTAAAAGGGGGTTGGGGATGAGGTGTCTATACCCCTATTTCATTAGGTTGTGGTGGACGCTGATGAATTAAATAGAAACAGTGTTTTAGGTCTTTTCTTATAAACTGACTACCACTTCCAAAACCATATTTCCTGTACATCATCATTCGTACCTCTCGAAACCAAATGGGTGTTAGATGTTAAGCCATAGTCAGGAGTGAAATATTTACAGTTTTATTCAAAATTGTCTTTAGTCTTGACCGCCTAATAACACCTCAATATAGAATTACATGTATAATGATGAGGTAAGATCATGCATTACCAAGATGTTAATGGCAATAGGAGGCAACTTTCCAATATCAAACATGTTTATCAAAACAAAGTGAACCTCAACAACATACACATTGCTATATTGCGTATGGAAGAAGATGAGCAAGACCGTGTAACAGTAAACTCTATGGATGGAACCCAGCCAGCTTATGACGTAACAGTGACGTTGCAGTGGCGTAATTGGGAGTCGTCAAAAGATTGTTACAAGAACCAAATACAGAACCAACTAGAATATTGCTGCAGTGTTATAATAACATAACATCCTTGGCTTGGAAGTACTGTGTAAGTTCATCCATCACCAAAGCCCCCCCCTCCCAGACCCCTCCCTGCCCATTCACCCCCCCCCCCCACCACCTCCCAAATCCTCATCTACGGGGCCCACCCTCGTGAGAACACGGATAATGACGGCCCCAAACCACGCGTGACTTGTCTCTCTCCACGAGATTCCCTGAGTTCTCGCCAGTTCTCGCGTGAACGATCTGAGACCGAGATTTACCGCCATTTGCTGCTCCGACGGCTATTTCCGGTGTGCGCGCGCACCTGTTAGCGTCTGTCGGCTGGGATAGGGTCTATAGGGAGGGTCATTATGTATTTGAGTGAGGGGAGGGTTTTTATATTGGGGGTTTTGGCTCTTTGGGAATGTTGATATCATTATATAAAGGAGTGAAATGAGTGAAACTTGCTCTACAAATGATGTATGTGAAACAAGGATGAGTTAGTATGGAGTTGTCAATTCTGATTGTTTGATTATGAGCGGGAGGAGTTATTGAAAAACTGCATAAACTTACTTTAATCAAGGGTCCTTCAATTTAGTACGTACTCAGCAAGGGGGGGGGGGGTTCTGAGTTTTTGAAAATTTGCGTATGTTCCTGTTCATTTCCTTTGCGTACTTTAGCCCAAGTGGGGGTGGGGGGTCTAAGATTTAGAAAAAATTGCATACGTACTAAATGGAAGGCCCCCAAACTACTTTCATAACCCCTCAAAATCTAGGACTTCATTCATTTTTCTTTAGTTGCACGTTTCTCTCAAATTATTTCTATTTTAACACACTCCCACTGTTTCATTTGCCAATCTGCGACATAAAAGAAACGTTACTTTTTTAGTCAGTTTGTTACTTACTCAGATGGCACATAACAATTATTTTATTGATGGTGAGGTTTAAACCTCACCAAATCGGATTGTTATCATAACATTATTTTTTGGTGAGGTTTGGACAAAACCATACCAGAATGTTATAAGAACTTTCTGTTTTGGTTGAAGAACATAACCAGAACGTTGTAATAATGTCACAGTGCAACGTCACAGCAGTATGTTGCAGTGAGGTGATTGGGATTCATCAAAAGAACGTAACAAGAACCAGTACAGAACCAAGCAGTATGTTGTTGCTATGTTTATAAAAACATTGCATCCTTGGCTAGGATTTTTCATGCTATTAAAGAAGGTTTACTTCAAACTTTTATGAAGTCCAACGCCATCACTTTCTGACCCCTCCCCCCCCCCCTCCGGCAAACATCACAGATTCTCTGCCTAATTTCACCCCAGGAACATAATGTGAAGGCAACCTCCCGGAAACCAGCACGGTTGGCGGTTGTCCGGGCTGACGGAATTCTCGGCTTCTGATTGGTTGTCGTAATAGATGGAGACAATATACCTCCCGTCATGAGGAGACACACCGTGAAATTCGCCCACATTTCTCCGCCTCTCTTATCCCAACTCTGCTCCTGATCTGATTTCCAGCTGTTGCCACGTAACATTGAGTTTTGTAGAACTTCTTGCAACCAGGAGTTGGGGGGGGGGGAGCACTGACTCCCTGAAGGTTACTACCCACTGCCTAACTACTGCCCCTACTTTTTGTGACTAGCCGTTCCTGAATTTTTGTTGACCGCCCCGTGTTTTGGGGGGACACAGATCACTGCCCCCCTAAAATCAGGGTGTGTCAATATCAGATAATGTACATAAATCACCAAAGCTGCTAATGAAACCTTCTGATAACATTCTTTTAGTTTTTTTTTGTAAAATAAAGTATAAATAAGGCAAAATTTAAAGTTATTACCGTCATTTTGTTCTATCGATGTAGTTCACAGCCTCCATTTTTTGCCTTGAATATAGTTGATCGCCCCTCAGTTTTGATGTGCACCGACCCTGCTTCGCAGGTCCATTTGTCAGTTCGTACCTGTACAAGCCCAAGTGCCTCCCTGGGCCTACAACACAATTGTTTTTGAATTGATATATATATTTAACATTCAAGATTGCGCCATTCACACGATCCCCGTCCAATTGACTAGTTGCTGTTTATCCCAATAATAATTACCCATGAAACTAGTTATGATAATCGTACTTACCTCCATAAAGTTAGGTATTTGCGTCATTAATATCATAATGTTTGGGCTGCTTTTTCACCGAAAGCTCACGCCCCTATACAACAATGATTGAACCGAGCATGTGGCAAGGCTGCTAAATACCCAACGGGTATTACCGCAGATATTCAATCCAATTTCCCGAGGACTTCTATCAAAGAGCGACCCGGGCGTGTGATAAAATGAGTGTATATGTAATAAAAATGAGTGTATACGTAATAAAAATGAGTGTATATGTTATAAAAATGAGTGTATATGTAATAAAAACAAAGGCCTTTTATCCTTCTCCCCCTCTCCATACCCCCCTCCTCCTGTCCCGGCGTTCCTGCCCTCCACAGACCGTGGAGGAGGATAATTGAATCTGAGGGCCCGGGGTAGGGCAGTGAGGGAAGGGTGTGTGTGGAGGGGGTGGGGGTTATTGACAGTGATGGGGTTATGGGTGGGGCTCAGGACAGGTTTGCGCCAAGTGTGCGTCCAGAATTTGAATAAAACCTATATTCCACATGTCGGTTTTGCTGCCGATATTCAAAGATAGGTTATATGTCTAAAACACTATCTTACTATCATCTTTTGAATTATGTATATAGGATGTATGAATTCACGCCATATTCTAAGATAAAAAGAAACAACTGCGTAATCTCCAGCTTCAAAATAATATTAGTAATTGGGATATAGACTCAAGGCTTGGGTTTCACAATTTACTGTAATGGGTGGTTGAATATTTCCTAATCACAACAAGTAAGAAAAAGTCGACAAAAACACACACTGTCATACACATTTCTTAAAGGGTTGATGGTGGCTCGGGTTATAGTTGGAGGGTGTGAGGTGAGAGGGGAGGTCTTAAGGTTAGGTGGGGGGCGGGGGTAGAGGGGAGGTCTTAAGGTTAGGTGGGCGGGGGAAGAGTTAGGGGCAGCCGTATAATAAATGGTCGGGTACCGTCCTGCCCCACCCCTACCGACCCTCCACCAACCCCCAACCCAACCCCCAACCCAGCCCACCAACCCTAACACTGGATGCAGGATGGTAAGGCTTCAGTGTTATGTCATGAAAATATTATTCTGATACAAAAAAAAATCAATAATAATACTTTTTATATCATTTATTTTCTGATCCAAGGGGGTCCCATGTGAAATTTAATATGAACGTATTCCAAATAGAAATAAATTGAAGGATTTTCAACAGGTATTTACAATAATTTTTTGGGAAATCAGCCGCCCCCCCCCACTGCCACACCTCCCCCTAAAAAAATCAAAAAATCCCTGGCCTGTTTCATGAACTTAGGTATTCAGTCGATGAGCTTGGGTTTTGAAAATTGGAGAGATGGAAACTGTCATTTGTGACATTTTGCGAAATTTTTAAAACTCAACAAGCAAAACAAGGGAAAGGGACAGGACCAAAGAAAAGAAATTGACATCCTACCCCCCAATACAAAATACCCCCCCCCCCCCCCCAGCCGTCTGCCTCACCCGGGACCTTGGTCTGGGGGTGAGCGATAATGGGAGCAGTTAGGGTTAATAAAACCGTTGACCCGTGACGGGCGTTATTTGACGGTTCACTGACCACCAGTCACTTAACCCAGGAGGAGGGGGAGGAGTGGAGCAGGAAGGAGAGGAACAGAAGGCTACTAGAATTATTAACCAGGAGCATTGAATCCCATGCATTTCGATATAAAATTGCACCGAGGATTTTAGAATAAAGTATCATTCGCGTTTTCTTGAAGTATATGAAGGATTGATTCAATTTCAAAGACGTTGCAAATAATTTGGGGAATCTAAAGGAAATTAATATGGAATGCAGTTTTTCTGAAACACCGAATTGTCAAAGAGAAAATACACTTCTGTTATAGGCACACTTCTGTTATAGGCATATATATATATATATATATATATATATATATATATATATTCTATGTATTGTATTTGTTTTATTAATGAATCTATTCCATTCATGTTACTCACAGATGTATCTTATAATATTGAACATTTGCATGTAACTGTTGTTGGGAAATATATAACAGAAAGTATATAATCATCTCTTATCTTGTTCTAATTTTGCGAAGAGTAGATACAATACACACAATTCCTATACTTTTGACAAGAAAGAAATCAAAATATCCTAAACAAAAAATCCAAGAACCTTTCCTCTAAACCTGCATTCTATGACCATTGATTAAAACATTTGTATAACACTGGGATTTTTCTCATGGACATGAATAGGGGAAAACTAAATTCCCATCCAAGTATGTATATGATAACAAAATTTAATATCTTTTAAATAACCCTGGGATGGACGTTGGACATTGATTATCAAAGATTATTCACCGCGATATCGGGAAATCGCCTCTCCACCATACGGTCTTTGTAACGGGTGTTTCTCCACTTCCGGTTTACAGAGCACCCTAGCGGCGACCACTCCGGTGGCCGGGAAGTCACGTGGGTAGGGGGGCAGAAAGGTGTGACTAATCAGCGTCACTCCCGTCTTCCTGACATGTCCGTCTTAGGTCATACTTTATGCCCTCAGATATTTGCAACATAGGCCTGCTTTTGACTTGGTGTCTTGATAAATGTTTTGACAGATCTGTCATACCTAAGTTTAGGCATGGCATATCCTTCCTCTAACAACTACAATTATTTACCAATATTTGTCATATAAAATATATTAATATCATAATTCCCCTAACAATAATTAAAATACATATCAAATATGTACATGCTATATTATAGAGTTTATAGTAACCACCATACAGAATGTTTGTTAGCACTCCCCCTCCCCCTAGTGGTCAACTGGCCTAACTAAAGTAATTAGGTCAAGGCCAAAGGTGAGGTGGGGAAGTGCACCCCTGCTGTGAGGGCAGTGGGAGTCTGGACACCAAAGTGTACACATGCCTATTGTGTAACAGCCTAGGCTTAGGCCTATGGTTAATAACCTGTGACTGAAGATTTAATACAACATTATCATCAACAACTACTCCTGTCTTCAACTCTTCATTACTCCCCGCAACATCCATACATTGAAAGTACAACACCACAAAACATAAAGCACTACACCATGGAGGATGAGGCTGGAAGTAAGAAATGGGGTCCTGACCCAATTTGCTGGTTCCCACAGGTCCTTTTGAAAGCAGTTTAACAAAACAGCAACCTGATGGACAGGTTGGTTATGGCCCATTTCGCTGGTTTTTGGTAAGACCTGAAGAAAGTTCAGTATGTAGGCAGCAACATTCGAAAAGACATCATTTTAGAAGAAGTAGGGTAAAAATTATCATTTTGGTCAAATATTAGGGGGGGCCCCTCTTTTTGCAATCCCCCCCCCCCCCCCCTACCCACGACTCAATCCGCTGCTGTGTTGTGTAAGGTGTGTCAATACTTTAAATTACACAAAAGGACGTGGAATGCCTCCATAGAAAACAACAATGATGACGGATATCTGGCAGAATAAATGATATAGAAAAACAACCTCCTTTTCCTTAGACCACAGATAAGGGATTGGATATAAGTTTTCCTTAGCTTATGGCGCATTGCTTTCTGGACTTTCTTTCTAATGTTTTCTTTCGCCTCTGAACTTTAGTAAATTGTACACACCTACATCGGAAGAACTTCTTGTATTGGAATAATAATATAAAAAAAATAATAAAAAAATACCGCATGAAAGACCGAAAACTCATCAGCAAAACCCCAAAAATCGGCACACTGACACCGTTATCCACGTTACCCGGCTGTCTGAAGAATGACACAGAAGGGAAAAGATGGTTCATAAAACAAAACAATATCAGCAAAACCACTTTTTAGTAGCAACTGCATTCAAAAAATATAATTTTCTAAGGTTCCTGCTCTCTACCTGCACAAGGATAGTTTCCGAGGAGACCCGTGCCCTTCTCATATCTATATCTTCGTTCTTCTCTCCACCTTTCAATGCAGAACAATGAAGAAAAGAAATATAATTATGTTGAGAGGAATACAACTCCTTACTTCAACTCCCACCAGTTTCCAATAATCGTTTCTACACCTGCCAGTTTGTGCATGTGTAACTCAGGGCTCAGTTTGGAGGAGGGAGTTGGGGGAGGGCACTCACCTTCTGAAATTTTTAACTTTTTGCTGGAAGGATAATCACTGACAACAACTTGCAGTACCCGTGCGTTATCCTTAAAGTCTCATGCTAGCAGTTACCTCTAAAAGACTCGCCATTTTTATTCTGTTATTGTCGGTCTTTATTGAAGAACAAAATTGAAGAAGTGCCACGGTGTTACATACAGTTTATAGGAGAGCTATAATGATACTTTTAGTCTTTTCTGTGGATACCAATTTTGTATCGCATCATATCGTGCTGGGGGGAATCCACGACTCCCAGAGCCTACGATCCCCTTTAAATTGTCAAAAGATTTTCGTATGTTCTCGTATTGAATCATGTGTACTAGGTTAAAATACCAGGTTCAGACTGAAAATTAGTTGAAACATTGGAGTTTATGATATGTGAACAACATCAATTGTAAAGGTAAAGGTGCTGTTCACCTATACAAACTATAACTCCGGTACTGGATATTGTACTTTTATCGGTTCACTTGGAAGATCAGCCTGTTGCCTGAAAGTTTTGCTTTGGAATAAACGATTTAATAATAATCGTTACTAGTTTACATTCAAGTAACCCCCCGCTTATTCCTCCAAAACTCCCCCACTCTCCACGTGGAAGTCACGTGACTGAGTATTATAATGGGGGTAGGGGGCCCCTCGTGGGGTGTGAGGGGAGATATTAGAATCATACCGGCCAGGAGGGGGTCCGGGGGTGCGCCCGGCCCCCTGTGGGGAGTTGTAACGAGGGGGCCGGCGGTGGGCGATATTTCGGGTAATTGGGAGTTTAGGGGCGGTACTGGTACCTCCCCCTGTTGGCCCTTAGCGGAACTTGAGTGAGTATGGGTTTGGGGCGACATTGAAAGATGGTGAGAAGCATTCTGGAGACTTGAATATGTCGCGACATGTCACTCAAATCAGGATTATACCTATCTTTCTTGTATTAGTTGGTTAATGCATTGGTGAAGGGAACCTCATGTCATCCTTAGTTTGTCATTTCTCCTGCCAGGTCTTATGTCATTGGGGCTGCTGACCTCCCCTCCCCCTTTTGTTGGGGACTCAAACTTGCAAAAGAGACCAAAAAAACGTCATACGTCAAATGTCTTTCTCTCAAACTAAATTCATTTCCCAAAAGATGCTAAACTGTTTTCATCACTGTAGAAAATTCTAGTAAGATGTAGGTGTGAGGGGGAGGGGAGTCAGCATAAAGGCTAAGTACGTGTTCATTTTTCCCTTTTTGCAGTTTAGGGGTCTACCATAAGAGGGGGGGACCCCTGGAAACCCCTGGAAACCCCTGGAACCCTCTGGACCCCTCTGGACCCCTCTGGACCCCTCCGGACCCCTCTGGACCCCCCTGGACCCCCCTGGACCGGCCCCTGCCCTCTCTCTCTCCTGTTCCATTTGAATTCACACCTGTTGTAATACTATTATTGAGAAACAATGATTTTGGCCTCGGGAGTCGATGTTTGATTTTTTAACAGTGGTATTTTTTAGGGTAATGATATAAAGATAGTAGTTCTAAAAGATAGATTGCTGACATCTTATTCTATTTTTGCAGGTTAGTGGATAGGGAACTAAAGGACATCTAGTTCTATAAGACGTCTTCTATGACGTTTTTTTCTCTGTGGTAAGTTCAAGTCCCCACCAAAAGGAGGGAGTCAGGACCCCCTGGACCATCCCCCCTCCAAGATTTCCATCCACCCCCGGAAGGGGCAGGGAATCGACATGTTGGGGGTAGGGTGGTGTGGTTGGAGTCAGGGAGAGGGGGGCAGGTTGCTACCCCCATTCACTGCATAGCCCACTGGATACGCATCAGCATTCTAAAAGTCGTGGAGAAAGGGGTATATTTTCAGGGAACTTCGCATGTCTGCAAAAAGGGGAAAAAAAGGGGTAATTTGTAGCAATAAAATTCGCGAAAATGACACAAAAGGGTGTTTAAAAAAAAAAAAAAAAGAGCTAGCTATTAATATGTCTGAAGTTTCAGAGATGTGGCTGGTTCTAATGTATTATGTTATTAAAAATTCAAACACATGTTACCATATATTCAATGGAATAGGAATATGCATGTTTGTCCGTGGTATTATGTATACAGGAAAACTTGTACCTCTAAAAGTTTGCACCTTCGACAAAAAGGGGGTAAAATTAGAGGCCAAAAGAATTGCATTTTAATGGAAAAATAGGTGTATTTTTAGAGGAAAAAATCGCGAGAACTGCGGTATATTGATAACCGGAGAATACTGATGGATATCCACGTATTAAGGATAGACCCCAGTGATGAACGGCCCATTGAGGAAAGCATAAATGCTTTTCTAACTAACGCTCTGATGATAACATGTTATACATCATTTGAAAGCTCTAATTTTTCTCTTTCTATTGATATAGATAGAATTATAGTGTATTTTGTATTGATGATTTGATGAAATAAAAATTGATTTTTTTACTTTTATTTTTTGAACAATGGTATCTTGCTTAATATTCATCTGGCATGAATAAAATTTTCCACACACCTTCAGAAGATTCATATGCAGGGAACCGTGTCTCAGATTCTTGATTAAGGGCTTAGATCTTATTTTATGATAAAAAACGGGAAAAAACGGGAAACTTTTAAAGATTATTTTGAAAGACTATTTTCTACATTTCATAAAAATAGAACTAGGGCTTATGTCAAAATTCTGAGACACGGTTCCCTCCTTCTATATCTCAAGAAGATACACCAGAAATTTCATAGTCCTAGGTTAAAAATTAAGTGAGATATTCTTGTTCAAAAAATAAATTTGAATATCTTGATTTTCAGGTTTGCTGTCCACTTAGAGAGCTATTGATCTATGCATTTTTATATAATTTATATCAATAGATAGAGTTATTTATTGGCTACCTTATATTGTTTTCTGTTAATACTACTATAAGAAACACATATAATGATCATAATTAAAGACAGCCACGCCATTCACACTCCCATCACTGGGGTCTATCCTTAAGTTGAGGTGGGGTACCAGGGTCAGTGCCCCCCCCCCCCCCAAGGGGGCTCAGGTTGGTTAGAGCCCAGGCCGACAGGTGTGTATGTAGGGGAGTGTCAGGGGAGGGGCGCAGGCTCCCAGGTGGTCCTTTAAATTGGCCTATTACCGGCGTACACTCTCATGGTGGGCTAAGCACACGAGTTTATTAGGGAGGTGGGGGGTGGAGTGGGGGGGGGGGGGGGTTGGGGGAGAGATGGGAATTTAGAGGCAGAGTTGAAGGGGGGGGGGGGGGGCATAAGCGGGGTGAGGGAAAGGAAAGATCTAGATTTTTTTCTAAAAGTTATACTCTGTCTCTCAGTAGTTGAACATGTTATAAGTTATGACCTGCGATGTTGCTTATTCAACATAATATTTGAACATGAATATTTTCGTAGAGAACCTGTGTAATTCAAGAGGAGATTGCTTGCGAAAATGATCACAAGGTGCCCTACCTCTCAGTGTCAATGTCAAGATTGGTTTGATACATAATACAAGTACAAATGCTGAAACCAATGTTTTTTTTTAGCGAAGTCGGAAACTGTCAACATATGGAAGGCCACAAATTCGTAAAGTGCACAATAGGCATAATAACGAAGAACAGTGAGAATGTGTTGTATTTCGCGAATCTATTTGCACCTAACATGGACTTTACCTCACTAATAAAATCTGGCCTGACTTAATGTCAAATTGCCATACTTGGTTGGTTACTCTTTCCCCCACTTTTCACTCTTTACACTGAAAACACAGAGTTGTCAAAAGTGGTGCCAAAAACAACAACCCAAGGTTGTCATAGGCTGTGTTTGTGTCTGTTAGACAAAAAATCTTATTTATGAATATTTTCATGTTGTAGATATCATAGTTATTAAAATGGCATCCTATTATGTTATTACTAGTTATTAGGTGTGGCCGTTACACATAGGAGGCCTATGAATTGTATGCTTTTGACACCATTCACTTACAACACTGGGTTGATATAGACAGAGGCCATGACAACCCTGGGCTGTCACTTTAGGCACCATTCACCTACAACCCTAGGGTAGTCAGGCAGGACTTTTGACTTCTCATTTTCTTCTGTGACAACCCTATGACCACCCATTCTCCATTTTTGCTTCTCTGACGACCTTTTTGGCCTAAAGTAGTCGGGAGAAAATGACTACCTTTGGGTTGTCATCCAGCCTCTAAATTCACAACGGCAACCCTCTGACCACCCCAAAGTTGTCAAAGGATTGTCACAAGGTAGTCACACAGCATTGATGGCCTGAAATGAGCCCTGTGATGACCCAAAATTCACATATGAGAGCCCAAAAGTGACCTGTGACAACCCTTTGACAACCTTGCAGTGGCTCTCTGACGACTTTGTGTTTTCAGTGTATGTTTTTTGACAGTATACCGCCCACGCGGATTTCTCCAAACAATCTTCGAGTTAATATTATGGTTTTAGAGAGGGGTTATTTTCATGCTTTTCTTTCTATATATTCCTTAAGATACTTATTTGAACATTTTAAAGTAAGTTTCATATCAATACTAAAATTCATGAATTTTCAGAGTGACTTTACAAACTAGTTCAGGACACAGACCATGTAGTTCCGGTTTCTCTGATTTGCTGAATGGAGACACTCATGGTCCCTATATGCATGTGGTCCCAGTATGTGTGGTCCTTTGCAGAAATCACAACAGCCTGGTAGGTCGGTTTTTGCCCAATTATAATTGGGTGGGTCAGAGTCGGGGAGGGTAAGGCTAACGATAAGTAACGAGTCCCTAACCCGACTATGACGTACACAACATTAATTACTTTATGCCCTATTTCCAAGAACCAATTCAACTGCCGATTATTTAGCAATTCATTACTTTCAACTAGTATTATAACAATATATATATCTTACATACCACATGAAAGAGAATTAAAAATGTTTTTTAATGGTATATGACATGTTCGTGATTATCTTATATTCCCACTGCCGATTTTTGAAATCAGTAGTAAATTCAGCTGGTGGAAATAGGGCTTGAGGTCACATAATGAGAGTAACTTGAAGACGAGGATCAGCTGAGCATTTAAACAACGTGGGTGGGGAGAGTGTGAACGTATGGTGATATTTCACGTCTGTGAAATGATGAAATGATGAAATGATTAATCTCAATGTTGCATTATTTTCAGCTAGTTGAATTAGTTTTACAGTCCAGTTATGTTTAAATAAGAAAGGTATAACACTACTCAAATCAGCATAATGTTTGGGGCTAAGCTTTACTTCAAATCTTATTCTCATGAGTTACATCTATCCCTACATTTATTCCAAGGCTAATTCTATACGTATACTGCATGAAAAATTCATTTCAAAGTCCGACAGAGTTGAAAAAAAAGATGAGAAGACAATCCCAATCCCTGACATAAGCCTAAGCCTCTATAGATCTGGGGCACAAGAAACAACTCAAAAACCTGAACTTTTTATGTCACCTTCTCTTAGTTTTTCTGTTTCTATGTTATCGTAAATTCACCAAAATGTAACTCTAATGGCACATATTCAAAGTGTAATGACAATATTTGTCCTGTTAATGTACACCAATATAGAATAACATTTATAATATCTAGCTAGAACTCTTAACTATTGCTATGTTACAATAAAAGGAACATAAAATGAGCTGTTTTTTCCTGACCAGACCTATAGAAATACATTAAATTTTACTCCAGTTGGGCTGGGCAGTCGGGCCGTTGCTCGTCAGTCATAATTTTTCAGTTACAAGTGTGGCCGGTGACCCCTAGAATTGCATCCTTCCCTCCAACTCAGGCGGAAGGAGGGGGGGGGGGAAGGGTCCAGGGGGGTCTCACCCCCTTCCCCACCCTTTGAGCCGAAATTTTGTATCCAGCCCCAGGGGCGGATCTAGAGATTCTCAAAAGGGGGGGCGCCCTATTGTAAAATTTTCCGCCGGACCCTCTAGGTCTGGGAGTTTTACATTTAAAAAATCAATATTTTGCCAAAAATAGGGGGGGGGGGGGCACGCGCCCCTGGCGCATCCCCCTAAATCCGTCGCTGATGCTGCCCCGGCCGCAGCTGATCTATTCTATCCATGCAAACCTGGTCTACCCATAGATATACATGATATCGTACGTCTCCTATGGTGACATTGTGTATCCAATTACAAACGTGGTAAGGGCGATGGCAACCTTGCATTGTGAAGATAAAAGAATTGAACAGATCATTCAAAAATCAATATGTAATATATAGAAATTTCAGTTCAAAGGTTTAATTTGCGGGTAATCTGGTCCAAGGAAATCAAGGCTTTCTTTAAATTGTTGAATTAATGTATTTACTCGAAATACAGTTTTACCACAACAAACCGTACCATTATCTTTATACTACAGTGTACGACCACCAGGTGGCGGGCAGGTGGCGCCATCTGGTGCCTGTTAATGACGTGTTGACGTCAGACGCCATCAGAAAGTCCTGGATGACGAGAAAACTTGGCAGACATTTGGAGTCGACTTATAAATTACTACACTACTACCTTTTTGACAAACATATTCACTCTAATGCCTGGAAAACTGAGAAGGAGTGGCAAAAACAAAGGTTTTGTGATAATTACCAAACAATACCAAAGTATGTTACTGCCAATTAAGTAAGAAGTATTTGTACATACATACATACATACATACATATATATATATATATATATATATATATATATTCAAACTTCAATTACAAGGATTTGACATTTTTCACATTTTTCACATTTCACATGTTAGTCTATGTGATGTTTCATCAGGATCAGTCCTAGCAGGTCAGTCATTAGGATCGGTCAGGAACGACGGAACGTTGAGATAGAGACAACCGAACCACCCAGCAGGTCTAGCCGAAACGCCATCACCATGTAGCCGTAAGGACACTAGGCTATAGGGCCCTTGCTCTAAGAGCCTACCTCCATGCTCTCAAAGCAACAGCAACATTCAGGACAATGTGAACTCAAAGGACAAAAACATTCAGGACTTACATTATGCATTTGGACAATTATTGAATATGTGTTCTATGTGTATACCTGCAGGATACAGCTAAACTTGTGTGAACTTCAGAATAAAACCTACATCATATCCTACACTACAAGTATATCACCATTCTTTCATCATTTAACCTTCACTATTACACATGCGCCAGCCGTCCTAGCTAACTAACTAGATATGTTTAAATAAAAAGCACAAAACAAAAACGAAAATAACGTGGAGCGTGCTTGTCAGCAGGGGGTGGGGAAAGAGGAATGGGGGGTCGGGAGGTCAGGGAGGGGGCCGTTTGGCATGGTTTAGCATTACAACAACCATGACGGGAGTCAGTGAAAATTGTCAACAGCATGAGCTATGTATGAACTAGTGAAGATCAAAGTCCGAATAAATAACTTTTAATTGTATAAGAAAGAAGTCTAACAACATAATGTCTTACGAGGCATAAACTAGCGGTAGATATTTGCACTGCATTGCATTGTTTTACTGTATAAAATAAGAACGACATGAGAAGACTAACACGTAAGCCTTGTTTCTTAGACCTTTCCTGACGCCATGCAAATTGCAAAAAAAAAATAAGGCGAGGTTCATTTCATAAAGTGTCCTACTGGACACCACAGTGAGTTATTAAAACGTACATATTATTCGATATAGCTTCATTCCATCACCCATGCCTAACGAATTGAAATGAATTGAGCAGTGAGTCTCAATTAGCTATTTTGTCAGTTTAAAAAAGAAACATCTGAATTTAAATATGATGCACTAATATGTGCTAATGTGTGGTCATTAATACATCTGGCGTCAGCAAATTGTTTAAACATAATATCACTTGACTGGAAAAACAACAGAGGCAAAGGAAAGTTGGACAAAGTAAACATAAATCGTACTATAGGTCTGCAGGGCAAGAAAGGGCTGATCTTGTTTTTCAGTTCTATTTTCAAAAAATTTGTAGTAAGTTTTTTTTATATCAATCACATAAGTTTACTGGTTTGGGAGTACATGATTGATTACTTTTTCAATTTACTAAACATATTTAGCATGTCATTTGTGGCCATTTATCATCTGAATGTATTTTGTATTTTTTCCCCTTTGTTATTAATATTATCCCATTATTTATTATATTCATTAGCAATGTCACATGGGAGGATGCTCATATTTCGAAAACTTGCGCAGTCTTTGTCAGATTCTATTCCCATTTATTTTTTTAGAATACTTGTGCCTAACAAACAATTTTGATATTGAATGATAGAAAAAAATATACTGAATCTAAACATACCACTTTTATTTTTATCATAACGTTATTAACAACGCTACCTTTTTAAGACAGGTAGAAGAACCAGATATTTCAAGTTTTTCAGTCCTTTCTTGCCCTGCAGACCTATAGTAAATATAAGGGTGTAACAAGATCGTCCACATCCTAGGCACTTCAAACAACCACAAACACACAAAAAAAGACTAATAAATTCTCCCGACCACGGATAGCTCATTTATTGTAGTTCACCTACAGACTAGCCTAAATCAAGCTGCATGTTGGAAAATTTGTAGACAAGTTACAAGTATAGAAATTTTCAAGAATCATGGCATATCTTGTCTTATATTGTGGAAAACTAGCATTGACTATTTTTCCATTTCATATCTCTCTATATATATATTTGATATTTTTCAGAAAGATATATAACAAATAATGGTTAATTTTCTATAGTTTTCCAAAGGTTTTTGTCTACAAAATCAGTCAAAATTAACCTGCAGGTGCCTTAAATACAGTAAATGAGCTACCCGTGGTAGGGAGAAATTATCTTAAATAAGCAAAAACAAAAGACGCAGTGAAGCGTCAAACTGACGTCATCCAAGATGGCGGCCCTCATTAGGGCGCCCCCTAGGTGTCATCACCGGAAGTTGTCACTCGTCACTCTCCCAGCGGAGTCCTGCTGAGTCACTCAGAGTCAGGGGGGAGAGTGATAACCGAGGGGAAGCCCACCCAGGACGATATGATGGGGGTGCGGGGGGGGGGGTGAGTTGTAATTTAGGCTGTTTTTCTATCTGCCTGTACGCTTCAAAGGAGATGCTCTCCCACCTTCTTACTTATAGAAACTGTTTGGGTGGGACTTTTTGTATTGTTTTTAGTTGTTGTGTTACTTGTTGAGGGGCCCTGGATGTAATTCCCATAAATTTATTTCTGTCTGCTTGTGTTTTTCTGTCTTCTGCCTTCATGTATGTATGTATGTATGTATGTATGTATGTATGTATGTATGTATGTATGTATGTATGTATGTATGTATGTATGTATGTATGTATGTATGTATGTATGTATGTATGTATGTATGGATGGATGGATGGATGTATGTATGTATGTATGTATGTATACATGTATTTATGTATGTATGTATGTATGTATGTATGGATGGATGGATGGATGGATGGATGGATGGATGGATGGATGTGTGTACATGTGTGTATATATATGAATGTATGTATGTACATGTGTGTATATATATGAATGTATGTGTGTATACATATATGTATGTACCCAGCCAAGGACTCTCAGTGGTGAAAATGTATGATATCTTTCTATTTTACTATGCAGTACCTTAATTGTAACTTTAATGGAAATCTTAAAAGTATTCAGATGAATGATAATCGCCTATATTCTTTTATAGGCAATCTATAAAAAGTGACACAAACACTGGTTTAAACCTCACCATCAATGACGTAACTATTACATGCCATCTTAGTAAGTAACAGACTAACTAAAAAAAATATGGTTACAGAATGGTTCTGTTACGTCCCAACTTGGCTGGGACACTACCCATCTCTCTTTATCTACTTGTCTCACTAACTGAGCTCCTCTTTCCCAACTTCTCATTGACTCTTATCTGCTCACAATCAACTCTTACTGTGAGGCCCTATCAAAACGCCGCCCTCTGATAGGGGGAGGCAGGAGAAGGGGTGGGGGAGGAGATAAGTGTTGGGGAGAGGGGGGGTGGGGTGGGGGTAGGAAGGGGGGGGGGGGGTGGCTTCAGATGGGGCCGGATTGAGGACTGTCCACGGAATCAGAAAAAAAAGCAATTAACGAATCGATATTATTGCAGTGGGACAAACAGGAAAATTGGCGCCTAATTTCTTCTGCGCTTTGCATCTGTTATCGTAATGGGGAATCTAGGAGGGGAGGAGGGGAGGAGGGAGGGGGAGGGGGAGGGGGGAGGAGGGGGAGGGGGAGGGGGAGGGAGGGGGAGGGAGAAGCTGTGACTGAGTTAGAAGGTATTTTCACAGTTCAGAAAGGTGACTTGCTACGTAGTTTTCTCTCGGAATGATCTAGTGTTTTTGTAGTTTTCTCTTGGAGTTTTATCTTTAGGAGTGATTTCAGGATATCGGGCAAGTTTCTTTCAGAACTGTTTTCAGATATAGTGATAGGCGATTTATAAGAAAAAGCGAGAATTAATATTAGTACAATAGCAGTATCCATTCTCTCTGTAAAACGACCACATAGCAGTGAAATATATGGACATTCAATTAATAATAATTATATTAATAAGGGGCAGATCCAGCCAGATCAGGGGATTTGAGGGTGTGATATCATACAATTTCTTCCCAACCCAGCCAACTTGCAATGTAACAGGAACATTCTACAGGCATACTTTTTAGTCAGTTTGTTACTTACTAAGATGGCAAGTAACAATTACATTATTGATGATAGGTTGAAACCCATCACCAAATCAGATTGTTATTTTAACAAATTTTTTTGGTCAGGTTAGAATGAAACCAAAACAGAACATGATAAGAACATTCTGTTTCCGTTGAAGAATGTAGCCAGAATGTTATAATAATGTCACAGCACAATGGCACAGCGCAGTGCATTGCAGCAACGTTATTGAGAGCCATCAAAATAACATGGACATTCTATGTGTGTGTCTTCCCATTCTTTCAAATATAATTTACCTCCTACGTTCATTGCATGTAGGATACAATGCACTGACAGTCGGATGTGTCATGAGGAGGCCAGAACAGAGTTCCGACTGAAGAAGTACTGACAGGAGAACTGATAACTGACATGACATCATGAACTTGTCTCGTTCAGACGGACGCAGTTATCTTCTCGTGATGACGTCACAAAGTACGGAGCGCCGACCTCAGAGGAAGCAGTCCCACCTCGTGGAGACAAGGGGTATAGGAGACAGGGGAAAGAAAATAAAACTTGGTAAGTTATATGTCTTCGCAAAATGGTCTCGAGATTAAACCTGATCTAAATCTACTACTACACTGAAAAAAAATAGAATGTTTACCAAAGATCTATGATTTGGGATTCATTTAATTGCATTCTTATAGCAGTTGTTTTGAGCTGTCGAATTGAATTGAAAAACAAATCTAAAATTGGACAATAATTATTATCATCAAAACTGGTAAAAATGTTCCATATGAAACGTAGTCAGAATAGGAGAGAAGTTGATGTATCTGTTGATAACGATTAAGTTTCCTGATTAACAAATAGATGGTCAAAGTGTATGTTTAATGCAGAGCCTGTGATCTGACAATGTTATATGAAGTTGGTTTTGAAAATTACTCAAAGAACTATGTAATATGGTTGGTCCCCCACCCCTCAGATGACTGACCCTGGATCCCCCTGTATATCCCATCCCCTTACCCCTATGCAAATCCTATATTCGTTCCTGCATAATCTACGTTATCTCACCACCCTCCCCAAGCAACAATATGACATTATTATAACATTGCAGCAACGTTTTGTTTAGTTATGCTTTGGTTCTTGTTACATTATTTTGATGGCACCCAAAAACATTTTTAGAACATAACATTGTGACGTCGCACTGTGCTGTTATTGTGACATTCTTGTAATGTTCCTTCATGTCATAATAACATTATTACAACGGTCTTTATTAGTAATGTCTCAACTTCACTAAAATATAATGTTATTATAACATTCTTTTTTAGTATGTCTCAACTTTACCTAAAATAACATAGCTGTTACTTTAAAATTGGCAGGTCACAGACTAACCAAAGAAGTATGATCACAGAATGTGCTTGTTGCGTCGCTGTTTGCCTTGGTTCTGCTCCCTTGGCCATACGCAAATCCTATATATTCCTGCATAATCTACGTTATCCCACCACCCTCGGACTGAGGGCCTCGGGCCTGAAATCCCGGCACAAATTAGACTGAGACAAACGAGTTTTTAACCCGATATACGTCTCAGCAGGCGCCTGGGAAACCAGAATTCTAAATTGGATTTTTTTTAAAATGAGAAATTATTTAGAAACTCCAAGCTCTGGGCCTTTGTTAAGCTTAAAGACCAAATTAAATTTTCACGGCCACTCAGTCGACGTTTATTTGAGGCTGGGCGAGATCTGTTAATGTGTAATGTGATTAGTGAATAGGGGAGTTGTCGGAGACGCCATTGTTTTAACCAAATAGAGGCTGCTAGCGCTTCGCGGAGTGCCGCCGAATGGGAATGAGTCGGCGACTGTGATTGGTCCCCGCGGAGCCCCCGGGCCTAATTAGAAACACGATTTTTAATTGGTCGGCAAGGATAATGAAATTGTTCTCGGGCAATGGTCGCATTTATCACCGTTCTTTCTGCCGACGAGTTAATCTGAGTGAGGGTGGCGGCGGGATCCGGAATAATCATCACGGCCCGCTGTGAACGGAACGGGCTGTACGGGATGAAAGTGGAATTGTGTAAAAAAAATTATATTTGTTGAGAAGAAAATATACGCACATTTTAAATGATTAAGAAAAAAGAAAGAAAATCAAAATTTTCATTTGAGGGGACACTCGATATCATAAAAACCAAGTTGCATACTGGTTCAACAAAGAAACCAAAAGTTTACCCTTTTTAGCGTTGGATATCTTTGTAACTAACTCCATTAAGTACGTACGCATCAAGTGTGTGTGTGTGTGTGGGGGGGGGGGGGGGTCCGATGTCTTTTAAATGTGCGTACATTTTCATACAAATCCAGTGCGTATTATTGCCCAAGGAGGGTGGAGGGGGGGGGGGTCTGGAATTCTTGAAAATGTACTAAATGGAAGGTCCCCACCTCCTGCGTTAAACAGAGGTAACATGGATTTTTATACTACAAAATCATGCAGAATCTCGTGTATACCACGATTTTTCTGCCCTTTGAAAAACACGCGTCAATACTTTGTTTGAAGGTAAGTTGTAACTTTTTTTAAACAGGTTGATTTATCCTGGAAGAGAGTTGGATTTCTCCAGTCTTCCCTCTCTTACAAACTCAATTGTTTGCATGCAGAACCTTACATGTTGGTGTTTGTGAAAATGTTAATAGGCCTACATCTGTGCTGTCATTATTGTAGATACAAGAACACTGATAGGCCATTCAGAATAATCTATGATTGATAAATTAAATATTACTGCCTTTCACAAAACATGAAAGGAATAATACGCGCCCCATACACACACAAATATTGGTAATAGAATTTTAAATGAGGCCATTTTTGTTTGTTGGCATAAGAATGGGTTTGTGACTAATTGCTACAAAAGCTAATGCATGTTTATTGTGAATATTTCATTATTATGTCAAAATAAGTACTGTCATGTTCATATCGAATCAACTTCACATGCGATGCTTTCAATTGTGGTGCAAAGGTGTCATACTCCAATCTCCTAAACGCCTGTTGTTGTTACATGAATATTTATGGAAAAGTTACACTTCAATTGATGTTCCTGGAAAAGCAATAATTGATGTAAATAAATAATACTGCTTTATTACATCTTTTACAATGCAGACTTTGGTTTCATCTCATACTTTGTGATTTCCCATTCAAAAGGGACAAAACATGGAACGGTTCTGACAAGTGACAATAGATAGTCATTATTAGTTAACAACCTTTTTGAACCGCACAGTATCGTATATCCCTTCTTATTTGTGACCCGTTTTGGCGAATTGAGTCCGATGTTGCACCGGGTCGAATTTTAGAGACCCATTCCATCAGAAAATACAGATTCTTAGCTTTAAAACTAGGTGTAGCATGCGACATCCGACTCATTGCGACATCTGACTCAATTTGCCAAAACGGGTCACATTTGTATAAATAGATTCCAATTTACTTTTAATTTGTTTTCTCAGTTTATGGGAAAGACGTAGACTTGCTTAAATCAGAATACATTCGTTGGTCCCTCGAATAGTTTGAATGTACAGTCACATGTATTGATTTCAAAGATACTATCCTTAGATACATTAGAACCTTTCCTACACTTCTGAAACTGTGCTTGCCAAAACATTATGATGGTACTGAATGTCCGCAATTCCTAATTAATCTCCATAAGAATAACACTTTCCAACTTCTAATTAACTAACCCTGTGAAATCAGAAATCTCCGAAACACCATAAAAGCTGGTTAATTACCTCTATGTCTTTCTGCTGACTTTCTCTCCGTAGTTCCCACTTTCCCTGATGTGTTCGTCATAATCTGACCAAACATCCATCCCCCAACCTCCCAAGTCCAACTTATACAAAAGAATTAGATAAGAGAAAGTCAGGATAAGATGGCGCCGACGATAACCGGAAACGGAAGTCCCGCAGCGCCCTCGTGTGACAGATTATGTCGGAAGTGACGTCAGAGCCTCCGGGGAGCGGCCTGACCCCTGCCGGACTGTCTTGGTACTAGGGGGGTGGGGGGAAATGGGAGGGGTTATAAGGGGATGTGGTTAATAGGGGAAGGTTCTGAAGTTGCCAAAGTAGATATGAACTACTGACAAATTACTGTGTAAAAAACAATCCTACCGTCTCACCCCTGCTTGGTCAACTACTTCTCCCTCTATGACTACTTTTTTTCTAGGTATGACGCACCTAGTGTACACTCTTGGGGTATGAATAAGAATTTTCATATTGAAAAATACGACTCATATAGATTTCAGGCTATATGATTTCATGCTATTGACAATAAATCCGAATCTGCGTAACAAAAAACCAACATAATTATTGTGAAATTTGTGAGTGAGATAGTTCAATGAAACTACACTGTTTAACATTATACTGGGTGCAAAAATGAACAAACTTAGTTTGGTACAGCCAGCTGCACCTTGTGGCAAATGGCTAAAGGGGACAGAAAGGCCAAGACTTGCCAAATGTATAAACCTCTGCGACAACCATAAATATCGTCAGGTCATCTCGGTTGCTCTGGCGAGATCTCGTGAGATAGGTCTTGAGAAGTTCCAGGTTCTCCTATAGGTCGCAGGAAGTGTCCCAGGCATGCCATACAAGGTCGAAATGTCCACGATGAAACCAAGTCTCATTTTATCGCTCAACTTCTGGTAGCGAATGGCAGCCATATTGGATCAGATAAGACATCAGTCACGTGACGAAGTCCCCAACCGCCCACCAAGAAATGTTTCCCCCCTACTCCCGCTAGTGTCTTCAGGCGTCACCAGGGGGCGATTCTATAGCCGATCGGGGCGATAAGCCCGCGACGGCCGCTGAGAGAGCGATCGGCGATAGGCAGCGATTGGAGCAGCGATTAGAAAGCGGAGTGTTGGCGAAACTTAGGACGTCATTATCGCTGTCTCCAGAGGAGTGGAATGGAGGCCTGGGGAGCGGGGTGAGACGATAAATTGTGTGGACCACCAGGAGAGGACGAGTAATTTATCGCTTTCAACTTGGCTTTTTCTCTTGTTGTAGATTCGCTGGAGCAAGTGTAGCTTGTTTCTTCAATAAACTGAGCCTAATCTCTTTTTAAATACATGAGTGCAACAATGTAGATCAAAAGTGGTGATATCCATTGTATTCCGCTCTGAATTTCAAGCAGATATGGTGAAGATATCATTTTATGATCTTCATGCTTGCCAACCTATTTCCTTGTGGAAGATATATGTACGAGGCTTATAGTTGTATGATAAGGTATCCTTGATATAAGTGGCTTAAAAAGTCACCTAAACAACAGGCAGAGGTAAGACACCATCTTATTAAGTTAAATCTAGCTGGACCTTTTTCTCACGTGTGCATGTGCCCCTGTTGCGACAGGCTTCTCCTGAACTCTCAAGCCTATGCAAGTTTTCAAAATGTCTTTTTCCTAAGGCAATGGGAGTACGATGCAGATGTCTACATGTATACACGTGTACATGATTTTTTTTTTTTTTTGCAGTGTGCCCAACATTAATAGAGGGAGCCAGCCATATTCTGACCAATGTGTTAGATTATTCATTTCAAATATGCAAAGAATGGTTAAAACCCAATCATCACTTCATATATATTTTAATAGAATTACTGGTCCATGATATATATGTCACACATATGTCGCCTCGGTTGACTGCATGGTTAAATCATACTTGAATGATGGTGATTTCAAAGTAGTAGCTCATGTGGAACTTAGAATATTGCTGCAGATGTTGCTCTCTGTTGATTACGTGTCACTCTCATATGTAACTATATCGATTAGGCCAAATAAAGTTGTGTTTAGGTAACATAGGTCTAAAAATTAGGGTAGGCAGCTGGATTTTTTTAACCTGCACAGATGGGCCTGGCCAGTGTTGAGCATAAGAACATCCTTGAAACTTCTTTCTAACATTCTCTAAAACGATTTCTAGCTTCTGAAATACAAATCCGGAGTATCTGCATGCTATTCAATCTTATCTTTGTGAATTCTTTTGGCTTTTTATGACTTTTTTTGAAAAGGAAATTCTTAAAGAAAAGTTAGAGTATAGAGGCCAAACATTTAGGGTAGGTCGGGTTAGCTGAATACATCTTTTTAAGCCTTAGCATGTGTCCAGCATGCACCTGCTTCACCCTGGAGCATACCTTGTGTTTGTAACAACATGTTAGTTCATGTAGTGAACACAATTTCATGAGAGTAGACCCCTAATATCGAGAGGGTTATTTCTGTCTTAACCCTTTCCTGACGCCGAATGCATTTATGCATCACCACACTTTGAAAGCAGGATGCATTCATGCATCACCACCGTAATCACACCAGATGCATAAATGCATCAACCGTAATAATCTTAAACCTTATAGCAGAAATATGGTGCCAAATGGTACAATTCATAAATATGTAATAATCTGAAAACCAGGGGCAACCCTCATGGCTATTGCAATAAAAAAAAAATTAAAAAGAAAGTGCGCATGTCGTCAGGAAACATATATACGACATCAGGGTGTCAATGGGGCAACAGCGGCAGGGACTCCCCTACATGGACTCCCCCCCTCCCCCCACACCCCTTATTCTACTACAAGAACATGTGGATATAAATAAGGATAGACACACGCTGTACGCATGTGTTGTAGCATGTTGTAAATATCTAATTTTGTTTACTCTTTCACGTCATGACACTGCTGTACATATTGATTATTGTATTATGTAGTCTGTCGCCTTTTACGAAACTACTAAAGATCACGAGTATTGAGAAGTGGTTCTTGACCAATACAAAAACTACATATTTGCATCAGTCTCTTATGTTTAAAGTAATGAATTATTCACGTCCTCTGACGTTCTTAGAGAGTTTTGTGACTTATTGCGTCTTTTTAATAGAACGTCTTGGTCCAAACATCAGCGTTTCTGTAAGAACAAAGAAACGCTGATAGGGCTTTTTTTTTCCATCTGAGAAAGGATGTAAATATGCGCATATGCCTGGCGCGCTCATACAAGCGTCTTTCCAATGACCGCTGGGCACAACAGTCCTTAAAGGAACGCTGTCGCCGTCCGTTCATCCGGGACACCGCACGGTCCGCGGCGACAAATCGCCGACTATATTTTAACTGAATTAGCCACCAGGGGGCGTATAGAGGCCGGAAGCGGCGCAGGACAGACGCGACACATCCGCCAACTAACCCTATTATCGCTCGCCACTTTTGGGCATGCGCCGATTGCGTATGCCGAGGCTGACTTCCGGTGTGGCCGGTGTCACGGAAAGTTTCTCCGCCGCCAGCAGACAACTTCCAGATGCGGGCGGTGAGGCCACGCCAAATAACTGTTTCATTTAAAGGGAGCCAAAAGCAATTTTGTGTCATAATGTTGCAAAATCTATTGAAATATAGTCTATGGCCATAATGTAGGCCCGTGGAAAAATATAGACTGCAAATACAGACTCAAACTACATTAAAGGGACATTCTCGTCCATGGGTTTCTAGCCTAATATACGCCGACGTAAGCCTAACGACGGGATGGCCGGCGACGTGTTTTTCACTTTTGGAACGTAATGCGGTGACGTTACTGGTCGCCATCAAATTATGTATGTATTACGGACGAGAGAGTCCCTTTAAAACACACCAAAACTGATCCCTGTTTGGTGACCAACCAAAATTGGTTTGTTTATAAACATTGCTGTCTTCATAACACGAATAATCAGTATTGTTGAATTCAAGTAAAATTATAGATAGTTATAAATCATGATTTTACTTTATCAATGGCTAATGTTAAGCCTCTTAGAACATAATTATTTTCATAGTTATTTGAGTTTGTAAAATTTTGTTATATTTTGACATAACATTGATTTTGACTCCCTTTAACGTCCAATTTATCAAAGAAAATCAAACGTTTTTCGTACCCACACATAACAGTAAACATTTGCAGAGAAATGGTCAGTTTTGCTTTATTTAGGCTAGGTTTATATTCACTTTAAATTGAATTAAGACTTTAATTGTGTGCTGCAGCATCCCCAGTCGTAAGTAGTACACGAAAAGGGTAGTAACGCCCAGGACAATGTGGCTATATTGTCAGCTTCTCAAGTATGAAGTTCGACGAATAAAGTAAAGGCAGGCGTTTACCTGAAAACCACAATCTTATTAACGTCCAGATCAGTGGCCATAGGATACATATAATCTTACCATTTAACTTTAATACTTTTTCATGAAATGTAGACAGTTGATAATTCAAAATTCTCAAAAGTTTCCAGTTTTTCTTTCATGAAACAAATCTCGGCAAGAGCCTCCAGTTCCGAAAATTTTACATTAAATAGTTAATTATTGGCCAAAATTAGAGGCGGGGGCGCCCCTTCTCCCCCCAGTAAATCCGCCACTGTCGTATATGACACACTCGGCCCGATGACGTAAACCAAATCCTCTTTGGCTCGGCCTTCCGTACAGCCGGCCCTAACCTGATTAGGCCAAATGAAATAAGCGGCGCGTTGTCCGCCGCCCTAATTAATTTTGCAAACCTGGCGTCGATTAGGACGCCGCAGGAAGAAAAGAATTGGGAGCGACTAACCGAGTTAGGACCGGCGAAAACAAGGGACGTGGGGGGGGGGGGGGGGGGGAGGGTGGGAGGTGGTGGTGGAAGGGGTTGGGAGAGGAATGTGGATGGGGAGGGAGAGGGGGTGTGTGTGGTAGGGTCCGGGGAGGTAGGAGGTGGGGAGGGGTGGGGTAGGGTCGAGTTTGGAGTACATGTACATGTATATAGAAAGGTTCGAAGATTTACTACTTGTATAAAATATTGCCGCGGATACATGATTTCAGAGTAAAGGAGGAGGAGGTGGAGGGCTGGGGTGGGGGTGAGTTTGGAATATAGGAGGACGGGAAGGTTAAAAGATTTACTACTTGTATAAAATATTGCCGCGGATACATGATTTCAGAGTAAAGGAGGAGGAGGTGGAGGGCTGGGGTGGGGATGAGTTTGGAATATAGGAGGACGGGAAGGTTAAAAGATTTACTACTTGTATAAAATGTGACAGTTTCTTTTTAATGGTGAACACATTTGTGGGTGGGGGGGGGGGGGGTTGGTTGGAAGAGGCAGGGGTAGGGGTGGAGGGGATTGAGTTTGGAGTACATGTATAGGACAGGAAGGTTCAAAGATTTACTACTTGTACTTGTATAAAATACAGCCGCGGCTCCATGATTTCAGAGTGAAAAGAAGATGAGGAGGGGGGGGGGGTGGTCGAAGGGGTCGGGAGTGGGGAGGGAAAGGGTGTGGGAGGTTGAGTTTGGAGTATAGGACAGCTACAGGAAGGTTAAAAGATTTACTACTTGTGTAAAACGTGACAGTTTCTGGGATATCTAGCCTTATGAAAATGAACATTCATGGATCTAGAGCCTTTATTTAGCTTAGAAATAATAAAAATTAGAAAAATAAGCTAAATTCATGCTACAAATGAAGTTTTTCATAGTTTTCATTAATGGTGAAAACATTTGCGGGTGGCGGGGGTAGGAGGGGTCAGGAGGGACAAGAGGAGGGGTGGGATGGGGTGGCAGGTTGAGTTAGGAGTATAGGACAGGAAGGTTCGAAGATTTACTACTTGTATGAAATAAAGCGGCGAATCCATGACTTCAGAGAGGTAGGGGAGGGACTTTGAATCAATGTACATTGACTAAATTGCGGAAATTCACGCACAAAAAAAGAATGGGGTGGACAGAAGGTGGGGGGGGGGGTGAGGAGGCAGGGAGTGTTAGAGGCCGAGAGGGAGATAAAGATAGTGGGAGGAACGATAATACATATATAGTGTGTGGCTATAATAATTTTGTTTTGAGAGATGCAAGAAGAAAGTAATGAAGAAGTGCAAGAGAGGGGAAGCAATACGTACATGTAACTTCTACTATCAAATAGAAGAATTTTTTATTCTTATTAGACGATGGTGTATTCATAATTATGCCGATAAGAAAATATTTATACAACCCATTCCGCATGTCCTTACATAACCTTTATGTAGCCTATGATGTGAAATGAAAGAAAATGAATCAGACTGAAAAGGTCAAGGCTGAATAGTTATTTGAATCAATAATACCACATTTAGCATCAAAGTTGAAAATAAAAATATTCTCAGGTATATACCTAGGCCTAATGCAACTTCCCATGGATAAACAATGAAAGTAGTATACAAATGTTTTTGCCCCTTGTAAACTATAATAAGTTATTTGTCTCATATGCATCGGCGTTTTGTACATATTGAAGGACCAACGAAGGACGTCATTCACACTGCGATGACGTCACAGTGACTTCACAATGGGTCTACAGTCTGCAAAATATCTGACCGGGCCACTTCCGGTTTGAGAGGTGCGCGCGCAGCCTTGGGGCGGACTTCCGGTCGTCAGGTAAAGTGAATTCTGGGGATTCATTCACTTATATTGCATACCGACAAGTATTCAATGCTTTTTTCTACCCCCTACCCCACTACCCTTACCCACCCCTACCCCGCCCTTCCTTCCTTTTTAACACGGATGGTGGTCGCTGGTTAGCTTTTTATTCAAATTAAGTAAAAGTGATTCCCACTCGACCGAAAAAACAGCCAGGGGACGGGGGAACTTCTTTTTTACCGCCTCCGCGACGCGATGAATGGCGCGCGACAGGCTCTTGAGCGAATTACCGCGCGTCAAATCCCGCGCCCGCCACTTACGCCCCGCGGACGCTATATCCCCAATTACCGCGCCCCTCCCGCCCCTCCCGCCCCTCCCCACTGCTCCCACGGGCCCTCGCGCGGTCTTTTCCCTCCGGAAAACTGTTTTTCAGCGTCATCCAAAGAGAATATCATGCGCGATCGGGCGGGTACGCCGGCGGGGGACGGGCGGCAAAAGTGTCCTTCTGCCCCCTAACCCTCCGCCACAAAACGTGCCGCGCGGCGGGCGGGCGGCGCGGGGCGTTATTCAGAAGGCGCGGCAAGCAGAAACGACTTAATGCGCGGCAGAGAATCTCCGACGCGCGGCAGAGAATCTCCGCGCCGCTCCCTATGCCTTACGCCCGGCCGCCCCTGCGTACTGCCGCGCCGCCCCGCCGCGTCTATAATCGCGCCTTTCTACAAACCGCGCGCGGCATAAATAGGCCTTACAACCGCGAGAAAAAGCCGCGCGTGTTTAGCTTGTGGGAATCTTTTTTAATCGAGTGACTTTACATTTTCTTTCTCCAAAAGCTTTCCACGCAGCCCCTCCCCCCTCACTGACTCTAAGTCCGACCACCCAAGCCTGGGGACGGGTAGGATTATGTACTGGCTCTGTGGGTGGGGGGTTGGGGGGGGGGGGGAGGTAGGAAGGGGGAGTTTTGCTCGTGACTGACAGAAAGGAGATGGAGAAAAAAACATCCCTAATTGGGAAGAAGTGCGATTTCTTAGGATCCGATTCTTTACAAACTTGTGTCGTGTAATTTTTGAACTTATCCGAGCGGAAGTTGAGTAACTCTCAAAAAGTTTCTCAACGATTAGCACCTTCATGATTGTGTTAGATTTATCTGGCGTTTAAAACGTAGCCATAACACTGCTGCACAACCCGGCAGTCCACCGAATGATTTGCTTATATAATAAACAGTTCTAGCGGTCGTTTAAACCCCTTTATTTTTTTAAGTACATATATCTACATTAACAAGTACACAAATCAAAGTTCGTTTAAATAAAATTCATAAATTCTTTCACGTTTTTTCTAGTTTTTCATATGGTATGTTGTCATCATGAGCATAATCACAGTGCTAGAAATTGAATAAAACATGTTAAACTATTAGATGATGATGATTGTTATTTTGAATTCCAAGAGTTTGTGTTGAGTAAATTTACCAATATCACGTATATGGTCAAGAATTTTAATGATAATTTCATACTGAACCCACGTTTGACAGGCAGCCCCTTTTGAGAGACATGAATTGATCTGCAAAACGCCTATAGATCAAGAAGTATAGCCGGCATGTGGTACTTGCAAATAATTGCGTGTATGATATATTTCCACTTCAAAATGTAGGAGACATACATTATTCTTCTACTCTCTAGGTTGTTCTTGATACTACAAGTAAAGGATATCCTAAAGCTCGAGCCCACCAGGATGCAATTCTTACCTTATTTTGCGCCAACTTGATATATTGGTTTGACGCAAAGTGTATACTATTATTAAACGCATATTCAATCTAAACCAATCCTGAAATGATAGTTTTTGCATAGCACTTTGTTTAAGTTCGTGAATGTGCATAAGTAGAGGCTCAGTTGGTGTTTTGTCGCATGGTGCATGCAGCGTGTGAGTAGTCCATGAAAAGTAGACCTGGTATCAGGTGGACAACTGGATGTATACATACATACATACATACATACATACATACATACATGCATACATGCATACATACATACATAGACACACACACACATACATACATATGTACCCCAGCCAAGGATGTAACGGTATTAAACGTTGCATCAACGTTCTGGTTGGTTATGTATTTGGTTCTTTTTACTTTCTTTTGGTTCCAATTACGTCGCTGCAACGTACTGATGTGATGTTGTACTGTGATGTTATTACAACATTCTGGTTGCGTTCTTCAACCCAAACAGAATGTTCCTATAATATTCTGTTATGGTTTCATCCTAACCTCACCAAAAATAATGTTATAATAACATTCTGATTTGGTGAGGTTGAAATCTCACCATCAATAATGCAATTGTTACAATCCATCTTAGTAAGTAACAAACTGACTTAAAAAGTATGGTTGCAGAACGTTTCTGTTACGTCGCAAGCTGGCTGGGACATACATACATACATACATACATACATTAAGAAGTTAAGAAGTTAGACAAATTACAATACAAAGCCTTGAGGATTGTCTATAAGGTTGGTAACCCTTTAGATATGTCACGATTAGAATTATTAAAAAAAGGCCAAACTGAATACATTAAAAAATAGGAGGAACTGTCACCTCCTCTGTTTAATGTATACCTTTAAGGAAAAGGGCATTTGGTTAAAATCACAAAATAGATTAACTAGGAACCAGACATCTGTCCAATTTGAAACCATGAAGTCTAGAACTGAGGAGGCAAAAAAGTCACCCTTTTACAGAGGTGCTAAGCTTTGGCTGACCATCCCCCGTTGTATAAGGGAATTGGATACAAAGCTGGAGTTTAAGAATAGGGTCAGAAAGCACTATGAAGATGCATTGACAATTGAATAGGGCGTTGAGTTATACCTGGCATTCAATTAATCCAAAATGCTAATTTTATTTGGTGCTGATATGTGACAATTGCGCTGACTCCAACTCGTAAACCTACAATGTCATCTATTTAGCATGTAATTATTGGGTACTTGTATATAATTGGGGTGTATATATATAAAAAAAACAAAAAAACATACATACATGTATACATACATACATACGTACCTACATACATACATACATACATACATACATATATACATACATAAGTGAATCCAAGCAAGTATGATAGGGTTCAAGTAAAACTTTGGCAGTTCCAGTGTAACAATATAAACGAATTTCTTTTTTTATATTTGAAGTCTTTGATTCAAATGTTTGACGTCTGAGGGGTTCCCAGATAGCATCGGAAGTGTAAGTAGCTGATCCATACAGGGATACAAAACATTCCCATTTGAAAATTTGATCGTACAGCGATCATCAAAAAGAAATAATCAGAGGGAAAAAAGAGTTGTTTCTCCCGTCACCACAAATAACTTTGTGCGCAAGAGTTCATAGATCCTCGCCAAACTTGTCAGGTGACGGATAACGAGATAACCAAAGCCTAATCCCCCCTTATCACCATGATAACAAAAGCCTAATGCCCCTTACCACCACGATAACTTCCCCTTATAACCACATCTTCCCCTATTTTCGCCCACTTAAGTGCTCACCCCTCTCACGTCACGTGTCTAAATTACCCACAGTCCCATGCGGCAGGAAGCGGAAGTGCCCGGGCTGCCCCCGACTTCCGCCCGCCATTGATGACGTCAATCTCATTTGCATATCGGTGGCCCCCTGGTGGCCGGGGAGTTAGTCGGCGGAAGTGAGCAGCCCCCGACGAGGTAATGTGATGACGGCCTCTGGATTGAAATCATAAACTGAATCAGGGTCGGTTTGCATAAATCGATTGATGGTGTAAACGTTGTGAAAGGAGGATGTCGGAGGGAGTTAGTGGGGGAAAGGGTGGTCGGGGGTGGGTGGCATTATAGGGAGGGGGAGGGGAGGATTTTGGGTGAGGGGGGTGAGTTGGCGGGAGGGGATGTGGCGGGGATACACAAGAAGATTTGTTGTTGTAAAATCATTTTTTGTGGGTTATAGTGATACCACAGCTGTAAAAACAAGAGAATTGGGGTTGAAAGAAACTGTGCTGATACATGTGAACATAAGACCCGTTGAAGAAAACAAGAGATGGCTCATAACCAATGGATCATCTGCAATTATAAGAAAACACACAAAAATATCAATGAAAAGTTATCCGTGGGGAAAATGCTATGTTTCCAAGGGGCTGGGATACTTATCTCAAGCATGGAATAAAATGAACACCAAAAATCAACTAATACCCTGTGTATCATTAAAATGGCCCTAGACCCCTAAATTCGACACTGCGACACGGCCGTTTCTTAAATTCGACACGGCGACATGGCTATTTCTTAAAATCGACATGTGACATGGCCACCTTAGTGACATGTGACATGACTCTTTTCTTAAATTCGACATGCGACATAGAGCCTAGTGACATGGGAAAGTGTTCAAAGAGGTCGTTTTGGAATACTCTTCCCGCCGTGCAATTAAGGGCCCCCGGGGGTCCTACAGCCAGAAGGACGGCCAGTTTCAGAGGTGAACCAACGAGTATAGACTGAAAAGACACACCTCTCAGGCCGGCAATCATCTGAAAGACTGCCGCCCCTTATCAGGGGGTATTAATCTGTTTAACGCCCTGACCACGGGCCAGGGCCACACCAGGGACCCTGCTGGGTTGGTCCTCTCTGATGCCCGAACCTACGTTCGCTGGGTTAGTGAAAGCTACACCTGTTTTCCTAAAGTATATTTATGTTGACGGAACTACACAATTATTGTAAAGTGGACTATTTGATTATTAGAAGATATCGAAGATTGTTGTGTACATTTTATGACATTATCAAAAAACCGGATTTGGATCCGGATAAAATAGATAATACAGACTTCGAGACAAATGTTAATTTGAGGAGTCGTACTGGGTGTAAAAATCTTTTTATGGATAAACCAAATCTAGATGTATATAATAAAGGATGGAAATACAGGACTAAGAAAATATGGGATTTGCTACCATATGAAGTACGAGTTATGGAAGAAAACACTGAATTTGTAAAAATATTGACAACCGATTTATTAGAAAGAATTCTGTGTAAAATTCAGGGAATTGGCGTGACATGAGAATGAGTGTTGCAATATAGTTGTGGTGTAACATAGTATATGAGGTGTAAAAACCGTATTCAATTGATTGCAAACATTGTATATATATATATAAGTTATCGTCATAATTATATTAAATTATGACCGCTATATTTTTTTTATTATGTTCATCATGAAAAGAACAGAAATGTGATGATGTTTTGTTTTAAAAAAAAGAATTATAAAGGGACGGGTGGCCAGCCATCCCCCTCATTCTGTCATTAAAATAGTAACCTGACCTCAGTTCAGGCTATTGAGGCCATCTATCCTCTAATCTATCCTTTGAGTCTCACCGCCCAGGGACCCCTTATACCTCATATAGGTGCTAATGACCTATGTTAATTGTGAACGTAAGCTCGGGACAGGCACCCCCAAATTTAAAGGTCAGCAGTCTGACTTGGTCATGTTGTCCCCATAGTCACGAGTCAGAGACCACTGGAGGGTGCTAATTGATGCCATCCCTAACTGCCCCTGTGAACACACCAGGGGGTGGATGTAGTCTGTCTGAGGTTTTATGGTCACACACAACATCCAGGGTATGAACTAACCGACTTAGATCAGGAGATTTGAATGAGGAGCAATTGAAGATCAGAGGGGTACTGACCGCCTAAGGGATGGGGGGCAGTGGGGGAATCAGAGGGGGAAGGGCATATAAGCTCAAATCCCTTTTTCCCTGGTCATTTCTGAGGCTGGAGGCACAAAGGATGGACATAGTAGGACTTGGCACTGAGGAAGGACCTAGCAAGACTTGGATTTGTCTTAGGATTATCTTTATTTTATATACTGTTTTTTTTTATCATAACTTTATCCTGTACGTATCATTTTATTATTTTCAGGCGATTAATCATTTGTTATTCTGGTTCATTCCCTCATTACAAGTGCTTGATTCTGTGTTTGTTTTTAGGTGTGTGAGATATGTTTTAGTGTATTCTTTTCATTCTATAGCATTTCGGCATCCCACTCCTCATTGTGTACCCTCTTATTTGTGTTATTTTGTGTATTAGAGTTATTTGTTTAAATGGAATTTGTTCCAGATCTCTAAATATTCGTCATGCACCATTCAATTCCCTCCGGTGCATCGCCTACCAAGTAATTCTATCTGCCTGTACATATGAACTTGTATTACTTATTATGATAGTGACACTAACGACATGGTTTTCCTTTAGTGACAGGGGACAAGGCCATTTCTTAAATTCGACATGTGACATGGGGACCCCCCCATCTAGGGCCCCATTAAAGGCAACATTCCACAATGTGTTCAGTGGCACTTGTGTTGCCTCTTATTACGAAAGACAAGTAGCTTGCATTTCAGATACCAACGTTTCCATGATAGTAGGGACACAAGTTTCACTGAACACGTCATGGAATATAGCCTTATACTTGCGTTCTATTGCGTTTTATGAACGCAAGTACAACGCATCGTGGAATATACATTGCGTCCCACCCCGATAGAGTTCATCACTTGCGTCATGGAACATTTCACTTGCATCGCCAGGCCTGGAAGCAAGCTGGCAACGCAAGTGACCGGAACACATCGTGGAATACAGCCTTAACTATAAAAGCGTGTCAATCAAAATCACGGCACAAAGTTTCAAGACGGTTGACAATCACAATACTATATTGTTTAGGGGGCTAAGTATCGTTTGTTAAGCAGAATACAGCAAATCATTTTTTATTTTGAAAGTATACACCAATATACACCAAATTTCTTGAAATTACTTACATCCATCATTACTTTATTCTGCAAGATCTCAAAATCACATCGTTGGTGGTAGGTCTATGTGGCCAGTCAGCGTGGAGTGCACGTGGACAGAGGGAGGAGTTCGGGATGAGACAAGATGGTCTAGCTGTATGTTACCATCCTCCAGGTCCAGTTTATTGGTCATTGTCACTGACCAGCAGGGTGTGTTGTGGTGTTAAGGGGCACGTTCTGGGATCAGTAGGGCCGCCACAGTTGTAAGTGGATTTTTGGGGCCATTCAGGCTCAATCAGAAGTCAACTACAACTGCTGTGGTGGGGTTCGTCTTTCATTGCGGCCTCACATAATAGAGATGCTGCATACAAACATAATGTGATGCCGCGGGAGGGAATGTGAACATTTTTCACAGGAATCTGCTCATTACGCCAGCTTGCCTACTTCTTGCGGCTTTTGGTGACATGGTCACTTCACTTCCTAGGGACTCTTTTTGAAAACTCCGAACATCTGTTTAACATCTATTACACCAGGCTGGCGCCATCTTTTGCTAAATAGATGTATACACCATTCGGGAGTCCTGCTTTGTGCACTGATAAAAGGTGTGCTTCGCCCTCACCAGTTTTGTGCCACTCACTGTGGGTGGTCAAGCGTGATTTTTCTGCCAATCAGGAGTATCGCCTTGTCCACCCTTTAGTGTAGGAATACCACAACATGGCCGTGCCCATGGCCAATCTCCCGTATGCAGTATAGATGGAAGGCTTAAGGGTACACATAGCAGTGATAGATGATTTGAGAAAAGAGAGGGGTATTTTTTTGAATTGCCTTTCCTTGACAAACGACTAGCATCAAAATACTCTTTTCGTATATTTTTAAATGTCAATATAAGCAAATTCCGAGGATAGTAATTCTGCTTGGGGTTTAGGAGACTGAGGCCGGGGATGGACCATTCCGTGTTCAAATGTTTTGTAAGTAGTATACGGAAAATGAATTTTAACCAGGCGAACAAGCTTAGGATTAAATTTTCACTTTTTAAAATATTCTTCCCGTTGATACTCCCAATTCCCTGATACGCATACCCCCTTTGATACTTCCCCAATACCTTGATCACCCCCTCCCCCCTCGCCTTTTTAATACTTCTCTGGTAATATCTCCCCCTTCTGATACATTCCTGATACCTTCACCCTCTTTCATATTTCCCTGATACCCTCACCCCTTTAATACTTCACTGATACCCTCCCTGGCCAAGGATACAACATTACTATAACGTTGCAGCAATGTCCTGTATTGGTTCTTTTTACATTCTTCTCATGACTCCCAATTATGTTGCTGCACCCTACCACTGTAACATTGCACAGTGATGTTATTACAACGTGCTGGTTACATTCTTCAACCCAAACAGAATAATTAGTCTTATAACATTCTGGTATGGTTTGGTCTTAACCTCACCCAAAAAAACAAAATATATGATAATGTTCTGGTTCTGTGAGGTTTCAACCTCACCATCAATAACGTAATTGTTACGTGCCATTTTAGTGAGTAACAAACTGTCTATAATAGTATAGTCGCGAACTTTTCTGTTACATCGCAAGCTGGCTGGGTTGATATACTTCTGTGATACCCTCACGTCCTTCGATACTTCCCTGATACGCTAACCCCCTTTTCTTCTCAGAGGTTTATCTTACAGATCCTGTGGCCAATCCCCAGTTGATAGACAGCCGGATGAAAGACTGCAAATTCTTATGTCAATCGGCAAATCGGATCTAAGAACTCCTCTCACTAAATTCCTTTGTGCGGAACGTTTACTTTGGAGTTAGCTGGAGTGGTGGGAGGAGGGGGATGAATGGGGGGGGGGGGGGTGAGAGTGGAGAGGGATGGGAGAGGGTTTGGGGGATGAATTGTAGTTGAAGTAACTGTACAAAACCAAGTGTAGACTAACAAAGGATGTGAAATTGAACTTAAGTTTCACATAGTTCTTATTGGTAAGTAATGTATGAGATCAGCGTAATTCATGAACGACAGTGGCACAAGATGGGTAGACAATAAAGAGAGAAAATAACATTTAGTAGAAAAGGTACTGGGATCCCCATCCACGTAATCTGTGAAAATCTGTCAAGGTCCATATTATCAGTCAAAATACAACTAAATTGTCGAAATCCCTTATCATCCACAGATCAAAAGAAGAGGTTATCATGTTAAGGTGTAAACATATCATATAATTGACGTGCAAATAATGTCACATCGTCCAAAATAGGCTGGCTGCTATATTGATGATCAATTCATTATCACCAATATTCTCAAATATGAACCATCTAGAACAAATATTTTTGCTAATGAGAACACCACGTGACCATGCCAGCTCTGTATTCATTCTCCTGAATTTCTAAAGTTTGCCTTCCGGAACCTGAACCCATTCATCCAAAATAGACTGATTGCCAGCTCTTGCTGCAGAACTATTCCTGACTTCCTGCCTATGCTATAGCATTGGAGGTGGCAGAAAACATTGATTTTCTTAGCTATTTCTCATAACTTAATTTTGATACTCTATGTCATAGGTGAGGGTCATATCTATCCAAAACTATCTACATTTTCTACGGGAAGTAACTCACTGTAATAGATAGGGAGACAAAAACCAATTCTTAAGCATTGAGTCTATGGACAGGAAGTTCATTTATGGCAGGTGTCTCATGCCATAATTTACCTTACACGCCAAATAGCAAACAGTCTATATTTTTCACATCTCTGCTAAGCGAATGGGAAAAGATGAAAAATGCAAAAAGAATGGAAATCAAGGTTCAGTTTGTTGCCAGGCTCCTTGCTACATTTGGCGCTGGATAGTGTGAGTGGGTACCCATAGGGCGCAGGGCGGTGGGGGGAGGGCCTCAAAAGACGCGCCAAGCGCCCTCACCTTCCGACCGGAAGCCGCAGCCCATCGATTCCTACCTTCACACTTGAAGAGTTCCAACAGACAGGAAATGCCCCGTGGCACTCTCCTCTCGCGGAGGTAGAGAAGTCGTCTTCGCCACTCATTCGCCAATCGCCGGGGGACAAGAAACGATTTTGCGATTATTCCCGCTGACGAGATCTCGCGTGAAGAGGCGAGATCTCCCGAGAAAGCGGGCGATAAAAGGGGAAAAGATGTTTGAACTGCCGCCATCTTGGATTGGGAATTGAATAAAGGGATCATTGGAGATTAACTGCCGTGAAACGCCTGAGACTCAAGTAGAAAACGCCAGAGGGCGCTAGGAAAGCTGGGGAAAAAGTCAATGCGAATGATGTTAGAGGAAAGTCAGCGACACTTCAGAGTATAGGGCTTTTTGTCTTAAGACGGTGACTAACGACTAAGAGAAGAATTAAATATACATTGCTTTTCTCAAGAACTGTACTCAGAGAAAATACGACCATGACGTTATCAAATTTACCCTAAAAGCTGAAGCCAGATAGAAGGCTTTCTTCTATGTATAGATTCAATTGCAGTACTTGCTATTCGCAGATGTTTTAAACGCAATTCAGTACACCAGTTTCCTACGCAACATCGCATTTCTAAAATAGAGCGGTCCGGATACGTTTCTAACATGTTTGAAAATTCACTAAAATTACTTTGGGTTATGATTCATATACATAAAGATCCATGTATTATGTTCTGTGAGAACTGAATATAGGCCTATATCAAATTGTACCAATATAGCCTATTTAATTTACCCTGATGTGATTGACTGAATATTACACAGACAGAAACAAATACACACATCCGGATCCTCATCTCCCATTCACACTAACAAACATACCCATCCACAAACACACACAAGTTATATGTATATATATATGATATATATTAAAAGTGTGGAGTAGACACCAAACTCGACAAGCACAAATAGATGGACGACTCAATAATATTTATTACTTTAGTAGACAGGTTGCACAATGATCAACATGTTTCGACCGTATGAAAGTCTTTGTCAGGATGAGTAGAAAAACCTGAATTTGTTGGGGTATATCTGGTCGACGGAGTGGAAATAACACAGTGGATAACAGTGTGACAATTCAAAGTGTGGATTCTACAGTGTGGGATCCAAAGTTTAAGAGTGTTGATTACTACATGATTAAAAGAGTTTGTAAAAGTGTCCGTTTTGTGTTGAATATTAGATTAAAGATAGTTTGTTACTTTGGGATAAACATCAGGTTAACCAAAATGTAATAGATTTATAGTGTCCATCAACTTCTTCAAACAATCTGAAAATAAACGAAGTCCGCACAGCGCAATATATATATATGTATATGAATATTATATATATATATATATATATATATATATATAAACGTCTAAACCACGCCAATTCTCATAATTTGTCCATGTGTTAATGAATGCATGCGTGAGAACATTACCCCTAACCGTGCCCCATTGTACTAAGTTCTCACATTATAATCAATTATCCTCAACTCCTTATAAGAGAACTAAGTCGTTTAGCCAGAAGCCTCCCATAATTCCCCTTTCTCCACAAAGACAGTACAAATTTGATATTGTCTCTAGTGTATAATGAATGCAGATTCAATTTCTATAGACATGCTCTTCTGTAAGTGGGGCTGGGATTTTTCCACCCGGGGGCCCCAAGAGGGACAGATTGTGTTAATGAAGTAAGGATGGGGACTCTAAATCAGTAATGGCTTTTCTAAGAGCACTGAATCAATGAACAACAGGCCTGTATCCAGAACTTTTCATGGGCCGGTGACCATTCCCAAAATGTTGACTTTCTAGAGGTAAAATAGATTAAACCCAGGGTACTGTCCATTGCGCCATTAGACTAAGTGTAGTGACATATTTGTTGGTGACGCATTTTGCAATGTTTGAACGTAATCCAGCAACATTATTGGTCACATCGTGAATTTGGCATGCTCATGAGAGAGCTGTAAAGGACAAGAGACAGTTTTTACAGGGGTAGCAGAGGGCTGAGATAAGAGGGGAGCAGGGAAAACTGAAATATTGGTTTTACAAAAAGCGAACCTTGCCAAGCTTGGGGGAGGGGGGTGACCCATACCCCATGTCACCCCCCCTGGATAAGGGCTTGAACAATTACTAAGTGTGGTCAACTCTGAACTGAATCAATGAACAATTACTAAGTGTGGTCAACTCTGAACTGAATCAATGAACAATTACTAAGTGTGGTCAACTCTGAACTGAATCAATGAACAATTACTAAGTGTGGTCAACTCTGAACTGAATCAATGAACAATTACTAAGTGTGGCCAACTCTGAACTGAATCAATGAACAATAACTAAGTGTGGTCAACTCTGAACTGAATCAATGAACAATTACTAAGTGTGGTCAACTCTGAACTGAATCAATGAACAATTACTAAGTGTGGTCAACTCTGAACTGAATCAATGAACAATTACTAAGTGTGGTCAACTCTGAACTGAATCAATGAACAATTACTAAGTGTGGTCAACTCTGAACTGAATCAATGAACAATTACTAAGTGTGGTCAACTCTGAACTGAATCAATGAACAATTACTAAGTGTGGTCAACTCTGAACTGAATCAATGAACAATTACTAAGTGTGGTCAACTCTGAACTGAATCAATGAACAATTACTAAGTGTGGTCAACTCTGAAGACATGTGGAAGAATTTGATTTGGGATGTCACGACCTCTGTATTTTGGTCAGTTTTAGTACTCTCTGTTTCAAATAGAAATAGAGAATGGAAGATGTAGATTCGAATTGTGTTCCATAAACGTATGATGACTTTTTCCTTCTTCATATCTACTCTGAGATGTGATCATAATCAAAAACCGCACCGAACTTGCAGGCCTGGGTGAAAGTTTCTAAGATAAATTTAGGGCCTTGTATGAGAGATCTTGGTGCAACGTGTAATGGTTTTGTTGCTACTTGGGGAACTTTCCGGATCAAATCGTCGCAGGTTTTCCATGAGTTAAACAAAGCAATACTACATATATATATATACATAATGTATATTGTTTAAATATTCTAACACTGCGAAACCATCGCTTTATCAACCCCCATAATCATTAACCTCCAAAACGTAGGTTATTAAACAATATTTTGAGAATTGTCTGGTCTACATTATATTCAAACAGAATGTGAGAATCATGATGAGTATTTTTTCCATCTGGTTTCTGATTTTTCTCTACAAATTGGATTTAATTGGAAAAAAATGCAGAATTGGGTGAGATTGGGTGAGATAAAAAAAAAAGATTGGCGATCTTGTACCTGCATTGGAGACCACACCGCCTCGTCCTACTACACAGAATGTGAGAATCATTTCAATCAGCCCATCCCACATTGGGCATATCCCAGGGTTGGACAAGAGTTGGACAAAAGTACTGCATATGCAACCCTTGTCTCCTAGAGTTTGGGTTACTGAAATAGGTAAGAATTATTTTTTTATTTATCCCCAAGTACTGCTCAAACTTTATGATTTCTTATTTTTATCAATTGGCAGATTTGCAGGTTTGCCGCCAATCAAAATACTCTATTTCAGGGCAAAATAGGGTTGGACATTATAGGTTGAGCTGACGGGCTTTATCATTGGTTCCCATATAAAATGCTGCATTAAACAGATTTTAGGAACTTTCTGTCAACCAAATTGCTTTGGTTAATTTTGTTTTATGCAGGTGTCTTCAGTGAAATAATCATAGAGGCAATTCTAGAAATATTTCCATGTAAATTCTAATGTTGGTGTGAACTGGGATGGGCTTATTACATCTTATTGTAAGTACAAACCATCCACCATCCATTCCGTCTCCGGCAATACACCAATTGCCACAATTATCAGATGTGTTATTTCTCCCATTGCCTCGTTCTGGATTGGAGCCAGGTGGCGCCCCCAAGGGAGCAGTCTGGTAAATAGCAAAATTACAGAAAAAGGCGAATTGCTGGCTGGGCCTGGTGGGGATGGGAGTGGGGAATTAGTGGTGTTGGTTGTCTTAGTGGGAAGATCAATTAGTGTGAGTGGGAGGGGGTGGAGGAGGTTGGGGGAGGGGGCAGCGGAGGAGGGGCAGAGGAGGTGGAGGGGGGGGGGGCAGAGGGGGTGATTGTTAGGGGGTCAGGACCCCCCTGAAGCACAGGTAGAGAATGATTAGTGGGAAAGAGGAGAAATGGATCTTATTATTCTGGGGGATTATGTACCTCCACAGGCTGTGTGTGGCATTGTATCTGTTATGGTAGGCTCTACAGTATCACCGTCCCTGTGTCCCTATTTTTCCTTTCTTTTTTCCTTTCTTTTTCTCTTTCTATGTTTTTGTTTTTAACAAAAAACAAGTGGTTTTTCAAATGTTTAAAAAGTGGGTGTAAACAAGCAACGAGGTTTAACCTTCATCGGGGGGGGGGGGGGGGGGGTTAGTACCCAGTCTTTGGACATAGGTAACAACTGTGGGACCCATCATTTGTGGATTTCAAGAGGCTGACCACTCCCCAAGATGCTGAAAATAGACTAATTGGAACCAACTGACCATTGTTCTTCCTGCTTTTGAGCCAAGACTCAAGATGAAACTGGGACAAGCCCTCCATTTAGCACATCATTTACACTGTTAGGGCCATAAATTGTGTGTAAACAGATAGAACGTTTCAACAGGATGTATGACCGCCCCTCCATTTAAGCATTCAGAGTGAGTGCACGGCCACCACTCCTGAGGATTGCGCCCACAGTGGTTACCCAAACTATGTCTGATAGAGTTTACCATGAAATATTTTCAAAATGGTTTCCATGGTTGTTCCCTCAAAAGAGTTGCATAATACAAAATTAACAAAATCAATTTGATTGAGAGATCGCTTCCACAATTTCTAAAATGCTGCTTTATTTGCCTTTCCCCCTGTAGGAACCAATGTTAAAGTTTGCCAGCCCAACCCATAAGGTCCAACCCTATTTTGCCCCAAATACAGCATTTTGATTGGCTGTCAAACCAGTAAATCTGTCAATTGATAAAATTTCAGAAATTACAATACTTAAGAGGGACTTATGGATATAGACAAATATGATTATTGCTTATTTCAGTAACCCCAACTCTCAGAGGCAAATATGGCTTATATGGATATTTTTCCAACCATTGTCTAACCCTGGGATGTGCCCAATGCGGGATGGGCTTATTCCCCACAGGGCTTTTTCAAAGTCCGTGGTTGGAATATCATCTTAGGTATTAAGTATAGGCAATTCTAAGTCCATGGTGGGAATATCACTGCTTTTGCCTACTTCGCAAACTACCGTAGATGTCCCTGAACCATTTCTACAAAGTATCTTTAAATCATTCCATAAGTCAAAGATCATCTAATCAAGCAACTTTTGACTCTCTTTACTCCTCAATAAGACAGGGTCATACTGATGTCATCGGTTGTTGTGGTAATCAAAGGCTTACCTGCAGGGTCCTTCTAGGGTGTATAGTGTGGAGGGGAACGAACAGAATGTATTAAAGGTGATTAGTGAGTATCCTCCAACCCAGCTCATACGCTGCCACTTTTTTATGATCACTGTCAATTTTTGAAGCGTCTGTAAAGGCCATGATCCACAATGCGACAAAATGCCATCTGATTTTCTTCTCATGCATTTTTTGCATATTTGGAATTATTTTTCTCTGTGAAAATACCATTTTTCTCATATAGATTATTCAAAACTCTTTGGAAAATTGTATATTTTATAAGAATATTAAGTATTTAACAAACCGATTTTCAAAATCAGTTCAAAATCGACCCAAAATCGCATCAGCGATCATCCCCTTAACAGTGGTATCCAATGTTTCTCCAAAAGGTACAGGAAGTAAAAAGGAAACTGAAAGTTGCCCACATATCTACTGTTGGATATTTAACTATTATTAGTTTCAATCGCAATTATTAGTTTCTATCGCAATAGGGAACCCCCATACCGACAATACAGAAAATCAGCAACCAATCATAGAATGTGAACAGTGCTTTGCTTTTATTCTGCTCATTGTCCCTTTAATGTGAGATCACAGAGTCACAAATTGGAGAAAGCATGGCTGGGTCCCTGAGAAGGGCAGATGCTCTTAGGGTGATACTCCAATGAGTTGTTGGAGGAAGGCTTGGGGGCACAACCAAGTCCTGCTCTCCCTGCCCCCTGGAGGGGCCTGAGCCCGGGGGGGGGGGGGGGGTTACTCAGATACAGTTTAGGTAATGACTATGGGCGCAACCCTCAGAAGCAGTGGTGGTCGACTCCCTCTCAAAACTTAAAGAGAGTCAAAAGCAATGTAGGGTCAAAATTTTGCAAATTCTGTAAACTATTGAAATATATTTTATGGTCATAGCCTAGGCTTATGGTAAAATATAGACTTTAACAGACTTTGACTACATTAAATGAGATGAAAACTCTTCCCTGGTCAATTTTGGTGACCCACCAAAATTAGTTTGTTTACAAACATTGCTGCTTTCAGGCAAACATGGCATGAGTGTTTTGGAGTTTAAGTGAACTTAAAGCTAGTTATCATGATTTATACTGTACCAATGGCTAAAGTTAGACTCTTAGAATGTATTTTCATAGTTATTTGAGTTTCCAAAATGTTGTTATATTTTGGCAAAAAAATTGCTTTTGGCTCCCTTCACAAGGAGGGCAGTCATATATCCTGTTTAAGATTTTCTACATGCTACACTTTGTGTGAGTAACAGTGTAATTGAGTAACATATGTGCTAATTGGGGAGTTTTTCCTGGTTTTGTCTTGAGTCTAGGTCCAAAAAGCAATTAAAACAGTAGACGATGGGCTGCATTATTTTCAACTGTTTGTGGAGTGTAAGCTTCTTTGGCATCCCCAAAATGAAGCTGGAATGATGACTGGAAGTCCTCCAGTTGCATTGACATATCAGGGGGGGGGGGGAGGGGCCCCTCCCTTTTTTCGGAAAATTTAGCATTAATTCTTTTTTTATTGTTAAACTTACTGGTCAAACATTAATTAAGAAAATAGCCCCCCCCCCCTCTTTTCACAACCCTGGATCCGCCAGTGAGTTGTTACCTATGCCAAAAGAGTGGATGAGCCCCCCCCCCCCACCTTCCCCGAGGGGCATGTGGGGGGTGAGGGTGGGAAGGTTGAGAGGCAGGAGGAGGCAGATCTGTAATTGATATGGTGTAATTAAGGCTGTGTCCGTCAAATAACGCTGAGAACCAAAGCCCCCTACTTAAGGCGAAACCCGACCGTGGGGGGACGGAGACTGGGACACAGGGAGGGGGGAAAACACATTCATAAGAAACCCTCACAAAGTTTGCAGGTAAAGAAATGTTTTCATTCATGGTTCATACAGCCAGATCTTTAAGATGACCTATGAGTAAGTCAGCAATTATCTTGATCATTGGTTTGGACAAACAATCGTTTTTATCATTAACATTTTGTTGCATGTAAGATGGACATGTAAAGGCATGATAGTTCAGTATTTATGAAGGATTTTATGCGTAGACAATACTATAATATGGTTAATGTGCAGTGACTAAACATTGTGAGATTTCAAAATAATATATGTTTTCGATAATTTCATGCGTAGATGTTTCAGGTTTTAGTTCTTTTTTTCAATTAACAGAAAGGTATGTACAAATTAGGAGAGTGTTTTTCCACAGAACGTTTACATGGATTAGGCATGTTCGATTAGGTTGTAATTTTAGGAGGCATCGTTCTCCACTTACAAAGATATGGGAGGAAATATGGGGCGGGGATGGGTATTGGGATGGGGCTAGTTTGGGTACTTTGCACATGGAAAATCCCGAAATCACTATCGACTGCACTGAAAGTTGAGCAGACGACAATTAGTAAGGAAATGGTGGGAAAACGCCTTTTTGATAACCCACCCCTAAGTGGGGGTCACTCCACCCAGGTTTGGGTACCCACTGCAAAACGGGCTGCGGAAGCTGTGGTTGTAACTTCTATCTGGATTGAAAAAAGGGGGGCTGCAACTGACCCAGGAAGTCCCAAAGGGGCACCATACTGTGGGAGCTGTTGTGTTTAGGTAGTCTAATCAGGGAATATAGCATCGAGGATTAGCCCTTGTGATTGTTTGAGTAATAATTTGAGGTAAAAGTCTCATTTCTAAGCTTTTTCTGTAAGCAAATGATATGGGTGCAGTAAAAACAATGGGCTGTAGATTTACATCAAAGAAAATAGGGGACTGTTAAATCAAAACAGAGAGCTGTCTCCTTGGAAAACCGGGGGGGGGGGTGTAGTTTTGTTTTGGGTACCTACCCTCAAAGAGTCAGTGCCCCCCCCCCCCCGGGAACCCACCCCTCCCCTTCCCTCTCTCCCTCCCACCCATCGCCCGACAATAGTAATGCACCTGGCGATAAAGGAGGAATCAGGTGGAGTCTTTAATCGCACATTAATCTCCTAGAAATCGTCAGGAAATCGTCCCCAACAGACATTATGAAGTAGAAGGAATTAGCGCAATCATAATAAAAGTAATGACCACCAGGTGGCCTATGGTCACGTGAGATGTGGGCATGCGCATTGCTGCGAGGGAACGAGCATTTTGCAAAAGGGCTAAAGGAGGTTGTGGGTCAATTTCGGGAAACGATTAGACTTTTGGTGGTTCAAGCATAGGTTTGTCGCTTATTATGGGGGATGATAGGGGGTGAGCTCATGCCCTTCTATATAGCTTAATTGTTTCACGATTTCGGCCAAAATAGTTCAGATGTAGATAATCTTCCCAAAACGCTTCCCTTTTTCCGTTTAAAGTCTAAATCCGCCATTATATGAACTTTTTATATACATCCTGCAACTAGGAGTGCAACTGAAGTATTCTAAAGCAATGTGGAAGGTTGTAGTTAATGATGCTTGGACCCCAACTGGTGTAACCCCCCACCCCTCTTTGTGGTCGACTGTATACTAAGTCAGGGTACTAAGTTAAGTTAACTGGGTCACCTCCAGGGGAAAGAGGAAAGTAGGGCAGGGTGTCACTCCATCGACGGCTCCTGTGTGACAACCAGAAGTAGGGAAACTTTAAACTTCAAAACTAAAACCAGCCACCAGTTGGAAATGGATCAAGATTCACTGTAAGTCAATTCCACATATTAATTATTGGAATTCTCTCTAGATATATGTATGGATTGTGTTGAATAAGGTACGTCAATAATCAACATAAAGATATTTTATTGACACCTCCACGTGATCACCGAGGTAGCGTGGTCAGTGCTCGGAGACGGGCTGTTGACCGGGAGGGCTGGGGGAAGCCCCGTCAGGGTAGGGGAAAATTCTTCCTACCACGGATAGCTGATTTACATTAGTATTTAAAGCACCTGCAGGCTAATTTTCACTCATGTTGTTGACAAAAGCCGTTGAAATACAATAGAAAATAATCAAATAACGGTTGTATAACAAAAAATAATGATTGCATTTTCAAACAACTTGTAAAATATTATATGTATATGGCTACAAATAAAAAATATATTGATTGCTTATTTTTAACCATCTTAAAATAAAAATAATGATACTTATTTATGAAAATTTGCATGCTAAAGCCCTGTAAGTTGTCAACATATTACCCATCATGCATCCTGATGATCTAGACTAACCTGCAGGTTAAACTAAATAATATGGCTATCTGCATGTGCTTGGGAGAATTGGCGGGGGGTAGACGGCAGTGACGGCAGTGGTCGTAGGACCTACATAGATGATTTCTGTTATGGTTCTAACTTATTTTAGATGCATACCTGCTGTTTGTCCCGATTTGGTCAGGTTTTAGCCCCTTGTCCTTATTACAAAGTCGGGACAGTGTTTGTCCATATTTCAGGCTTCTGTCCCGATTTTGTGGAGATATTTTCTGGATCTTATATGTCATAATGATAATCATGTTAAAACCAACATATTCTAATGGTAAATAAAGCATCACTTTTTTTTCCTTACAAGAGATGTCCCAATTTTGGCCATCCATGGCATACAAATGATTTTTCAAACATTGATAGATATGAGTAATGTTTTTCCCAATTTCGTTCAAAATCATCCATTTAAGATTGTAAAAATGTCCCGTTTTCTGTGAGTTTGAAACGGCAGGTATGTGTATGCCCCTCCAATATTTTTGTTCAATTTTCATCACTTAAGGGTGTAGATACGGGTGGTCTGTATTAACTGATATAACACATAATTATATATTTTTGGAACAAATACTCAGTTTTTAACATGTGATACGTGCGGCTAAACCAGATTTTTGGATAGTTTTAGTAATATAATTAGTACAACTGAAAAACATAAATGGAATGTACTTGTATTACCATACTACTAGGGGTGGTTATATAAGTTACTATTGTATGACTTCTGATGTAGTATTATTATATTTGCAGGGATTTTTTATGGTCTCGTTTCTAAACATGAGTTCATATGCATAGACATGTGTCCATATATATGTAGAGTATATGTACCGGTTTTTGTGCATTAAGGACGTTATATTGGTTATTTACAGAATATATAAAGACAAAATAATCTATTTTACCTTTCGGTATTTATACTTAGTGAAATAACGTTGCTGAACATATCTATGGAATTTTTTTTTTGAAATTCGATTATTTTTGGTGATTACATGCTCATATACTTTATGAGCTTGTGTAGCCAGCTGCAGTTTTTGCGCACTGGTGCCTATTTTCGCGCAGTTTGTAGCCAGTTTTCACGCAGTAGATAACATTTAAGGTAAATAACAAGTAAAATAGTAAAAAAAGATAGGTAAACAATTGAGCATTAGAATATATATTTCAATGTGAATATAAACTGATAGAAGTTTCTACTTTCATCTCTTCTAGCGGAATATACCATGGACCTTTCACCGAGGAAGCAAAATTGACAACTGAAGATCTTGAAACGGGAAATCTGTCATCAACAACGGAGACCTTATACACTCAGGGTTTGGTGTTAGAAGTATGTGATTATGCCCGGGTACACAAGTGGCCTGAAACTAGGGTCACAGGAATTCTGTATGCCATTGCCCCGAGCCAGAATATGGTGTGGACAATCCAACCAGAAACCCTTCGTTCAAAGCTCTCCTGGCTCCGAACTAAAAAGAAAAAATTGAAAAAGGGTTCTTCATCATACAACACTTTCATGAGGGCCATCTTTGAGCTATGTCGAGGGAGACAAACCAGCAACATCAGTGAAATGTTACCAGCTCCTGGGCCATCTGACGAGACAACCGGCCTCTCTTACAGGAAAGTGGACATCCAACCTTCCTTACAGCCTTGTTCATTTGCAGTCTGTGAATCTAGTAAACAACAAGACTTGCTCAAGTATCAAGTTGCTAAAAAGGAAAAATCACTGAAAATGCTAGAGGCAAAACTAAGTTCCTCAGCATTGAGTCTCAGTGGGCATTACAGTAACAAGAATGTTGACAAACGGCAGAGAAGGGCAGTAGCACATCAGAAGGAATTGCAAAAAGTAAAAAAGGCAATGCAGCAACAAAATTATGACACTGATTCTATGAAAAATCAAATGGCATCATTGAAAGCAGAGAATCTCGAGCTGAAGAAGAAACATGCAGCAATGCTAGGAAAAATCAAAATTTACCAGTGTAGAACAGCAAATGCTCAAAAGGTTCAACGGAAGTTGAAAGTGAAACTGTCTGCGCATGACAACTGCACACCCAACTAACAAGTGCGTTCACTGAAGAAAGAAATTTCTGAGAAAAATCAAGAGATACATCGCCTTGAAGCAGAAGTCAATTTCCTTAAGAAAGAAGCTCGAGCTCCAAGGGATCTTAGGAAAGGGGGAGACCACATAGGTTAAAGAGAGGAGCCAGTGAAATTTCAATTTTGGTCATTTTACACTTTTTACGTTAGATAACATGCCAGAATAGATGTGTGTCAAATGTTTAAGGCAATGATTATCTCATTCATGTGATAAAGAGGGTTTTATTAGGGACAACATCATGGTACTCTTATCCTCAGGATATCACTAATCTGTGTGTGACGTCACACAAAAAAGATGTTATTTTCAAATGTTCAAATTTCATTTTCTTCAAAACACATAGGAATTTCACATTTTTGCAAAAAATTAATTGATTTCATCATTTCAAATGTTGGAGGTTTCAGAAACAGCCATTAAGTAAATCAGATTTAGTAATTTCTTCATTTCTAAATATTTCACCTATTCTGTTTGTGATGTCACACACCTACAAATGCCCTGTGCAAGGTGCACCTGCTGCACACAGGAATCAGTCAGTGGAATTTAGAAAAACATGAATAAAACAGAAAATATTATAGATACGCACACAAAAATTGGCATGTAAACTCCATGGTCATTGAGGATTATAATAATATATTATTTAAAAGTCACTGGCTCCTCCCTTTAAGTACTAAAATGGCATGCATCACACATGCATACGTGACCAACATATTTCTTCTTTGGCAAATTTAAAGGGAGTCAAAAACAATGGTGTGTCACAATGTGACAACATTTTGCAAACTCAAATAACTATGAAAATACATTCCAAGAGTCTAACTTTAGCCATTGGTACAGTATAAATCACAATAACTAGCAACAACTTTATGCAAATTCCATAATACTCAAGTCATTTATGCCCAAAGACAGCAATGTTTGTAAACAAACTAATTCTGGTGGGTCACCAAAATTGACCAGGGACAAGTTTTAATGTATTTTAATGTACTTTAAGCCTTCATTGGCAGTCTATATTTTACCACAGGCCTAGGTTATGGCCAATGAATATATCTTAATAGACAATAGAATTTGAAAAAGATTGACCCAACATTGCTTTTGGCTCCCTTTAAGTCCCCACCAAAAAGGGGAAGATGAGCACCATCAAGACACACCCCTCCCCGGACCCTCCCCTGCACACACACACACACACACACACGCCTTTGCCGAGCCGTTCGGACTGGCTCCACAGGGCTACCCCTCTGCGAGGAAATGTGGAACTAAAAAGAGATGGCTAGCTTGGTTCTGAAATCCTCCACAACGTGTCGCACCGTTACAAGGCTACGAAGCTACCAAGGATCCTGTGCGTTGCATTAACTTCTGTAGGCCTACTAAAGCTGCAGCTGTTATTCCAGTACTTAATCACTCGCAACCCCCAACGTTTAGACCTACCGGATTGTTTATCGTTTAAATATATATCACTTGTTATTGTATTACTTTGATCTTTTTTTCAGACTGTTGGGGAGAGCGTTAATTAATCCCTGGGTGCTACTAAGAGTTGGATGCACAAAAGGCTACCAAAGACATTATTTATCTACTCAAGTTACACTGTCTATGTTCACCTTTAAATTCAGATTTTAGAAATATATGGAAAAATATGGACATGCCTTTTATCATAGAAAAACTGTTTAATCTTCAAGCTTACTATAGTTTTCTACAATCAAACACGTTAATTTTTAAATCCCAAATGTGTTACCCAAAGTACACTTTAATTTTTCTAAAATTCAACCGTTTGGATTAATGAACACTGTAGAATCTGAATATATAATACGCTGCTCTGATTTTGAATGTTATCCTGATGAAGACTGTAACAAGCCAAAACGTGTCGATCTGCTGCAATTTTATTCAAATGTCTTTGTATTGAATAAATCACCAATGCTGTCAACACTGTCGTCAAGTTTGGTCTATCTTCAACATCTTTATTCTGTAATAAAGGTAAAGTTGCCTTTGCAATAGGGCTAACTCTTTCTACAGAGTTTTCAAGAGAATTTTACATATCATATTTTCTCAAAATCAGAAACGTCATAATAATTATTGTATTACGGGCGTTCAAATCTAAATATTTCATTTAAGAGTCTAAAAGAAGGAAAGGGTAAGCTTGCAATTTATCCTCTCTAGATTTGGAAGAAAGATTCAGTGATTAGCTGCAAGCTTTGGAAACAGATTAAACCACACGTACCTTTTTCAGTCAGCTATCCCTTTTTCTACTTTTAGAAATGACAGCAATCGGGAATTTCACACTATCGAATGCGCTTGATATGAAAAGAAAAAGCCAATTCCCAATTCGTAATATAATCATACTTTTTATTTACACATTGTGCATGTTTAATCTGGTCTCCAAAGCTGCCATTCTGCAGCGAGATCTCTCTCCAGACTCCTTGCCAGAAAATGGAGTCCATGAGAACTGATTCTGCTATGTACACATCTAAATATATACCAGCATTATAAGATTACTGCGCCCTGCAGTTCAAAAGTAGTCCGTCCTGTATCGCTGGTGATGTACATGTACAGGAACCGACAAAGTGGCGGCTACAGTGCAAAGACTATTCTGATAAGCGAGAGATCTAGAGACGGATTCGCAGAATACATAGATGCTTGTATGCAAATAGCATGTTAACGTAATACATTTTTATCATAAGCATTCTTTTACCTATCCAAAACTTTCCAACGTACTTAGTATATATATACCAATAATACGAATTGATTATCATGTGATTTAAACAACAGTAATAGGCTAGGATAACTGTAGTGTTATTTTTTCCTCATAGCTATACATCAGTTTTGTGAGGTACCCGTATAACGTAATTCTACTAGTGTACATGTGCATAAAAGGAGAACTCCTCCTGAAGTAAAATGTCGGGAGACAGCGCAGTTCAAATACCTTACTCAAAAATATGCATGGAATGCAAGAGACAACAACAATCACCATGATTATCGGGGACCGACGGTCATTGCTAATTTTCAGTTGTCATTTGCGTATAACCAAGACTTCTGAATACATAGAGCGAGCATATTTGCAAGTTGATAGTATTATAAAAAAAATCATTATATTGAAGTCAAGTACGTGAATACGACTACTTTGTGCATTATGGTTATTCAAATTTGCGTAGTTTTAAATACGCGTGTAAAATGACTACCTCAGTCAGAACATAATATATAATAACATACTATTAGTGCTAACACACAGAATACACTTTCTAAGTTGTGCGTTTCTGAATATTACACATTTTCTCTGTGAGACATAAACATTTTCCCATCACAAGATGCTGTATATATGCCTGAACAATATTTGCTTTTAATTCATGATGAGCAGTAGGGGCACTGGGGATTTTATCTACTATATATTTACATAATTATACTTCAAATACATACGTTTATTCAAAATGTGACCATCGGCAATATGCTATAGCTAAAGTCAATTTAAGAGTCTTGTTGCCAGTCTTTTCATATATTCCCAACTGAGGATATATTAGGTATATAATACATTTTTGTCCATTGAAAACATGAACTTTTTTTTTTCTAAATATAATCATTAACACGACAGGATGGTTTGCCGAGCAAATAACATATGCCGTTAGATTTATTTCCACAACTTTACTTTACTTTTATTAGCACCCATACTGCTAGAAGCAGCCTCAAAACGGGTTGGAGTGGTTCCGTTTTCCGACACGAGGAGGCGTAGCTGTCCCTGATGGCGGCGGCGCGCGCCGTCTGGTGTTGAACCCAGGAGTTAATGGTCCGCTCCAGGGTGGAGAGGGGCACGGGTCCCACCTGGAGTAGGGATATTATTACATAACATTTAAAATTGTTAAAAAAATATTGAGGACCGTATCTTCAACCAGATTCTGTGTCTAGTTTAATATGCTTTTTTAATTTTATCTCTATCTGCATTGGTTCAAGAGTTACAGCCAGTTATATATGGTGCTCTGGTTAACATTTTACCCTATCAAAATGACATCTGTATTTAAAAGGGTCGCTGTGCAGTTAGAGGGCAAATTACAGAGAAACATACATGTAATTTTGCTGGGGAAATTGATGTAAATAAATGTTGTTGCAGGTTCGTCAAATGTTATCTTCAGCGTATGACATCATTTTACATTAAAGTGCAAAACTCGGTGACAGCTTTTACTTCATAAGAGGGGACACTTGTGATGGTGGAATGTAATATACCTACCTGAAGGATGGCGGTGTGGAAGGCCTTAAGGTCAAAGTGCGCACCTGGAGGTAGGCAGGAAATGGAGAAAATTAGTATCATATTTTACTGATGCGGATGGTCAGTCCAGACTTGAGCTTAGCCGTTCCTGTGTGGAACCAAGACTCAGGGCTAAGAGTTTAACTCTCAGTGCTAAAGAGGAGAGTGTACAAAGAGCAGTGTTAGGCAAGTATAAACAAACATATGTAAAGCACAGCACGCGCAGCATTCAGCAGAGTGCTTGTAACTGTTGTTGGTTTAACATCCTGGAAAGGTCGGTACTAGAAGCCAGGTTCTGGAATTGGAATTGAAGCTGATAGACTGGTAGTCAGGCTGGAGTGTTGGCTGGGTGTGATTGAATGGATGTTACCCTTTGGATTGTTCAATGTCAACGAGAGATCTTGTCACTGGTATACACACATTGGATATAAATAAACTTATTCCATTCACGTGAGTGTTATGTCCTTCATAATGCGGAGCAACGTTATGGATTGGAGACGCTGATGGAGCTAGCTAATATCTATGGGAACAAACAATACAACATCTAAATGGCCCCCCCTATCTTTAATGGACATTAAACCTCTTTAGTTCAATATGATCAATGAAAAGAAAAACTAGATAAAGTATGAATTTTATCTACAAAGTCCAATGATAATCTTGAGGGAATACTGGGGCCCTTGATGGAGGGGTCCCTATGTTGCATGTTGAACTTAAGAAATTATTATGTTCCTTGTCACTTAACTTTTCATGTTCCATGTCGCCTCTAAGACCTTCTCATTTCTCATGTCAAATTTATGAAATGACCCCTGTCATGTCATTTATTTTTTCTTCATGTCACTAAGTCCCATGTCGTATGTCAATTCTAAGAAATGGCCATGTCGCCCTGTCGAATTTAAGGGTCGAGGGCCATAATACTGGAGAACATGGATCACTTACGAACTGGGGATGGGAGAAATTGGCTAGAAAACTAACTATATATCCCCCTCCTCTTATAGATCTTCACTACTAAAAAAGCATTCGCCCCGAGTTCCCAAGCGGCCCGAGTTCTCAAGCAGCCCGAGTTCTCCAGATAGTGATAAGATGTATTCTGATGTAGGAAATGTTGGCAGTCAATGTACATCGAGCAACCACAAATTAAATTTAAGAAAATGATTAAATTGATTTATCGGTGATGATCAATGTATGCTACCTGAAAAACCTTACATCAACGTGACCCTGAACTATGTTTTGAAGAATCTGTAACTATATTCATTGCTCATCAATTGTGTAAAATTCACCTTTTATTAATATAGCATAATATTGTATTATTCAGCGAACTTCTGAAAGATCATTTGTGATATGTGAAGAAGTTGATAACATTTCAATAAAGATAAACATCAATACCAGATTCTGACATTATTAAATAATTTACAGGCTATAGGCAGTTTGTATGAATGGAATATGGTGATTTAACTTATTTTCCTATACAACTATTGATCCCACATTCCAATAAAAGGGGTGCGGTTTTTCTATGAAGAATGACTCGATTTTTTTTTTTTTTAAAGAAATCATAGATAAAGTATCATTAAAGTTGTGTGGTGTTTGGAGGGAGTTATGGACAAATGGAAATGAATATATATTCCTTTTTCATTTCAATTTTAATCTCTTGGCGAGTGTATACAATCGAGTTAAATTCTTACCAAGTTTTTCTCTCGCAGCTTTACGCAGACGTTTTATCGTCAGTTCACCGACCTTGTAAGCTGTTGCCTGAAGATAGAAAGAAAACTATATGAAAAAAAGCTGTGCATTAAGTTTACGGTTTTCTGAAATAGCTTTTTTCTTGACAGAACAATGGGACAATAATGCACCTCGCACGTTTCTTACAAAATACACCTAGCATATTTGTTACATGGTGTTAATTTATATATGTATTTTAGGAATGCATATAAAGTTTCAGAGGGTGAAAATAGTGCTTTTTCCTCCTAACCTCACCAAAAAAATATTGTGCATGATAATAACATTCTCATTTGGTGAGGTTTCAACCTTATCATCAATAACGTAATTGTTACATTCCATCTTAATAAGTAACAGACTGACTAAAAATGTGTGGCTGCAGTACGTTTCTGTTATGTTGCAACTTGGCTGGGAAGCCTACTTGAAACCATTGTTTGTGATGAGAAGAAATACTCCTTTTTCTCTTGCAATTTCGGAACTTCTGCAATCATGGCTGTGATAATCTATGATGTTTCCAATGTTCCAAGATGGCAGCAAACCTCTTTGCATAGCGCGAATGTGGCTTCTAGGCCCTTTTACACCTATGCAACTTGATATCAGTGTGACCTGATTTAAACAGAACATTGTTGTGACCTCCTGATGTTCTGATTAGGTCAGGTCTTAACCTTACCTAAACAGAATGTTACAGTGACCATCAAATCAGGTTAGGTTTCACCCTAACCTAAACAGAACGTTATTGTGACATCCTCATTCAGTGAGGTCTCAACCACACCCAAACAGAATGTTATTGTGATATTCTTATTAAGTCTCAGCCTCATAAAATAATGTTAAAAGAATATTATCAGAACATCACAATGTAATGTCACAACAGTTGGCTGCTGTGACATACTTGGGAATAATCAATGTTGCTGCAACCTAACAGTGTGACGAAACAAGAATCAATTCAGAACAATGCTGCAACGTTGATATAATGTCATATCCTTGGCTGGGATATTGCAGTGTAAAACCCCCTTAACTCACCTGTCCTGGGTAGTCGGTGTAGCGTCTGATCTCCCACCTGATCTGGTTGATTGGTAAGTGGGTGTAGGTCAGAAGGTACTGTTCAGCACGATCTACGCTCTACGCTCAACCTAACAAACCACTAATACCACCTTTAACCTTACCTGTCCTGGGTAATCGGTGTAGCGTCTGATCTCCCACCTGATCTGGTTGATGGGCAGGTGGGTGTAGGTGAGTAGGTACTGCTCAGCCCGCTCTACGCTCTATGCTCAACCTAACTAACAACTAATACCACCTTTAACCTTACCTGTCCTGGGTAATCGGTGTAGCGTCTGATCTCCCACCTGATCTGGTTGATGGGCAGGTGGGTGTAGGTGAGTAGGTACTGCTCAGCCCGCTCTACGCTCTATGCTCAACCTAACAAACAACTAATACCACCTTTAACCTTACCTGTCCTGGGTAATCGGTGTAGCGTCTGATCTCCCACCTGATCTGGTTGATGGGCAGGTGGGTGTAGGTGAGTAGGTACTGCTCAGCCCGCTCTACGCTCTATGCTCAACCTAACTAACAACTAATACCACCTTTAACCTTACCTGTCCTGGGTAATCGGTGTAGCGTCTGATCTCCCACCTGATCTGGTTGATTGGTAAGTGGGTGTAGGTCAGCAGGTACTGCTCAGCACGCTCCACACTCCACCTGACAAAGGGCAAAGAAACAACTGATTAATGGGTCAAAAAACCTGACAAAATGCAACAAACAAGTCATTAATGGGCCTAAAAACCTGACAATGTGCCAAAAAACAACTAATTAATGGGTTGAAAAACCTGATAAAGGGCAACACACAAGTTATCAATGGGTCTAAAAAAACCTGGGGGGCGGACCAAAAAACATCCATGAGAACTCTGGACCCACGAGAACTTAAAATACCCAGGATTTTTTTCAGCACTCTAAGTGTTCCAATGCCCTCCTAACACACTTTAAAGAGTATTATATGTGAATAAGTATATTATGGGAATGATTTTATTATGATTTTACAAGAAACTTTCATGTCCAAAAGTTCTCGTGGATGTTTTCTGGGTGGATATTTCTTCTTGTGGACGTCAAATCAACCCCACGAGAAATCGTGGATGTTTTTTTGGCCCCCCCCCACATAAAGGGCAACAAATATAATCAATTGGTTGAAAGATATTACAGAGGATGATCCACAATGCGATTTTGGGCCAAATTTGAATTGATTTTGGTAATTGGTTTGTTAAATCTTTGTTTTCTTATAAATCATGTAATTTTCCAAAGGGTTTTGAATAAAAAAAATTCCAGAAAAATGCTATTTTCACCGGGAAATATCATTCCAAGTATATGAAAAAAGGAGGGAAAAATATCGGTATGCAATCTGTCACATTGTGGTTCATAGACTTAAGTGAAAATCAGAACCAACTGAGCAATTAATGTGTCTCAAAGTCTAGTTGAATTAGAGATCGCTAGCGTCAAATACTCAACATGGTCAGAGACAGATCTGGGGAGGTGAGGTCATGGGGTGCGTCCCCCCCCCCCTTTTATTTTCACCAAATATCAAATATTTCGTTTCTACCAGAACTAATAATATAAGCGACCCGAAATGGTAGAAACGACCAGAGATTTAGGGGCATCACTCAATGGGTTCCTCCATTTGTCTTCTCAAATATGAAATGGTGAATAAAAAGTAAGCAAAATCAACCTAAGTTTAACTCACCCGTACTCGTGTAGGCCTACATCGACGACCAGCCGGCATGCCCGCAGGATTTCACTGGTGTACCGACCCAACCTGAAACACCATAGAAATGACATATAAGTACATGTTTGACAGATGTCCTGTGACTTCTTATACAAGGGTACATGTACAAGATAAATTGGTTATGTAATGCAATTTATCTAAAATATGGTCATATAGTGAAATCTAACAAGAGGCTACAATGAACATGTCAATAGATTGTAATATGAAGGTTGGTTTCTCTTATGGTTCTGAGCTTATCTAATGGAGCCGTAACATTTTTGTTAATGAATGTTTTTTGTCATTTGCATTTTTGATATAATCTGTTAATGCGTTCCATGTGTGATATATCCGATCAGAATCAAGAACTCTGCGATCTCTGCAAAAAAGATTAATATCTACACAAGTCAAACCTCATCTATAGTAATCATAACAAAGATATTGCACTGGAGCAATTGCAACATGGGAAGTTAAAGTTAGAGTCACCTGTATAGTTCACCCTACCATGGATAGCTGATTTATAGTATTTTCTGTACCTGCAGGCTAATTTCTACTAATTTTGTCAACAAATTCACTAGAAAAACTATATGAAATATAGAGATATTTGCTCCTTATCCATCTGTAATCAGAATATTTCCAAACAAACTTAGAAAACATAAGATATATATGGATAAATACTGAAAAATACTGAATGTTAATTTTTCACCTTTTCATTTACATATAATGCCATGATCAATGTAAATTTCTACAATAAAGCCTTGTGACTTATCGACACATTACCCAAGCAAGAATATGACGGTATAATAATGTTGCAGCAACATTCTGTTTAGACCTGGTTTGGTTCTTGTTACGTTCTTTTGAGGTACCCAAAAACGTCTTTAGAACCAAACGTTGCGACATCACACTAGAATGTTGTTGTGACGTTCTTGTAATGTTTTTTCACGTTACAATAACGTTATAATAACATTCTTTATTAGTTTAGTCTCAACTTTACCAAAATAGAATACTATTATGACTTTCTTTTTCAGTAAGTCTAAACCTTACCGAAAATAGTGTTATTGTTACGTGAAAATTGGCCGGGTCTCAGACCATTTTAAAAATACAGTCGCAGAACGTTCTTGTTACGTTGCTGCTTGCCTGGGTACCCAGCATGCACCTAGTCTAACCTGCAGGTACAATATTATAGGAAATTGGCTACCGGGGTAGGGTGACATATATAATACATGTATATATATATATATATATATATATATATGTATGTACATAATATATATATATATATATAATTATTTGGATAAACAAAAACCAGTTTTCATTTGAGGTATATTATGTGGCATCAAAGGGTGACGGGTGTAGGATCTTCAAATTCTTCAAACTTTTCAAAGTAGCTGTTCCTTCACAAATCCAATGCATGTGAGGAGGGTGAGGCTTAGATTCAGGAAAACATGTATGATATCTATATAATCTTAAGGCTCCTTTATATTTATGAAGAATGAGAGAAGGTAAAGTCTTACAGGGTGTGTGCAAAAACCTTCATTCTCAGTGTTTTGGAGGGAGGGGTAGCTAAGAGAAAATGCCAAGTAGAATAGATTGAAAATAAAGTCTATCACACCAAACCCGACTCCAATATTGTGTTGGATGTTGTTTTATTAGAGGGTAAAGTAGAATAAAGCGTGGAAGTAATTCGATTGAGCAATACAGATTTTAATACAAATACCAAATAATCGTCTTACCTATATCTGAAATAGTGAAGAGTGAATCATATATAATTCCGTAAAGCCTATTTGGAATACAGGAAACTCCATTTAAAGAAGAGACGATGTCACTTAGTAAAAGTTTTGTCGCTAGTGTCACTACTGATAGGCCTATTAAGACGTAATCACATGTTTTACTCATGTCACTATAGCCTATGTCCCATGTCCAATTTAAGAAATGCCAGTGCCAATTTTAAAAATCAGACCTGTCTCATGTCGCTATAAGTGTCATGTCCCATGTCGAGGAAACCTTGCACATAATGTTTCAATCGCCTAATTTTTATTGATTAGCTTCTCTTGCGTATCCTTAGAATATTTCAAAAAATTGGAAATGTTGAAGTATTAGTAAATCATAGAGGAAATATACTAATATTTGGGAATCCCTTGATTTCTGGGCTTGTCAGTACTCACCTTGCTACGTCATAATAATTGGATACCTCTTTCAAAAGAACTTGGGAATTTCAGGTAATTGAATGAATTTGGAAAATATGAAATTAATAATAATCTTGTATGGGGGTAAATAAAAATAGTTATGCATATGCTTAATTTCCTTTCTATACAGATTTGATGCTTGGGAATTCCCTTTTATTGAATGCCGGGATTCCCAATTAGTGTCCTTGTGACGTCACAAATTTGGGGATTTCCCTTTAAAACACATATCAAAGCAAATATTAAAGTCTCATAACTCTGTCTTCATTTGGAATATGCTCAAAATATCTCTAGCATCATTGGTTCTTGATACATTTTTCATGCTCAACGAATTCCATTCAAAAGTATTTGTTCTCTAATTATGTGCAAGCATTCCTTTAAAACATCCATATTCTGTTAAATTTAAAAAATACTGCCCAGGCAAGAATGTGACGTTATTATAACGTTGCAGCAATGTTCTGTTTGGTTCTGTTCTGGTTCATGTTACGCTATTTTGATGGCTTCCAATAATGTTGCTGCACCGCACTGTTGTGACGTGTGACAGCGACATTATTATAACATTCTGGTTACGTTCTTCAACCCAATCAGGATGTTTTTATAACATTCTGTTTTGGTTTCGTCCTAACCTCACCAAAATATAACGTTGTATTAACGTTCTGATTTGGTGAGGTTTCAACCTCACCATCAATAACGTAATTGTTACGTGCCATCTTAGTAAGTAACAGACTGACTAAAAAAGTATGGTTGCAGTTTCTGTTATGTCGCAGCTTGGCTGGGTGGTCGCCCTGTCGATTTTAGTGTTCTATGCCGATAGTTCATGACTGGTGTGTCCCTTCAAGATGTTTTCTAGTAAAGATACTCACAGACTGGTCGGGTCCGAGTAGAGTCCCATCTCCTCTCCCAGGCTCTCCGCGTACAAGGCCCAGCCCTGAAAGCAGGAGAGAACAAAAAGGTAATTAGTAACAGTGAAGTTGAATTTATATCATGGGCAGATCTAGGAATTTCAATAAAGGGGAGGAGCGTGTGATAGAAAACTTTTCAATGGGGCCTCTAGGCCCAGGAATTAAAGCCCCATACCCACTAGGCAATTGTACTGGCGGCAGGCAACGGGCAACTGGGAAAATCGCCTGATTCTAAGGGTAGAATCGGCCGATTTCAGCACCGACTCAGATCAAACTTGCACATTCCAATATACTATACTTACAGGCGACCCTAAGAATTGGCCGATTCACCCAGTCGCCCGTCAACCTTCGCCGCTAAAGTCGCTTAGTGGGTTTGGGGCTTTACAATGATTAAAAAAACAAAATTTGGGCCAAAATGGGGGAGGTGGTATGCACCTGGCAACCTGTTAAATCTGTATATCATTATGTTTCTACAGGGTTGTGATAGTATAATTGGACGTCTTCATACCAGCCTGATCCTAAACACTTTGCTGACAAAATGGTTTAGTCACCTTACCCTTTCCACCAACGATGACCAGGACGAATGACAAGGACTAGTCACCATCAGTGGAATAAAGGGGCACTAAACTCACGGTGACTAAAATATTTTTTGACAAAGTTGGAATGAAGCATTAGATCAGTTTGAGACTAGAGTTATTAAGCATTTTTCAAGTGCCTGTGTAGCATTATTAAGGTGCCTTGACTCTGACCTCGACATAAGCGGTGTAGAAGGGCCAGTTGAAGGGTACGGCGTAGTACTTGCGGTACTCGATGGCCCTTCTGAAGTTGGGGATGTCCTCCTCGATAGCGAAGGCCATCTGTGTGTGGTGGCCGGGTTCGGCCTCGTGAAGGGTAAGGGCCATCACGCTGAACCGGGCTCTGAAATGTAGAAAGATAGAACCTTTAGTTAAATTTATTACGTATAAAGCAGGTTTCGGGACCTTCTCTTCATGTAATTAGTCATAAAGGAGGTTTCATGACTTTTAGTGTGCGTTATTATTGGCATAAAGTAGATTTCCGTACCTTTAGTTCATGTGATTCGTCATAAATTAGGTTTCAGGACCTTTAGTCTATGTAATTAGTCTTAAAGTAGGTTTTAGGACTTTTAGTTCATGTAATTAGTCATACGGTAGGTTTCAGTTAATGTTATAAGCCAAAAATAATTACCAAATAAGTTACCCGATTTTCAGTCCATAGCATCAGGAATTAAGTAGGTATCTGGACGTTGGAAACTGTTGTATATATTATTAGCCATGATTAGCGTTTTTGGATCGAGAGTACATTCATATACATGTAGATTACGTTTTTAGTTTACCTAATTAGCAGGAAATATGTTTCTAGATCTTGACTGGTGGAAATATACAATTGCCAATCATGAAACACATAATCAGATAAAGATCAATCACGGCACAGCCACAATTAATCCCACAAGGTTACTTTTCTTGTCTGGAGGGGGTTGCATAACCTTCCGGTATATTTAATGGATCTTCACTGGATCCAAATTTTTGCAAAAGGAATAGTGGAAACCTCTGTGTTGCAAAATCCGGTCAGAATCTTCTGCTAAAAATGAATTTTAGCGGATTTACCGCTAATGAATTCCGTTAATACTGTAGAATATAGACAATTATTTCAAAAGGGTCCATTATTTTGAGCAATGATATATGCTACCCTGTGGTGATCCTTTCATTCTGGTTCATTAACTGAAAGGCTAACGAAAACGTTAGTGGGAAAATTATGCAACTCCCCCCTGTTAAAAATTTCTTACCTTGTTTTAGGCTCGTGGGTGTTGACGAAGAAGATCCCAGGCCGGGACCCGTCAAGAGAGGGTTCCGTGTACCGCCCAGTGGATGACTTGGACGAGGGGGTGGACTTAACACTGCACAATATAGGATAGGAATATTGTGAATTTGAATAGATGGTGACCTAGCGAGGATGTATGTGCACGCGTGTGTGTGTGTGTATGTGTGTGATGTAGATAATTAGGGGTCATTCTGAACGTGGGTGAATGTTTGATCTTACTTTTGTTTTTAAATCAGATATTCTTTTTTGTAAATAAATATTCCATTTTCTTGCCAAGCAAATGTTGATTTACTTAGCTGAACTCAATTCACAAGAAAAATATCAAGTCCAGGATTCTAATTAGTTATAATTTCTATTCTGATTTGATCTGATGGCTTTTCACCAAAAGATCAGACATCTCATACTGTAGTGTGATACAGGTTCAGTAGTCAAGAGTTTGTGGTATCACTGATACAGGCAGGGTGATAACCAAGGTGTTATCGCCCTGCAGGGTGATGCAGTGAAGTAGTTCAGTCAGCAGAATAGTTCCAATCATTCAGTTAGTCTATTCTTTAAGATTTCACTTTAAAATATTGCTAGGGTATGATGAATCCATAACCAACCGGGGCGGAGGTCCTCGGTGGGTTAATTATCAGCCCTTGTTGTGTCAGGGATATCAACCTTCAGGTGGCCCTGCAGGCCCTGCCCTCAGGCTGATATCCTTGACACACCTTGGGTTGATAACCCACCTCATACCTCCTCCCAAGTTGGTTATGTATGTGTAAAGGACAAAGTTGTACATACATGAGTGGCGCCTTGGGGACTTTGGTCATGATGCTGGCCATGTGGTGGTGGATCTGGTCTATCGTCTCCCGGTAAACCTTCCGCATCTCCTCCTAGTCAGTGACAGAATACATAATTTGTGACCAAATGTGGGAAATGGTGTCCTATTGGGGTAATAACCTGTTTGGAATTCACAATCTCCACTTTCAAATAATGCAAACCATTTTCAAATATATTCCTATTAGAGGTTGAGATATGATTGTTTGAATATCCCTACCTGGGTTATGTAAAAACACTTCTCATTTTGTTGGTATGCTTCATTTCAACATTTTTCTTTATTAAACCAAACACTATTTAATGAAAAATGTTTTTTATTATTATCACAGTTATTCAAAATAATTATGATAACTTCTTAGACAGATCTTCATTTCACATTTATACAACACAGCCTTGAGCTTCAGTCATTTTGAATTTCAAAGTCTGTAAATGAGATTTGGATATGGCTTATCAATCTTATTCTTAATTTGACCAAGTAGTTCTCACAGGCTTATTTTCAAATTTGTCAGATGGCTATTTGATATGGAACTCTTGCGCAAGATAAACAATATGACATCGGGGATTTTTTCACTATATTCTTTCTCTTTTAACCAATAAACAATTTCGGGGTTACCTTCCAGATGACAGTGCGCTATGCAACCAACAAAAAACATATTACACAGATTGAATTGAGATGGAGATTTACACCTTAGTCAATGCAATAAATCAACATAATTTTTGTTTATCATTTTGTTGTATGATTTCAATTCTAATACATCACCAGCAAATTGTACATAATCTAGTAAAGCATTTCATAATTCTATACCAACATGAATTAGACTAAAATCATATTTTGATATACCCTTTTATCAAATTTTAAATTGATATTTTGATGTAGCCCTTGTCTGACATATCGCAGGTTTGTGAACACCTTCACTTGAACTATGGTTATACATCAATGATAATAACTGAATAAGTCTATGTTGATCCAAACTTATCAAATGAATATCTGGATGCAATTTCTCAATATATACAAAGTTATACCAATTCATGGTTATACATACTCTTATACTATCATTTTGAATTTTGAGTTCCTTTTTATACTTTACAGGCAAGGCTATCAAAATAAATCCCACATAATCGAACAATGGCAGTATAGTCTGCTTATGTATCAAAATAGCATCATATTCTGTTATATATCATCTTATTTTGATGAGATTGAACATTTTATTTTATAACTGATCGTTTAACCTTCCTGCTTGCAGAATTGATATCTTACCTCTTCCGTAAACATATTTTCTGACTGATTTTTCAGATGAGCAATGTAGGAGCGAACGTCTCCGACAAAGTTATCTGCTGCCATCAACTGAAAGGAAACAATACTTATTAGGAATATGTATGATGAAAATTAAAATAACATTGGCTGGTTGGTCATTTATTGCTTTACCCTCTATTTAACTGCCGGGTTCATATCAAAAGTGGCGCTGGTAATGAGGGCTATGAGAAGGTAGATAACATGCCCCTATACTTTTTCCAAGGCAAGTTCGTTTTCTTAATTTTACTTCCTGCACTAGATAGGCAGCGTATGGGAAGGGGAAGTCTTTGGTTTAGCAGTAAGTCCACACCGTTTGGAGTAAGGTGATCCAGCTGTCAGCACCAGAACTCCTGTGTGTAAGAGTGAATAAAGCAAAGCCCCATACCCACTAGGCGATTTGGGCCTCGGTAATCGTATTTTCCTCTAATCGCCCATCAGTATGCTATATTGAAATGTGCATGTTTGATATGAATTGCCGGGAAAATCGCCTGATGATTTGCCTGACAATTTAATCAAAAATGTTCATTTCAATGTAGCTTACTGACGGGTATCAAAGCCAAAATCACCTAATGGGGCTTGAGGGCCATACCCACTAGGCGATTTTGACCAAGTCGGCTGAATGATTTGTGCTAAAATCGGCCGATTCTGCCCTTAGAATTGACCGATTTTAGCACCGATTCAGATCAAACATGCACATTTCAATGTGCTGTACTAACAGGTGAGTGTATGTGCGTGTGGAATACATGTCCAGGTGGCTAGTGTCCAGGGAAGAATGAACCATACACACTAGGACATTTTTACTGAGTTGGCCAACAATTTGGCACTAAAATCAGCTGATTCTACCCCCAAATTTGGCCAATTTATTGCCAGTTCAGGGGGGCATTCCATAAAAAATTCGCGATAATCCAGTTTGAAGAAGTACGACGATACCATCAAATGTTATCGCCACATGAAATTTTTGTTTTTCATTTTTTTTGTTCAATTTTTTTTTTGATCAAACTTAAACTATACAGCCTCCTTCATTGGTCACATACATATATTTTGATATATTAATATTTGTGAAAATACATTTTTTTAAAACCGCGATATTTTGTAATTATCGCCGCGATACTGATTTGAGGCCTTTGCGATAATATTTTGAGTATCGCCAATCTTTTATGGAAGCACTTTAACTCGCGATAATTATCGCCAAATTTTTATGGAATGCATACCAGATAACATAATAATATGCATATTTTGATACAACATAATGACAAGCAATCATAAGAATCGACCGATTCTAGTGCCGATTAGTCGCCTGACTCAGCCAAAATTGCATAGTGGGTATGGCGGTTAAGTGATTGGGTATATATGTGTATATATAGACAAAGCTTACTGTGGTACGTGACACGGGGGTATGTATCTTCGTATGTGTCTGTGGAATAAGTGTCCAAGGAAAAGTATCAGGGGGTAATTACATTAAAATATGTAGGCGAACTATATTCCTCTTTGTATTTCAACATGACCATCGTTATAATTTACCTCTTTTATATTGCCGCTGATCCGTTCGACCTCAGCCTTCCCAAGCTCATAGATGTCTTTAGGGGTCATGTCCAAGGACAGGTGCCACTTCAGACATGCGCGGTAGTACGCCTTGCCTCCTGGAAGTGACGTCACAGCTGGACTGATTCGCGCATGCGGCTTGTACTCCTGTTTTCATAGCAATGAATAAAACTTTCTTAATATATAAATATATATATATATACATATATATATATATATATATATATATATATATAAAGGTAAATACGGGTGACCTCTGCAGCGCTACCTGGTGTGCTTTTATTCTTATTGTAGGATTTTACTTAAAATTACAGTTAAACAAATGAAATACTTAGAAGTAACATATCTGCAAATGTGCACGAAAAAAATACCTTTTTTTGCACAGAAAAAAGTAGGAAAAGATAGCTCAAAAGATTTTCCCCATATTTTCCCTGTTTCATAAATAGAATGTAATTTTTCACGGTGACCTAATGTTTTCTTTCATCTAAAATGTGCATTGGGGCCATAAGCACACATTTGCATAATTTAAATTAAAAATCACGGTTACTTGTTGTTTTTGAATGTTAAAAAATGTATGTTTTGGAATAGACCCTTATAGTAAACTGTCAATTCTTCAAATGCTGCTATCTCTAAAATTGATTCGGTGATACATTAATTTTAAGGTCCATTTATGTTCCTCCTGCATCCCTCTAACCACTATGTGAATTTCAGAACTATGTCACATTTCTTAAGAATTCGTCCCTAACACCCGCATTTACCTTTCCCCTATGATGTCGTTTTTATAGTTAGACAATAAGATGCATATGGTATTACTTTAGAAGATGCTTGGTTTGGGGCGGGTGTACTCGGACCTGGTATACAAATTAAGGTAGTCGCAGTTACAAAGACCATTAGGAAAATATCGGAAGAGATTTAAGAAGATTAAAGAAAGAATATTGTGTGAACCGAAAATACGAACGCATAAGACTTAATTATGGTCAGGACTATCATAAGATTGCCAGGAATCAAATATTTATTACCACAAGGCCTATACGGTAAACGTACCTCACGAGTTGTGACTGTGTTTGTAAACGCCACCTTATGTTGCAGACTGATATATGGTTTTAAAATGAAACAAAACAAGTGCCCACCTCTTTGAGGAAGGTTGTAAAGTTTCGGACGGCTGGAGTGAGGGTGTCACGAATCAGTTGAATGGCTCGAGATTGGAGATCTCCAGCACTTTTAAAATAAATACAAGAACATGAGAAAAGCGTCATTTGGTCACTATTAGTATCTAGAAAATTGATATATATTAAATAAATTCAATATTCATTGCATAATTCATGGTTTGTGAAAATGGAAAACTAGCACTGACACTTTTTCATTTTGTATCTGTCTATATTTAATATTTTTCATATTGGTTTGAACATTCTGTCATTACAGATAGACATATGGTAAATATTTAATTGTGTATTTTCTATAGTTTTTCCAATGTTTTTTTTGACAAAATCCGCCAAAATAATCCTGCAGGTGCCTAAAATACTGTAAACCAACTATCCGTGGTAGGGTTAATTTAGATTTCTGTAAATGAGTGTTCTATAAAATCGTGCACTGACCCCTTTATTTGTCAATTTTTTTTTTGTGATGTCAGATGTACTTACTTCAAGACCAGGGGCAACCCTAGTGATTATTACAGAATAAACGTCTTCAGATAAAAACTCTCTCTCACCCAGTTATGTCTGATATGTCCTTGAATGGTCCGTAGAAAAACGTCTCCTCTGGGTCCGATGGGAACGACTCGAAGGTTTCTAAGGAAGCATTCTGAAAAAAATCAAATAGTAATGCCTTTATTCCAGTTCTAGGTCTTTTGCCCCCAGGGCCTTTGCCCTCCGGACCTTTGCCCCCCAGACCTTTGCCCCCCAGACTTTTGCCCCCTAGACATTTGCTTCCCCAGGTGTTTTGCCCCCTGGACTTTTGCCCTGAGGACTTTCACCCCCCAGTACTTTTGCCCCCCAAATACTTTAATATAAGTCTCATTACAATTTAAGAAACATATATGTTGGCATATTTAATCCATTATCATTAAAGAAAATCCATTATCACATGTCACTTCACCCTAAAAAGTCCTGTGTCACCGTGTAAAATCTAAGGATTTGGAAACAATATTACATTGGTCCCAACCAATGTATCAAAAGAGGTGAGACAGGCTGGCCAGGAATGGGGTGGGGGCATCAGCATGGTATCAGTAGGAGGGGCAGGAAGGTGCCTTGAGAGGCACAGGAGAGAGCAGTGGGGAGACGGAGGGAGAAGCCTAGTAAAGCACAGATGCCACCGGGTGTAATTCTTTTTATGTGGGGAACATTGGTCTTGAATATTGTATTAAATATGAAAATAAAGCATTAAAAGATTGATTGTTTATAAAGCAACTTAGATCTATAAAACCTTAACAAATATTTCAAGTCTCTCAACATATAGACAAAATTAATCATTAATCTGTTCATCCTAAATGCATAAACATGACATATTAAGTGAAGAAAGTTACTAAGGGTAAATAACCAAAGAAAGTGGCAAAAGTCCAAGTGGCAAAAGTCTGGGGGGCAAAGGCCCGGGGTGCAAAAGGCCGGGAGGCAAAGGACCTGGGGGGTAAATGACTAGGGGGCAAAAGTTCAGGGGGCAAAAGTCTGGGGGTAAAGGTCAAGGGGGCAAAGGTCCTGTCACCCTTTATTCCACATGCAATATTTTCAGAAGAAATTCAAATAAATACTTTTGAAATAAGGCTGTATCAGACATTAACATATTGAGTTCGAATAATTACTTAGGCTCAATTTGTCAAATATAACCTGAAAGTTTAGTTAACATTATTGTCCCTGCAGATTCGTTTCCCGATAGACATAAGGTTGTAAGACATGGTTGGTTGAAACTATTGTTTATTCTTGTTTTGATGAATAATTTGCCAGTGAGTCAGTAAAAATATAACATCTCACTCTATTATATGGGGTAATTTCAATGCATGGTTGTATAAACTAGTCACATACATTTTTAGAGTATGTCAATTACGTTCTAGAGTTTTCATCCCTTATTCAAAAAAGAAATAAATAAAAATATAAAAAAAGTAATAAAATTTGTTTCCACTCACCAATCCAGAAAGGGAACCAGGCGTTTCGTTTTGGATGGCCATGCGAATGAGATGTTTCTTCTGCTCCAACTGAAAGGAATAAAACTTAATATGATTTGACCAAGCCAACAAAGTATATGAAAAATAAATAATTGATTATATATTTTTATGCCTTTTAATTTACTTTAGGGTGTCTTTGCCAGCAACATCTTTAGGATATCTCTTGGGAGCTATGATTATGTCTAGAGGATTATATATTTGGGACTGAAATCTTCGACATTTACCTTTTGTGTTTTTGAAAAGGCTGGATCCGACACTGATGTCTATTTAAACGCTTTAGCATATTATATCTACAAAAACATTATACTGTCTTAGGGCCCAGTCTATCTAAACAAGTTAACCTACTGCATCTACAAAAGCCCTATATAATTATGTACCATTGTAGGGCCATGCATATGTCTATTAAATTCGTCAACCTACTGTATACAGCTCTGTGCTGTTGCCAGGCCAATAAGCCCATCCCAGTTTATACTAACAATACAATTTACCATGAAATATTATCAAAATTGCTTCTGTGCTTATTCCCTGAAGAGAGTTGCACAATACAATATTAACCAAAGCAATTTAGTTAACAGATTGCTACTAAAATTTCTAAAATGTGACCTTACATTTTGGAATTTTCCCCATAGGAACCAATGGTAAAGCCTGTCAGTCCAACCTATGATGTCCAACCCTATTTTCCCTGAAATGCAGTATTTTTGATTGGCTGGCAAACCTGCAAATCTGTCAATTGATAAAATTTAAGAAATGATAATGTTTTAGCGGTACTTGGGGATATAGAAAAACCCATTTCTTGCTTATTTGAGTAATCCCAAGTCTAGAAGACAATGATGGCTATATAATTATGCCTATTTTGTCCAACCCTTGTCCAACCCCAGGATATATGCAAAGTGGGATGGGCTTATTTGGTTAAACACAGTGACCTATCATATCTGCAAATGTCCTATACTCCCAGCCAAGGATATAATGTTCTAATAACGTTGCAGCAATGCATTGGATTGATTGTTATTACGTTAGATTGTAAGGTTGTAGCGACGTTCTTTTGATGACTCCCAATGACGTCGCTGCAACTAACATCTGCAACATCACATCGTGACATTCTGACAACAATCTTGTAATGTTATTTATGGGGCTAATATTGTGATCCCACCCAAAAAGAGAACTCACTTGAAGATAATGTCACTATAATGGTTCAATTCCCAGTTGGTGTTGGGTTCACTAAGGGATGAGGTACAGCAAAAATGATTTCCAGGTTTTGATCCCCTGTTGTTTGCCCGCCCTGTCACATTCATCTCATAGATTTGATCACCAAAGACAGTATTCATCCCAACCTGTTTTCCCTGTGAAAATGACCCTGGCTGACAGTTTGGCTTAAAACATTCATCACTTACTCACTCAACATATGTACAAAGGCCCTCTGCTGTCATAGGGCCAGATCTAACTAACTACATTAACCTACCACATCTGAAAAGCCCTATACTATCATAGGGCTAAAGGCCATATTCCACATATCGAAAGTATGTGCTGCCGATAATGACCCTCACAATGGTAACGTTCTAAACCGGTGGCTCATACTTTTGCTGCACTTTTGGCGGCTGAAAGTGCATAATTGGCAGCTGAAAGTGCATAATCGGCAGCCGAAAGTGCACAATAGGCAGCCGAAAGTGCACAATCTGTGGCCGAAAGTTCATAATCGGCAGCCCAAAGTGCGTTATCGGCAACTATTGGAAAATTGGAAAACATGTTAGTAAATATTATCGGCAGTACTGCTGATACACTATCGGTAGTAGCGATAGTGTATCTGCCTGAAATTGGCAGCACACTATCGGTATGTGGAATACGGCCTTTAGTCTATTTAATGCATTAACCTACCGTATCCACGAAGGCCCTATACCTTCTCAGGGCCTTCTCGTAGTCCTCGGCCACCTCAAACTTGGTCCAGCTGATCAGCTTGTCCATCTCATTCAGGGGGTTGTCAAAGACGGCTATGCCAATGTAGGCACCGTAACTGGTGAACAAATAACAAAATAAGAACTGATATAATAGCCATCTTATTGTATACTACGATGTAATGCATTTTTTGAAACTGTTATTATAATTGTAAAACTTGATATGTTATTGCAGATTTGTATTGAAACAGTTTGACATAAAGTGAATAAATGGTGCATTTTTCTTTTTTTATATATTATAACAAATGTTTGTTTTTATATCAACAACAAGGATACATGATAACTTGTCAAATAGGCTAAATAGGTTAAGTAAGGCAGTTAGTATTGGCGTCAGTAATTACATCGTTTTTCTATCAAAATAGAATTTCACAATATCACATTGAATACTATCATCTAATACAAACAATACAGTATCCCAATGACTTTGATAAAAAGCGAATACAGCAATGGCTATTACTTATAATGTGATTATCATTTGAATTCGCCCAACCACGGATTGCCAATTTTTAAAAGTTTTGTCTACAGGTTAACCCAGACCATGATGATTGCTGGGTAATATATCGGCAAATTGCAAGGCTTTAGCATGTTAATTTTCATGAGTCATATCATAATTATTTTCTAGTTTATGATGGTGATAAACTAGCAACCAATACTTTTTGATTTGCATACACATAAATTTGATATTTTCTAAGTTGTTTGATACGTTGATTATCATTGTTGGTACATGACGATTATTTGTATATTTTCTATAGTTTTTTTTTTACAGGCTTTTGTCGGCAAAATCAGCTCAAATTAGCCCGCACGACCTTAGAATATTGTAGATCATATTTTCTTGGTAGGGAGAATTAACATTAAAAACACTCACTATCTGTACTGGTACCCCTCGATGTAGGTACTTAATAAGTCCTTTAAGACCTCCAGGGTTATTCCCTCCTGTACCGTGAGCAGGTTGGAGTTCACCATCTCTGCCCGCCGTAAGAAACCTCTGGCAGCTGCCTGAACAAAGGTTTGATAATTATAAGCAGGTTACAACTGATGAATGAAGAAACTTTTGGCATATCATTTTCTTTTTTGGGGAATTCTTCAAAACATTGTTATTTTAGTTGATTTTGATATCTGTAATACGAGATAGAATTTCATGATGACTCGCCATAATAAGTATAATATAGTTGCCTTCCCGTAAAAGTTAAATAGCGGCTTCTAGGCAAAGGCTCAAGACCTAAACGTATCATGTAAATGGAATTTTCTTGAATTATTATATATAATCAATACTGACACTCAAAGCATCCATGCTTGGTAAATAAATGGAAGTGGTAAAGATAATAATTGAATCGCAAATTCATACATAAATTGCATAATTTGTCTTACAGTTTTCAGAACCTTGGGTTTGACATCCTAAAATATAATTGATTATTAACAAAAGGTAACAAAAAAGCGTTTTATGATGGCATATTGCCCTAGATCCTTAACTTTGACATGGCGATGTTGCTATTTTTAGGTCTTATAGACATGTGGCAGAGACATTTTAAAATATAATGATGTGAGACATTGATCTGTTAGAATCTTGACAGGGTGACAATTCCCTTTCCTGAATTAAACAAATTGACCTTGAAAGTTTCTTGAAATCTAGAAAATCACCCAAGGACCCCCAGTAAAGTTGCTGCCGTACCACGTGTTCCAACATGGCGGCCTCCGTGTACTGCTCCAGTTCCGAGTCATGTGACCTCAGCCCGAACTTTGTGCCGTACTCCGGTGACGTCATCAGGCGCCACTCAAAGAACTCTGATGTCAACTTCTTAAGGGCTGTGAGGGGAAGAAGACAACATTTAATTTGATTAAAGGGGTTTTACATTTATCTGACTGATATTTTATATATCAGTCCGGGAGTATACCAATGACTCTGATTGGTAGGGGGTCAGGGTGGCCAACATCCAAGGAATTGTGACCAAATTGTCCACATGACCACAATGGGAGACCAGAAACACAGTTTGAATTGAATCCTGTATAAATAAAATTTAAAAAAGAAATAAAGAAATAAAGAAATAGCTGTAAGTCCGCCTTTGACCTTTAAAGAGGGGGCACTTCGTTAATTTCATATTCTAATTTCTAATCTATAAAAACAACTTGCTCAGTCTAAAGGGCTGAATTCCTTTTCAAACAGAAAGATGTGTATTTCGCTAAAATAAGATATTTTAAACAGTTATCTCTTTTTTCTAATGTGTTACTACTGTGAATGAAAGGGGAATGAGATGTCTGAAGCGTCAGTCCTATCCCAAAGTCCGTTTTACTGACATAATATATATAGAGAGAGTAGCAATTAAGGATAGACAACTGGTGATAAGGGGTGTTTTGCTATGGTCGCAGTAATCTTATTGCTATTTTTGCCTTTCTAATCTCCTATGGTTATATTATATTGTACCAAAAAGCCAATTAACCACACTATCTGTTGATATAAATCATAAAAATATATTCTTAAGGACACCTTTGCACCATAACCTGGAAGTTGAAAAACCATATTTTTACAACAATTTTTTGAACATTGATATCTCAGTGATTTCTTCACTTACAGCCTTGAAATTTTAAACACATATAATTCAGAGGCAATCAGAGGGAACCATGTCTTAGATTTTTTATTTAGGTCTTAGTTTTTGTTTTATGAAATCTAGAAAATTAAGAATAAAAAAATGACATAAAGTTTCCCGTTTTTTGTAATAAAATAAGAACTAGAGCATAAATAAATATTCTGAGACAAAGTTCCCTACATGAGAAACTCATCAGGAAGCATACAATGTTTGAAGTTCATAGCCTTTATATTAAAGGAGATATCCATGTTCAAAAAATAAAAGTCAAGAAATTGGTTCTTAATTCATTGTGTAGGGAATACTTGTCGAAATCTCACTTTATTTATATCATTAGATAGATAAAATTATTACCCTTCTTTTGATATATGGCACGATACTATATCTCAAAAATTAAGAAAATGGGGAGAGAAAGCACAAATAACACCTCACATACAGTTGTCTATCCTTAAACAGTTTCTTTATTTATATTTATTGATAATATAAATAAATTATTTTTTTTGTCATTCCTACTTAATGCTAGGCCAATTTAGTGAAACCAGTTTAAATTGTTTTTGTTAAGGATAGACCCCAGTGATGGAAGGCCAAATCAGTAAAACATTAATGTTTTTCTTACTAATGCTCTGATCATCAATTGTTATACAGCATTTTCCCGTTTTATCATTTTAAAGCTCAATCTTTTTTCTATCTATTGATGTACAAAACGTTATGATGTACTTGGAATTCCAGATTTTATCAAATAAAAACTGATTTTTTTACTTTTATTTTTTGAACATCAATATCTTGATTAATACTAAACTGGCATGCAAAATATTTTACACACATCTTTACAACATTCATTTGCAGGGAACCGTGTCTCATATTTTTTATTAAGGCCCTAGATTTTATTTTATGATGAAAAACGGCAAAAAACGGGTAACTTTTTTAGATTTATTTGTTACTCCATTTTCTACATTTCATAAAAATGGAACTAGGGCCTATATAAAAATGTGAGACACAATTCCCTCCATATATATCTCAAGATGATCTACCAACTATTTCAAAGCTCTTACTTGAAAATTAAATGAGATAATCATGTTCAAAAATTATATTTGAATATCACGATTTTAAGCTTTGCAATCCATATACAGACCTATTGTCCAATGCATTTTTATATAAGTTATATCAATAGATAATGGTATCTATTGGCTATCTAATGATGTTTTCTGTTTTATGATAGTATAAGAACAAATATAAACATCATAATTAAAGGCAGCCATGGCATTTCCGCTCCCATCACTGGGGTCTATCCTTAAATGCCTTATTATTGCAATCACAATTGTTCTAAATTCTCATCTTGTTCCCATTCATTGGGTTATACAAGGTCGTGTGACAACACTCCTGAGGATATATGACTTCCAGATATTTGATATCTCTTCATTCCGTGGTCTCAGAAGAACCAGGATCTATGTCATGTGTCAATAGATCTACATTACAACTCAACTATTTACTTACTTACACAATTTCCTTACTGCAATAATACCATGCATAATAATAAGTAGGTTTGGATTCTAGACATTTGATCCCTCTTTATTGGATGTATTACATGTGTAAACAAATTTACTTTACAAAATGACATCTCAAGTATTTACTTACATACACCATTTACTTATTACAAACATACGTATAATAATATGCACGTAAATATTTATTCAAATGTTAGGATAACCTGACGGAAACATATCCTTCTCATGTACTTGGCGAGGATAGTTTATGGGCAATAAAGAGTGGGAGGGGGAGAGTTGAAAGGCATAGGTTCTTTGATGTTTAGTTAATTAGTCATTGTCATACAACCTTTAGAGAACTACTTTGCCTCATACGCAATAGGAGATTTAACCAGTGACTGGCGACTGGTGACCACTTGCGGTAACATATAATCAGTTCTTGCCCGTCGCCCTTGTCCTTTCTCTGTGCCAAAATACCTGTATAGCCGTGTCTCCACTTGAGCCATGTCTCCACTTGAGCGACAAATAATTCACCTGGTGACAAGTGTTTATCACCCAGCGACTACAGGAAATTTGGGCACTCGGCGATGAAATACGTTGCCCGGCAACAGAAATGTTAATTGCCACATTAAGATGTTGTAGTCATCAAAGGGGGTGACGATAAACAAGGTTTCTGGCGACAAATCCCGTTTATCGCTGTTTTTTTGGGCATGAAATCAAACATTTTGGACCTGTTTTGTCACCCATGTTGCATCATCGCCCACCCGTCACCCACCTTAAATCTATCGCCGGGCAACGGGTGGCTTCCGTAAAAATTCGGCGCTAGCCTGTCTACTGGGCAGTGGCTTCAGGATGCCCTTCCAGGTACAACGGAATTCTTTATCGCCAAAGTGGAGACTTCGCTTTAGTATAATGAACAGACTCGGACTCTGGCGACCGGTGACAGAATCACCAAAAAAATTGTCAGACAAATATTAAACTTGCTTAATAATCACCACTATGACGATGCCTGCAGGGTATGTGGCTTTAGACATAGCGAGTTGAATCAACTAATATGACGAGCAATTTATCACACACAATGTATCACATTCTATAATACTTTGGGGAAAGTTGCAGCATGATTTATGGTAATAAGTAATTTTTTAGTGCTTTTCAACATCGCTGTCAGTGGAAACAAGAAATTTTTCCAAATAACAGATTTCAACAGACAATTTCTGGCCTCATCGTCCAAAGATATTGCCTGATGGCTTGTTGGACGGTTTTCCTAGACAAATCTTGTATTCATCTTTTGGTTGAAACAGGATATCTTTGGACGATTCAGTAAATTAAAAAAATATCAGACAAAAAATAAAATAATAACATAATAAATTAAACCATATTTGTTAAACAGAAATAATATTTCATTAAATCGTTGGTAAAATCGTCGGTCAAATCATTTTATGGTCGTTTTGTGGAAACAGAAACTGGTCCCAAAAATTGTTGCTGATGAGCAAAAAATTAAAAAAACAAAAACAAAAACAAAAAACGATTTTTTGTATAACAATAAAATTGTCTGTATTTGTCTGTTGAAAAAAAAATTGATCTTGTCTTTTTGGTGGAAACAGGGCATAACTGTTGTGTAAGTAGCAGGTCAGTAGAATCAGGAACCGGTCACTGATCAGGCGTGGGAGCGGGCGGACTCGTGTATCGGTATCCGGGCGGGCTTGTTTTCACAAGTTGTCCACCGGTCTACTTTGTCTGACGTTGTGGTTAAGGACAACCCACATAGTCCTCTGGGTGAGTACACATAAGGGACTCACCGTGACAAACAATGTTTTTAAGATCAACAATTCAGGTGGTTCCCCTGTTCCAGTTAGCCCAATTACACCATTTAGAATTATTTTTGTTTCCAGATCTTCTGGAAAGGTTAGCGGATCCAAGTTCTAGAAACCTCTTAGTAGGGACGGATCCAATGTCGATTGGGACTTTATGATTATCAAAATATTTTTATGGAAGAGTCTCGAGGTGTTAAGGTCTCTCGGCTCTCTGAATTATGTGTGTTATCGGCCATACATTTTTTTTTTTGTCGATTGGGACTTTAACTACAAGACGGAGAGAGTTGTTTAAAAAATTCCAAATGTGCAGATGAATGCCAGCCCTTTTAATAATTTAAGTATATATGGATCCCCTGGAGATGCTTGATCCACCCCATATTGGGGTTTCTCATATAATAAGCCCATCCCAGTTTACACCAATATTAAGGTTTACTATGAAATATTTTCAAAATTGCCTCCATGCTTATTCACTGAAGAGAGTTGTATAATATAAAATTAACCAAAACAATTTGGTTGACAGATTGCTCCTAAAGTTTTTTAAACATGTAGCCTTATATTTTGACCTTCTTCCCGTAGGAACCAATGTTAAAGCCTGTCAGCCCAGCCTACAATGTCCAATCCAATTTTGCCCTGAAATACAGCATTTTGATTGGCTGGCAAATGTGCAAATCTGTCAATTGATAAAATTTAAGAAATCATAGTGTTCAATCAGTACTTGAGGATATAGAATAATACAATTCTAATGAACAAGATTCTATAAACATGTCGACAAACCAAGTGGCTTTAGTATAGAATCCATTCATTATACAAAGATTTTAAAAATTGAAACAAAGCTACATCACAAAAGTTGTGCTCTTCCAATAGCCGTATACATGTTCTAAGATCTGGAAAATGCATATATACGCATTATTAACGGTAAAAATACTCCGTCAATGGTTGTTTTAATTGGATACATGTGGGTGGAGAAACCCTATCTAAGGACACAATTTCTTTGTACTGACTGTTTTTGTACGAAACCTTACACAAGTGTAAACATCTTTCAGAGGGAGTTAAGATGGCATATACCATTCCTACTCGAGCCTAACGTAGGCCAAGCACTACGTGTAGTGTTACTGGATGTTCGTTTGTGGCTATTTGCAAAAGTCCCCCTTTCCAATATCATTCTGTGTGATAAGGAAACGTTCGGACCATGATAATGTTAAGTTACTGATATATATTGCACAAACGTAGTCAAGTAGGAAGCGCTGACAAAATACTAATTTCTATTGGCTTTTCAATTTAACTAATATTTTAAAATTGCTGAATTGTTATTTAAAACTATGATCCCTCCGCATTTTAGTTATTGACTTCGTGTTTGATTCCGGACTTCAGAGCAAAATTGATAAAATTGATAGGTTATTGTGGCGAGGTATTCATAAAATTGAATTCTGTTATAAATATGAGAACAGAATGGACAGACAAGAACTTTTGTGGAAATATAAATTGACCAGTTTAGTAAATAGAAGAAAGAAACATTTATTACTATTGATGTGCAACTTGAGTTTAGATGAAACCAAACTGGATTTATATAGGCCTTCTGTTAATCTTCAAAATTCATCAAAATCAGTGTCTGTCAAAAGTGCAGCAAAGCACCGAGGTGTAAAGTTGTGGAATACATTGCCTGAACTGCTACAGCGTGCAACTACTAAAGCTTAATTTAAAACAGGTGTCAATGATTTTTTATGTTAATTATCTTGTGTTTTATATACAGATATGGTACTTGATGCTATAACATTGACTACAAATTCTGCGGTGCCTACTGCATTATCTACATTTAAAATATTAGATACAGAATATTGTTTTGCAAGAGAAGCGATTGGCACCTGGGATAGATGCCAATTTGCGATGTAACAGAAACATTCTGCCTTTTTAGTCAGTTTGTTACTTACTAAGATGGCACTTGAAAATAACGATATTGATGGTGAAGTTGAAACCTCACCAAATCAGAACGTTACTACAGCATCATTTTTTGGTGAGGTTAGGATGAAACCATAACAGAACATTATAAGAACGTTCTGTTTGTGTTGAAGAACATTACAAGAACATTGTAATAACAAATGAGATGCCACAGCAGTAGGTTGCAGTGACCTAATTGGGGGTCATCAAAATAACATAACAAGAATAAATACAGAACCAACTTTATAATAAAGTTGCATCCTTGGCTGGGTAGCCTCCCAGCCAAACATGTGACGTTATAATAACGGTGCAGCTACATTCTGTATTGGTTCTTGGCCCGAGTTATTTAGTTACCATTAAGGTCACTGACTTTTGCATAATAGACTTGTTTTTGCATTAATTTTTGTCGATAATTACATAACCAATTGTCCAAAATCGAACTTAAACCTTTACATCAGTGGCCAGTGAATGCTCCACCCTACATGTGTATGTCACATGGGTGGTGCAAAAATACCTCAAGGTATCTATGACTGGAAAAAGTAACCTGATATCTCAGCCAATCAGAGCCGGCCTCTCCCAGTAAACAGGGGTTAAGAGTAAGGTCAGAGTGCCATTAAATAAATGTCATGATGGGTGTGCCCTAAAATACAATGGTTTAGGTTAGCAGGGCTATAACGACAACTCAGTGCAGGAATATGCCACAATGACGTATTCTTTGACGTCAATGATATCGATGTGACATTGCTAATAGACCAAGAAATAAAGCATGACACATCAAAACAAAAAGAACACCTCCGTCAAAGTTATACCCCTTGAGAGACACCCTGGATCCAATTCTGATAGAAACTTGGTTTCGAGTTCAGTAGCAAGGGGGGGTGGGGGTTCCTATTGATCCCTCTATAGATCTTGTGCAGACTTAGTCATGTGACCACTTTTTGATGTTCACCATAATGCTTATCACAACCATGAAACAATAAAAAATGTCCAGAACTTATGACTTCTGAGAAATAAAAACGGGTAATTCTGTCATTTTTTTAGGCTGTGTGACGCCATCTGCAACGTCTATAGATCTAGTGCAGAAATGGTCAAATGACCACTTTTTGGTGATCTTTATCATCATATGCATGTTGCTCTAGGGATCTAGAAATGTAATGAATTATGTATAATAGAAGTTGTTCATCAGCATATTATCATATGATACTTTCATAAACATACATAAAAATCAATTTTCTAGATGTTTGTGAAATGTTATCAACAAGAATTTTAAACTGATCACCAAGATGGCTCCCAGCTCCTTTCTGGCTATTGGGACGCCACGTGCACAACCTCTATTCAAAAAAAGGTAAGAAGGGGTGCGCACTTTTCAGTTTAATTCAATTTCACATCAATTTACGAACAAAAAACAAAAATGACTTTTGTATGTGAAGGAGGGGGTGTCCCCTTCTACATCCATCCATTCAATTGACGATGTCTGACTATTATGCTTTTGTGCTTACTTCAGATCTTATGAAACTTAAGTGAGATATGTTCGTGTTACACGCTACAGCGTTGTTTTGGCATGTAGAGTAACAACAGGAGAAGTGTACATAAAACGTTACAAAAACCCCTATCACGATATCAACTAACCTTTTAGTCTACATTTCAAACTTACACAGAGATGATCATTTGAAGTTTATAATAATTACATAATAATGCATGAGATCATAGGCTATCTGAGCGGAAAACTTTGCTTGGTATTTTACTCAGAATCCTTTGACGGTCGCAATTGAGCTACATATAGCGCAGAATCAGCATCTTTTTATGTTGTGGGATCAGGCAATTATACACAAAGCTATGTCATGTAGAAAAACATAATAAAATAGAAGAATTGATGTCGCATGTTTGAAAACAACACCATCTTCTGTAAAGACTTCCAAAGCCTTTGATCCACGATATGTGGCATGTTGTAGAAAGAAGGACACATAGGCCCTATTATACTAAATTATTCAGATGTTGAGCGCAATAATTGGTCAAATAATGCTAAAAATGTGTGTTAATGCTTGGAAAATCTTCAAGTGAACTCAACAGTAACTTGAAGATTTTATAATCATGTGAGAATTGAACTTCAACTGCACAGAATATGTGGCTAGGGGATATGCATACTAATATACATTTGATATATTCGGTCCCATACAGCCCATTATCTATAATCATTCATTGATATGGAAATCACAAGTTATCTCAGGATAAAAAATCTCATATAAGCTACCAAAACCCCCTAGTTATGGCGTAACAACGGGAATACTGAAAAGCCAAGAAATAAGGGAATTCCCAAATTCCGTTTTCTTTCTTAACAATTCACTAATACCTCAACATTTTTCTCGTTTCCATCTTTTGAAACGTACTTAGATTAGTTAAGTCAATTAGTTACACAAATATAGTGATTTTAAGCAACCTTTAAGGAAACAATGCGTTATCTCAAGGCCTGTGAGTTATACCGAGGGGCGACCATTGTTCTTCCATTGGGGCTACTGGGGGGACAAGCTAGACCCCTTCACTAGTGATGAGCTACCAAAACCCGACTACTTCCATTCCACTGTTGCAGGACAACAATTTCTAAACAGAATAATACTACAACCATTTTGTTCAAACAGCTGCAGTAATGAAGCCCCTGCTCCCTTTTGAAATATTTTGATAATAGTAAATTATAAGTAACAGATTTAAAAAAAATGCCCCTGCAGCTGCCCTTTCCTTAAAGGGCCTAACCACTAAGGGACTTTAGAAGTGTTTAGGCGCTTATTGATGGAATGCACTAAATGGCAAAATTCTGTCACTTAAAGCCTTTATAATGGGCACTGCACAAAAGTGCTTGATTATTGTGATCGCCCGGGGATTGTTGTCAGTGATTCCCTGTTGGTATGGTGCGTATCCTGGGTGGCAGGCAAGGAGCAGTGGGATTGCCAGGAAAATTGCTGGGAAAATAGCTGGGAAAATATCAAATTTGCTACATACTACTTGCTACATATGCCGTTAAAGTCGCCTGTCAATTTTATCGTTGATTTGCACAGTATCCCATCGAGCATCAATTATCACATCACTTAGTGGGTATGGGGTTTTAGGGTGACCCCAAAATAAGTTTTGTGCACTGTGTCTAATGTGTATGACTGTTGTTTTAGGGGTTAAGCTATCTACTAAGAAAATACCTGAATGGGAAAGCTACCACAAGAGATAGGTGAGAACCCCAGTCTGCTACCCTTATCATCTGTCTGTCTATATAGGCAGTATCTGTGGAGAGGTGTGAGGTAAACATGGACCAACATGGTTAGAAATAGGGGACCAGTTTGTTTATTGGGTCTTTTGACCCACCAGACTCAGTGGTTCTGGAGTGCTCGGATATTCCACCCTTGCTCCTGGTTGATCGAACCTACGAGGAGGTAGAGACCAAACCCCTAGACTTTTACCAAGGCAGGTGGGTTTTTTTATGTGGCGTCCCATAGGTAGGGCACCATATACAAAGCCCGATGGCCCTATGTCTTTGATAACCCTGTTGTTGACCACAGGTAGAATTCATTTTTTTATACCACAGCGGCAGGACAGAGTCTTGAACCACCAATCTTTGGATAAAGAAGCCAACACTCTACCACTGCACCACCAGAACAGCCTGTAATACTGAGCTCCCTATTATATACCTCATACAGACTTGTCCCATAAATGCATTCTGGTGCTCACTATGTGTTCATCATGGCAACTCGACTATGAAATAATCCAAAATTTATTAATCCTAACTGTAGATGACGGTGAATAATAATTTCTATAATGGTTATTTATATCAATTATCTTAGGATCAAGTAGTAGATGTATCTGAGAGGTGGAAATTATAAAACAATTCTAAATTGATCACGAATACGGTAGCAAGCCAATTTGAAGAGATATGATGTTGTCTGTGGAACAACTAGCCAAGCTGACGCGTGGCAAAATAACCACAACAAATAGCGATCAAGATCAAACTTGTCTGATTCTTCAGGCAGAACTACAGTAGTACAGTAGTGTATTTAGTTGTCAGCCAACCAGGCACCACTATTATATCTAATCGTCAACAAATAAACTGTTCGTTTCCAGTGTGATGAATTGCCCATTCATCTATTTCTAGAGGTATGCACTAGAATGAATTATGTGAAATAATCAAATAATGGTGTAACACATGTCAAAAAATAGTAAACATTTAAAGGGAGGGGCCAGTGACAATAAATTAGTATACTGCTGTGATCTTTACCATCAAGGGAATAACCACACCAAATTTTATGCTTTTATCTCTAGTAGTTTTTGTTTTATTCACATTTGTCACTATCAAAATGAGCTTCCCTGTCTGCATCTGACACTGCCTGCACAGAGCAATTATCTGTATGTGACGTCGCAAGCAGAACAGTTGAAAAATTATAAAACTGAAATAAATGCAATAAGAAATATGTTAAATGTTCTTTATAAGTCTAAAAGAGATAAGAATCACAAAAATAAATGATTCATAAAAGAAAATGTGAAAAAATATAGCTTTTATGGAATTTAGAAATTTGAAATTTAAAAATATAACTGTCATTTTGTGTGACGTCACACACAGATTTGTATTTTCCTCTGGACAAGGGCAACAGGACGTTATCCTATAGGAAAGGCTGCTTTTCTATGTGAAGCGGTCAATCATTTTCTGTCAAATTTGGAATATGTCTATTTTAGCAATAGCTGTAACAACTGAAGTGCAATTTATTGATAACTGAAATTTCACTGGCCCCTCTCTTTAAGGTGCGAAACAGGTACAAAGGTAGACCCAATCTTGCTGGAAAGTATGAAACCATGTTCTAACCGGATGTGACGTCAGAATGGTTGAGTGGTTGAGGTTGACTAATCAGAATTGAGTAGTTATAAAAAGAGGCGTGAAGGCCTGAAATAAACAGTTCCTCCTTGGTACTGACTGTGTTCACACATCTCTTCTTTAAGATGTCTGGCCCCCGAATTGGCCTAAGTCAAAGATATGCAATAATAGTAGTAGGCGAGCCAGTAAAACTAAGCTTGATGACATAAGTTATTAGTAAATCAGGTAGTGGTCCGAGAAGCCCGAAGATGGTATGAAGACCCGGAGCAAGAATATGACCTTATTATAATGTTGCAGCAACATTCTGTTTACTTCTGCTTTGGTTCTTGCTCTGTTATTTTGATGGCACCCAAAAACGTCTTTAGAACCTAACAATGCTATGTAGCACTGTAATGTCCTTTTGACACTTTTATTACATTCTGTCACATTAAAATAATAATATCATAACATTCTTTACAAGTAAGGTCTCAACTTAACTAAAATATAATGTTATTTTGGCTGATTTTTCTAGTAAGACTCAACTCTACCTAAAATAACATAACTGTTACATGAAAATTTGGCAGGTTAGAGACTGACCAAAGAAGTACGGTCCTAGAACATGCTTATGATGTTGCTGCTTGCCTGGGGAATGTCCAATACATGGTTTCTAAGATATGTATTGAATATGGTATATTTCAATGGCTAGTCATGCAAACATGTATCATGATTATTCATCTATGGTTGTTTATATATATATATATATATATATATGGCTGATTGCATAAGCTAAGTGTGACGTTCCTCGGTAGTTCGGGGTTTCCGATTTCTACAGCAGAGGGACGGGGGAATTGTTTCGGATCTCGGACGGACGGAGAATCCGGGCAAGAAACCAAGATGTGATATTTCGAGTCGTGCCTCGCGCACGAGGGGGTTTGAGCGGGTCGATCGGGAATCGGCACTCGTCGACGGGCGGAGGACTGCGGGGGAAGGAAAATATGGTAGGGGTGGGGGGAAGCCATTTCTTATCTCTCTTCTATGCTGGTGTTCTTTCCTACGGACGGTCCACCCTCGGTCTCGGTCCGCGGGGGTGTCGGGCCGTCGTTCCCCCGGATCCTGGGTTTCCGTCCCGAGTTTCGGGCCCTCGTGCCATTCCGGGCCTGCGTTTCCGGGACTCCATCTGGGCCAGTTTCGGGCCTTCGTGCCCTGTTTCGGTCCTTCGGGCCTTCGGGCCCCCGTCCTAAATTTCCGCCTAAGTCCTCCAACTTCTACTATTTTACTTAAACTTCTAGTTAATTAACTCGTATCGGCTCATCTCATCGGTTACCAAAGGAAGAAGACACGTGTTGACACAAGGAGAACTGTAAAGGAACTCATTTATTCGGGCCTCACCGCCCCTTTTTATAGTCTAGTGGTCAGCCCTGATTGGCTGTCTTTGATCACGTGGTTACAATTGACGTCACTTCCGATTTACATTATCACTTCCGGTTTACATATCACTTCTGGTTTACATATTTCTCGGGACTTTCGGGTTTCGGGCTTTTACATTTTCGGGCCTTTTCGGGCCTTTCGGGTTTTCAGGCTTTTACACTTTCGGGCCTTTTTCGGGCCTTTTATAAAATATACTTTACTTTTGTCATATTACCTTACTTTTCTTATTTCGGTCTTTTACCTATCTTGATGAATAGACATTCATCACATAAGTATACCGATTCAGAAACCTATTTCAAAATAGGTAAAATGTGGAAATATGCCTCCAATTCATGTAAAGATCTTTCTACTGCTCCTTAATTTCGATCCTTATGCTTCAGGTTTCACGTAAACTCCAGTTACTATTAGATTCGATATGTAGGTCATGAAATGAGAGGGACTATTTAGAATCAGCCATAGCTAGTTCTGGTAATCAGGGAACTAAAGTAGGAAGAAAGCCCTTTAATCAAAGTCTGATCAAACGATGCTTTTAATAGCTTGTTCAAAGGCTGCGACTTGTAAAGGATGAAAGATACGTTGGTCGTCCTGTGATATTAGCATTTTTAATCGGAACGACAAGAGGGTATCATATAAACCTAAGATCAATTCACATTTTTTTGTCAGCTTTATTGTTTACATTCCATAGCAAGCACGTAACAAGAACCAAAACAGAACCAGATAGAACATTACTACAACGATATAATAACGTTACATTCTTGCCTTGGTCACACCTCTTGATTCTTGTTACGTTCTTTTAATGGCATCCTAAAACGTCTTGACTCTTTGGAACCTGACATTGCAACAATGTTGCACTGTGACTTTATTGTGACATTCTTGTTACATTCTTTTATGCAAAAATAACATTATTATACTATTCTGTATGATTAAGGTCTCAACATCACTAAAATGGCATGTTATCATACCATTCTTTTTAAGTGAGTCACAACCTTACCTAAATTAACATAATTGTTATGTGACAATTTAACAAGTAGAAGACTAACCAAGAAAGTATGGTCACAGAATGTGCTTGTTACATATCCATGCAAGTATAAGTGGCCTTCTATTTAAGACATATGCAAATTTTCCAAACTTTTAGACCCCCACCCCCTTTTGGGCTAAAGTATGCATTGGAACTGTACAGGAACATACGCAAATTTTCAAAAATCTCAGATCCCCACCCCCCTAGCTGCGTATGTACTTAATGGAAAAGCCCCTAACTACATGTATATGAACTGAGCTAACTCCAACCGTCAGATCCAGTAGCATGAACACGGCTTAGACGGCGTTCCAATTAAAGCCCTGGGTGTTCGTATAATGAGTTTGACCCAATTAACCTAATTAGTCAGCAGCGAGCAGCTCCTGCTGCGACCTCATTGAGTGACTGATGAGTGGGGAGCAGCTCACTAAGTAGGATAAGGACCCAGTATCCTTAGGAGGTCACGGTTCGATTCTGGGTCAATGATCCTTAATTAGAACTCAGGCTCCTTCTTAAGGCTACTGCTAATCAACAGCTAGTTTTCTTACAATAGGGATTTTCAAAAGCCACAACCCAGGCAAGCAGCAATGTAACAAGCATGTTCTGTGACTACTTTTTTGGTTAGTCTGTAACCTGCCTAATTTTCACGTAACAGTTACAGTATTTTAGTTAAAGTTGAAAAAGAATGTTATAATAGCATCACATTTTAGTGAAGTTGAGAGCTTACCAATAAAGAACATTATAATAACATTATTATGATGTGGAAGAATGTTATAAGAATGTCACAATAACGTCAGAGTGGGACATTGCAATGTTATGTTCTAAAAACGTTTCTTGGTGCCATCAAAATAACATAACAAAAACGAAACGTTAAACCTTATAATAACGTCCATTTCTTGCTTGAGAAAGCATCTCACTTACGTCCGCCAATCTCTAATCTAACCAAGCATATTTAAGGATAAAAACGAATTATTTGGTGATGCAAATTTTATACTCATGCTTGATCAAAACACAAGAGTGTACATTAAGAGATAATTGGACGTATCGCGATACGCTGGAGTTGCTTAACCTCCCTAATGACATTATAAGATCTAACCTTTGTTTTTGGATAGCCCTGATCACTAGCTAGAAAGTAATTACTGCAGTTAGAGTTTCAGAAATTATTTTAACGACCGACCTTAATACAATGTCATGTTGGCACGACCAGTTTTTGATTTGGGCGTTGCTATAATAATTATGTTGAAAACAGTTAAAGTGCATTCAATCGTAATAGAGGTCCCAGTTTCCAATTACACTGTTAAAATGGTGTTTAGAATTTAAATGTGTTAAGGCCATAAACATGTTTATAATCTAAATACACTGAACCTTATCTGTTTAAAACCTAAACACTTGTAACTTCTAAACATGTGTGGGTTAACAATGTTTATAATGTAAACGCATAACATTAGTTGTGTTTAAAAGCTAAACACTTGTAACCATTAACCATGTTTTGAATGGGATATGTTTAGAATCTAAACACATAATATCAATTGTATACTATGGAAAAGAAAACTGGACACTTTGGGATTAGAACCCACATTCTTTACATTCAAGGTAGAAGCCTAACCAACTGAGCTAACTTGGACTGCATGCAGTGCACACTGGTATAGTCAGCACCAATGAGTAGGATCAGTACTACTATACAGGTATTCAACATCATGTTGGTGTGACAGACAATAGTTCAGTACTCTCATACCCCTACGTATTCAATTAAGTAGCAAAGCTGGGCTGTGTCTACCTACAGGCCTCCATAGCTCAGTGGTAGAGCATAGGCTTCATATGTGAGGGGCCCCGGGTTCAAATCTCGGCCACTGAAGTTACCAAAATACTACTATGAAGTAGTTGTACTATTAGTGGTTTGCCACATGCCCTCCATTTTTTGGCCATGATTAGTAAAATAGTGTTTTTCATACACTTAGGAATTTGGAACTTTGTGATTAAAAATGTTAGATTTTTAAGTGTTTGTAGCGTCATTAAGACAATCACTTCATTGGCCTGCTATTCTAGGTACGGTCAACCAACCAGAACACCCCTAAAACATTTACAAACTGTTTTAAAACACCTTTTTAGTAGGATTAACATGTAGACACCTTTTTAGTACAAGTACTTTATCAGCTATACCCCTAAAGGTTTTACCTCCATCAATCAAACAATCCATGCAAGGCTAAACCAAGAAGGAAGGACATATGTGGTTATTGCCTCAATGATCCTGTAGTGTGATTACAGGAAAAATAAAACTTTCAATGCTGTTAACATTACATCTGATGTAAACTGAATGGCATAGTACCATAGTAGTGTTTTACATGTAAGATCTACGTTGTTTTTCACATACTACGGTATATTATTGTTAAATTTAAAATGGTTTTCATCCTTAAGAGTGAAAGTACACTGTACATATTACGGTATATTACTGTTTAACTTAACACCTAACCCTAAACATCTTGAAGACCTAAATGCTTCATAGATAAACACCTAAACATCATAGTTTTCTAAACACTTAGCAGCTAAACATAAAAAAATCATAAGCGTTTTGATTCTAAACACCTTGAGGACCTAAACACTTCATGGTTAAACAGCTAAACATCACACATTTCTAAACACTTAACCCTAAACACCGATAATTCTAAACATGTTTAGGGAAATAAAGTGTTCCAAAACTGGATGCACCGAAGTGTTTAGGAAAATGTTTAGGTTCGAAACACTTGTTTTAACAGTGTAGCGGTACTGAAATTGAAAAATGTCAGACCCCTGGGGGGCCAGTCAATAAAAAGTGATCGTGGGTGACTCTTTTGAATATGCACAAATAGGATAATAAGGACAAGTGTTCGTAATGTCAAATATGGCTTGCAACTTACAGTGTTCATAAACAAAATGCCCATAAAATACAGAAGATTGGATGTTAGATATTATTCTGTTTTTCTTTGATAGCTCCGTTACTTCTCAACCAATTCCAAATTGGTTTTAACCAACGGACCTTTTATAAAATAAGATTTTAAATGACAAGTAATGTATTATCGTAGCTTTATAAGTTTAGATGAAAAGAAATTGAATATTAAAGACAATTTACGAAGGCTGAATTATATGTCGCAGATAATTGGCACACATTTGTTAACCTCCTTACAGTATGCAGAAATATACTTTTTGTGTCTATATTGTTTCTGAAACGACTATTCTAAATGTTGGCAAGTTTTATGGAATGGCCCACAACAGGGCAGAAATACGCATTAGGCCAACACAGAAATGTACGCATATTTTCCCTTGAATGTATGCGTACTTAATTGAAGGCCCTTTTTAGTTATTACCCTCTGCATTACAACCTCGCCTACTGAATCCATGTCCTAATTGTGTACACATCTCGTTAAAAGTATCATATCTTCTCACAAAAACATTTATTACTGCCTGTTTCTACTTTTTCAGCTTATTTCTATATGTGCAATGCCATTACGTTGTAATGTTCCCTGTTTAACAGCGACACACTCTTTATGAGATGAGAAATGATAATTGTAATGTTTGATGGTCATAAACCATCCTGACATCCCCTGTCAGTTACGAAGCGTTATAACACTAAATAATGCCATGTTATTCAGGATATCATACATTGTCTATTTCAGTGACCTTCACTGACCTAAAAAGTAATTGAAATTGTAACATAATGATCGGAACAAATTTTGTGTTTGCACATATCAGATAGGTGTGAATTGGCATGTGATGATGCATTAGAACATATTATATATGTTTTAGGAAAACTAGTTACAATGATCCCTTATGCTATATCCTACATGAATGCATGTAAATTACGAACCTTTGAACTACCTACATAAGCAATCCTAAAGACTTAAATGCACAGCTTGCAGTCTGTTTTAAATATAACAAAAAGACAAATTGGAGAAAGACAAAAGAAAAAAGTTAAGTAGACGTGTAGCTTATCAGCTGAAGACTAGGTCAGCTGCAAGGAAAGCAACTTTCTTTCCAGCACGCCGTGTGGTACTCGGTTCAAAGGGTCTTTGTAAATGGAATCCTTTAAACTTAAACATGTAAAGACTCAAATCTTCCTTTCTGGATGAAGGGAATGATTCCTCTGACCTTATGCTGCTCACTTTTAGTTTTTATAAAGGTGACATAACAGAGGCAGTCAAGTGAACCAAGGCAAGCAGTGACGTTACAAACATGTTCCTCAGCCATACAGTTATGTTATTTTAGGTAAAGTTGAGACTCACTTAAAAAAGAATGTTATAATAGCATTGTATTTCAGTGAAGTTGAGACCTTACTAATAAAGAATACTATAATGTGAAAGAATGTTACAAAAATGTCACAATAACGTCACAGTGCGACATAGTAATATTAGGTTCTAAAGACGTTTCTGGGTACCATCAAAATAACGTAACAAGAAACAAAGCAGAACTAAACAGAACGTTATAATAACGTTATCATAACATCATATTCTTGCTTGGGATGAAAGGATCTCAACCGGCGATACACACATATATATATGTCTATTTCCTGGTTAAACACACTGCAAAAACCATCCCAAAAACAATAAAAAAAGAAGAAAAGCTCCCTTACCGTGACTGTCACCTCCAATCGTATCTATCCTAGCCTCTAGGATGCTGAGGAATATTCCAAGGACTAAAACGACGAAAGGGACATTGCAAGAAGGCGTCATGATGAGGGCTAGGCTGCAGAAAGCCTAAGTAAGCCTATGTTGGATCTGCAGTAGGCCTAAGGTATAAGCCTAAACAGCTGATAAGGCCGCCTGAGTGTGAATGAGACTTGGAGAGACTGGAGGAGTAGGGGATAGAAGGATCGGGGAGGGAAGGGGGGAGGGGAGTGGGTGGGGGATGTGTGGGTGGGTGGTGCGCGCGTGTGTGTCAGGAAGAGGTAGTTTTGGAGACACTCTGAGTGAGTGAGAGTGAGTGACAGTGTGTGTGAGTGTGTGTGTGTGTGTGTGTGTTTATGTCTATGTGTGTGTCTGTATGTGTTAGAGAGAAAAAGGTATCTTTTGACACACTGTGAGTGAGTAAGCGAGTGTGTGTAACTATGTATGAGTGTGTGTGGTTGTGTGCGTGATTGTCTGTGATTGTGTGACAGGTGTGTGTGAGAAAGAGGTAGCTTTGAACACACTGTGAATGACTGAGAATGAGTGTGTGTGTGTGTGTGTGTGTGTGTGTGTGTGTGGAGGAGTGAGTGAGACTGAGCTGTATGAGTGAGTGAGAATGTATGTGTATGATTATGTGAGTGTGAGTGTAAGTTTGTGTATGTTTGAGTGTCTTTACAATTTACTTTCTCATGTATGTGAGTGTATGTGTTTGTGTGTGAGAGCGTGTGAGTGTGTTTGTGTGTGAAAGTGAGTGTGTGTTTGTGTGTGAGACTGGGTGTGTGTTAGTGTATCTGTGCGTTTGAGTGTCTTTACATAATAGTTTTACATGTCTGTGAGTGTCTGTGTCTGCATATAACTCTCTTGTGTCTTTGGGTGTCCGATAATGTGTGGCTCTATTATTTTGTTTGTACTTGTGACTGTAGGATGATCAATGTTTGAGTAGATATATAGGCCCATTTGCTGTGATCAATCGTTCTATCAGAAGAGGCTCCGATAAAATTATTACATGGACAAGAAGATATTCTAGAGGCCGATAAAATTATCCCCAAAATTCAACAAATTGCACTCACACTGAAAAAAGAGGGCCCTTGTGATTGCAAACAATAATAATCATTGGGAGCAGTTATTGACCGAAATCGTCTGAAACCCAAACAAATCAATCCAACAAGGTGGATCCATTCTCTTGCAGACCTGTCATTCACATTGTCATTTGCACCTGGAATTGCACACAACAATTGTCGCAATGAATTGCATGCACGGTCAAGCTGGTGATCCACATTGCGACATTTTCCAAAGTGATGAAAAGGACTAGAGGCAAACCGATTTTAGGACCGATATTTTTTGTCGGTCCTGAATCGGTTTGGCAATTAAACCTGTTGGTCCTAAAATCGGTCCATAATCACTCCAGAATTGCTCCTCTACCCATGATCCACTGTGGAGATGAAAACTGATTATTTCCATGCTTCCTGGACCACAAATTAATAGGAAAACAGTGAAAAAAAAAATAGGTTTACTAAATTATCAAAATTCTGGAAATATTTTAATATTTTATGTTTAAAAATTCTCATTTCGACCAGAAATATAGATTATTTAATCTGTTTGATCAATAATTAGCAAAATAGTAAAATACTTGTCAAAAGGCATAAAAAAAATATATCATGTGAAAGATAATTCATTTTGATATATTTTGGTAACATTATCATTCTATTATTCCCAAAAATAAATGAAATAACACTGAAAATCCTTAGACATAATAAAATTGGTCCAAAATAGGTCCATGTCAGTCCAAAATCGGTCCAAAATTATTAGACAGGTTTAATAATTTTGTCGCACCATCGTCGGTTGGGAATCGGTTGGAATAATTTAGTCTCACATGTGTCGGTTTGGAAATCGGTTGGAAAAAATTGGCTGACATGATCCACATATTTTCCAAATTGAACCGATTTCCAGCCGATTTCCAGCCGATTTTGGAGATAGAAAATATTTTGGAAATCGGTTGGAAATCGGTTCAATTTTGTCGCAACGTGAATCACCAGCTTGATGGTCAGGGCAAATGCGCCTCAATGTCCATTCACTGGGCCTGATAATTTTCTTCTGCTTTTAAGCCTATACCCACTAGACTTAATTGACTCTTCAATTTTGGTGTGCAAATCTGCCAATCATTCGGGTAGAATCAGCCAATTTTAGCACTGATCAGTCAGTAGAATTTGACAAAATCACTTAGTGGGTATGGGGCTTTACAGATATAGGCGAAAAGTAGCAGTAGCAGGCCAAGGACGTGTATAACAGTTACCATCACCTAAACCTGGGGGAAAAAAGAGTAGATATACATGTATGTATGTTATCTATGAGGGATTCAATGTGTTAAGTAAAAGTTTAATAGGTTGATAAAGCTATGCTTTGGAAGTTGGGGATCGACAACCTCAGAGCTTCCCAATTCAAGGAAAAGCTGTTGATAAGTTTTAGGACAGTTTATTGAGGATCTGCTCCTCTAATTTCCTCAGCGGTGAACCCGGATGTAGGGATTGAGACCTTACGCCATTGGGTATGTTCAAAGTTTGATTGGTCCAATGGTTTGAATGTATCAGTGGGGCTCTTCATGAACTCCCAGTACTGTAAACGTCAACGTTTGAATATGCCAAGGACATTTGGTGTACATACATGATTTAGAGGTACCTCAAGCTTATTCATGGGACTTGAGAGTTTTTGTGTATGGTGGTCGGGGGAGATATTTACCATAGGGTTGTTACTAAGGAACTTAAGGCTGGATGTTGTGTCAATATCTAGTCTATCTTCATGGTTTAACAGTTGCATGCTAGTGGTTATATAGGAGACTCGATTCACTGCATGGCCGCCCTGGAGGTACCTTCCAAGGACCTGTAACTTTGGTCTTGGTGGCCCTTGGTTCAGCATGTGCTCACGTCGCCTTAGGATATATATATATATATATATATATTCTGTTGTATAATGTTAGATAAGAAACATAATTAATGTTATTGTTATTACTGAATGTGAATTGCCATTGGAAGTACGACTACTGGTGCGGCAAAGAAAACCGGTTTTTGAAACCGAGAGTTGACCAGTTTAATAAAATGTTAATAATAATAATAATAATAATAATAAATTCTTCAAATCTAGATCAGTACCTGTCCTTGAGTGCTTGTGCTGGCCATATTAGTCTGGTTCTCAAGAATAAAACAACAATGGATCAGATGATCACAGTTGAGCACCTTGGAAGACACTGGTTTATCTTCGGGTAATGGTCCATCTATGATAGGCCACAGGCACACACTGATTGGCTACAACCTTTCATGTGACACATCCCTATAAATCCTGTGTTTACACCATAAACCCCGAGTTCCGTGTTATTCCGACTATATTTGTACATTTCATGGTATCTAATATTTCGAGTTACTCCAAGTATTTCATGTATCTACATAGTTTGGGTCTTTCAGCAACTTTCCCTGATAATTACACAGTAGTTGCAGTACAGAATCGTCCCTCCTGACTTCTATTTCTCTCCTACTTCCTGATACGAGCACAGGATTTATGGAGGATGGTTTGCTCTGTTCTACCCAAATAACCCGCTAAGTTGTTACTATCTCATTAATCAAGCTCCCCATAAATGTATTTAATGAACAGTCACAATTGGCTGAGAGCTATATATAGTCCAATGTCATAGTGACAGTCAAGAAACGGGATAGGAAAGTGTGATCATAACTTCCCGTATGATATTCTAACCCTTGCCTGGGCGGGGATCAACGATTCGGAAAAGAAAGTTGGTCCACATGTATATACATGTATATGACATAATATAGCATAATATAACATGATATGATATAACATGATATAATCAGAATAGCACATATACATCTTATATAGATAAAGGCTTAATACTGAACTGCAAATAATGCAATTGCGTGCATGCTGTGTTTGGGGCCTTCCATTAAATATGTGTTATTCTGACATTTTCAAAAATTTCTGAACATGTTTCGCTACTCCTAAAACACATGCACAAAGACTTAACAAGTATATGTAAAGTAGAAGAAATAGATATAACACTGGATCGTTTAGGAGATATTTCGAAGGGGGAGGGGGCACCCTATTGTATAATTTACCGCTGGGCCCTCCAGGTCCAAGAAATTTACATTAAAAGAGTTAATATTGGTCAAAAAAAAATAGGCGGGGAGGGGAGGCGCCTGCCTCTAAATCAACCGCTGTCATTGATTAAGACTAAAGACCGGGCAGGACTTCAGGCTCTCAGCCTCTCAGCACGTTCTGTGCACGCACAGAGGGGCAGGGCAGGGCCAAAGACACTGGGGCAGGCAGGGAGGAGGGAGGTACAAATAAATACAGCAGTCGCGCCAACACTCTCAACTATATTTCGTCCAGGGTTCTCGTTTTGCTGTTCACAACCTCGATGGTGGACAACAAAACTGGGGCCCTAGATGGTGGTGGTGGTGGTGGGGGGGGGGGGGGGGGGGGAGGTCCCATATTGCATATTGAATGTAAGAAATGCCTCTGTCGCCAATGTTGCATGTTGAATATAAGAAATGCCTCTGTCGCCAATGTTGAATTTAAGAATGGAACATGTCAATTGTTACTATAAGCCATGTCGCATGTTAGATATAAGAAATGGCCCTGTCACCATGTAGAATTTAAAAATAGCCCCTTTCACATGTTGTTAAGAAAAAAACGTCGCTTTGTCTAATTAAGTGGGTTAGACCAATGAAACTAGTCAAGAGACAAAATACAAGAGGCCAGATTCACCACCAGTCAATATTGAATAAACTTCTCAGCCCTGAGCACTGCCCCCCCCCCCCCCCACTCCCACCCTCTGAATCATTTTCGGGTACAGGATCTGATCTGATATGATATGAGGTGTATATATGTTATGATGAATGGTGTGACCCGCATTCCTCCCGGACCCCCTGCCCACGCCGTGTCCTCCTAAGGACAGCCTCCTCAGGCCCCATCCCCGGGTTATAAACCTTAAGCCACTAGGCGATTTTGTCCAGAGTCGGCTGATTATTGGTGCTAAAATTGGCAGACTCTACCCTAAAGCCCCATACCAACTAGGACACTATTACACAATCGGCCGACTGATCGGCGCTAAAATCGGCTGATTATAAGTCTAGAGTCGGCCGATTTTATTGTCGATTCAGATCAAACACATACATTCCACTATGGTATACCTACAGGCAATTATAGAAATCGGCCGATTTTAGCAGCGATTGTAACAATCGTCGTCGCCAGTTGCTGCTAAAGTTGCTTAGTGGGTATGGCCCTTAAGAGTCACCAATTTTAGAGCCAACTCATGTCAAACATGCACATTTCAATATATCATACTGACAGGGCAATTGTAAGAGTTGGGTGATTCTCCCAGTTGCCCGTCGCCAGTCGCCGGTAAAATCGCCTAGTGGGTATGGGGCTTAAAAGTATTAAACTCGAATCTTGCAGAATGTTCTTATAACATTTTGTTTTTGTTTCGTCCTAACCTCACCAAAAAAATGTTATAATAACATTCGGATTTGGTGAGGTTTCAACCTCACCATCATTAACGTAATTATTACCTGCCATCTTAGTAAGTAACAAACTGACTAAAAAAAGTATGGTTGCAGAACGTTTCTGTTACGTCGCAAGCTGGCTGGGAATGTTATGGAGGAGGCCCACGCGGCAGGGGTGGGTGCCCGATCCCCAGGTTATAATGTTATCGAGGAGACCCACACAGCAGGGGTGGGTGCATGGCGGCATGCTCCAGGGCAGAGGTCAGAGAGTAAGTGGTCATTAAGGCATATCTTAGACAATGATCGATCCTGCCTCCAATCTTGTCTTCTTTCCCTCAATACTCTTCCTCCTATATATGTGTGCACTTATATATATATGAACACGTTTCCTTGATATTTTGCATTTCTGAAGGTCACAGAGAAAACGTTTTTGGAGAGTGTTTGAATTTCTAAAATTCATGAAGCAAAACGTTTTTTGGAGAATGTTTGCATTTCTGAAGGTCATAAAGAATAACTTTTTTGGAGAATGTTTGCATTTCTGAAAGACATAGGGCAGAACGTTTTCTGAGAACGTTTACCTTACCAATAAGTTGATTACACTTCCTTCATATATATATATATATATATATATATATATATATATATATACTTTGGCAAGGGCGGATTCAGAGATGTGAGGCTTCGTGGAGGGGGGTGGTAGACCCTCATCCCCATTATTAAAAAAAAAGAAAAGACCAAATTTATACAGATCTTCCTATTGAGATGCTAAAATTTCCATCTTGGATCTAGCTAGGGGGAAATTGCCCTTTTGCCCCCCCCCCCCCCCCTTTGGATCAGCGAATGTTTGGGTGAGAGGTCCCTTAATGTTGCATTGTACTCCTGGGACGCATATATATCTCCTCCCCCTTTCAAAATTCTACATACTGAATTAGTGTAAAATCAACAGATTCACAGAAAGTGCACTGAAGAAGCCTATCCCACATTGGGCATATCTCAGGGTTGGACATGGGTTGGACAAAATAACAATACGAACTATCCTGGCTTTCTAGAGTCAGGGTTACTGAAATAAGCAAAAGTTACATTTTTCTAAATCTCCAAGTATTGTTAAAACATGACGATTTCTTGAATTTCATCAATTAACATATTTGCAGGTTTGCCAGCCAATGAAAATGATGTATTTCAGGGCAAACTGGGTTTGAACATAGATTGAGCTGATATTCTTTAACATCGGCTCCGATGGGAAAAAGGCCAAAATTATAAAGCTGCAATTTACCAATTCTAAGAGCAATTTGTCAACCACATTGCATTTGTTAATTTTCTATTATGCAACTGTCTTCATGAAGTAAGCATGGAAGCAATTTTGAAAATATTTCTTGGTAAACTTTGAAATTAGTATAAACCGGGAATGGCTTATTCAGTATCAGTGTGGAGGGCAGAGTTAGTTCGCTATCAGCCCACCAGGGAGGAGACGCTTGAGGTCACGTGACGTCACGGTTCCATGACCACGTCTATGGTTCCATGACCACATACCTATGGAATTTTACTTCTGCAGTGAGCCAACGTAAAAGGGTGCGGCGTAAAAGTGAGGTTTTGCAACACATCCTGATCTCAAGTTCCCTATTCCGAACCCGATAACTGAGACTCTTCACGTTAGATTCACATATTTTCACGCCTTTACTCCTTCACGATTTACTGCAAACAATTGGCCCCGTGAAAACCTGCTTTAACCCTTTTAATCGTCTAACAAATCCAATCTTTCAGAAATAATAAAACTTGCCGTTAGAAAAATACATGTCTTAGAATAACAAATAAATACTAATCAACAAATTACAAATTTTTAACCAAATATCATAGCATTTGAATGTAGTTCACAGATCGCAGAGACCTACGTGAATGGGGATTTTGTGAACGCGTTTATCGTAGGCCTCTCCGATCTGCGAATGTTGGAAACGTTGGATTATTGAGTTCCCTTGAGAAATTATTCAACAGGTTTAATGTTTTCATATTTGAAATCAATTTTTCCTCTGAGCGGGGGATAATTGAATATGGGCTACGGTTGCCTTTTCTCTTTTTTTTTCCAGATTAGGAGAAATTTTTAATGTTTTAATATTTTCTGTTTTCCTTTAGAGAGAAGGCTATGCAATCTATTTTTCTAGCTAGCGATAGCTTGATCTCATCTGACTTTAATTGAGAGACGTTAAGACACTTTTTTTCTGTAGGTCTGGGCAACACGAAAATCGACCAGAGCAAATCGGGCTGAAAGGACCTTTCCCTGTGTGAATGCTATTGATCATGTGTCCAGCCCCATTCGCCATGGCCGACGAGGGTGCAAACGACGTGCTAACGTTGGAAACATTGTATTATCGTTCCCTGGTATACACAAAATGATAAAGTTATTGCATGGAATTCAAACGAATTGATCCAACACGCTGGTTCAATTCGTTTGAATTCCAGCAGATTCAAGGGGATAGGTACTTGAGAAACTGATCATTTGCAATCGTAAGGGCCCCCTTTTGTCACAGTGAATACTATGTATATGTTCAGTTTCGCTTGCATGCGATAATTTTATCGGCTCTGAGCTGATCGTTTTCTCCATCCGATAATTTTGTCGGACCTGATCAGATTACAAGCACCCAGACGGCTAGGACGAACGGACCTTTCAGGTGGGGGTTGGAGGGTTCCCCTGGATCTGCAAAGGCTGGCTGCTGACCACCAGTATGCTGTAATGTTTTGTAAAAAAGAGAATACAAATATATTCCGAAAAGTCACTCATCAACAAATCCATTAAATTGATATTGAAAGTAAAACATTTGTATATAGAAACCATAGCTCCTATACTCTATTATTTTGGTGACACATCAAATATCTCCATGAGGAGCGGACATGTAGGTAAGTTCAGGAACTGTGTCAGTGTTATAAACATGTTGGTAGACAATATTAGCAGTGTCCGGTACACGACTATGGCCTCAGCTGCCGGACCTAAACAAAGGGATGATCATATCTCAAATTGTATCTCCTTGTTCGTGGGTGTGTGGGTGGACGGGGGGGAGAGAGACAAGGGTGTCCCTCTGATTTGCTCATATGAATATTATTTGCTTATCAGCCTTGACATTTTAGGGGGTTCCAACTAAAAGTGAGAAATTCCAGGCAAATTCAATTGGGTTCAAACAGTTAGTTTCCTTAATATTTTTTTGAATTTTACTCGTTTTTGGAGAATCAAGGGGGGTTCAAAAGAAAAGAAAAAACAATTGCAACAAATGACTACGCCACCGTGCATTCCCAGCCAAGTATATGACGTCCTAATAACGTTCTCTGTCGCCACGTTTAGGTGTGGTTGAGACCTCACATAATCAGGATATGTCACCATAGCGTTCTGTTGACACCTCACCTAATAAAATGGTCACTGTAACATTCTGTTAAGGTAAGGTTAAGACCTGATATAATCAGAACATCACAATAACATTCTGTTTAGGTGAAGTTGGGACCTCCCCTGGTCAGGAGGTCACAGCAATCTTCTGTTTAAGTGAGGTCTGGACCTCACCTAATCAGAATGTCACAATGACGTTCTATTTTGATTTTATCTTGACCTAACCTCACCAGAACGTTATAAGAACATACTGTTTTGATTAGGTCTCAACTTCCCAGAAAGATAATGTAACAGTTAAGTGACAATTTAGTAAGTACCAGACAAACTGAAAAAGTATGGTCGCATAACGTAACCATTACGTCGCACCTTGGCTGGGTTGCTTGTGTCAAGGTGAGAGTACAGTGAGCGATGAAAGCGGTTAAATTAGACGCTGCTGGTGACAACTATCTAAGATATCTCAAGTTTTTTTTCAACTAATTTTGTGTTTAAAATCTAAAAGGGTCCTTTTCCGTTTCTTAATTTCATATCACATACGATGCCATCCCATTATTTATCAAATGCAAAGCAATTTACTAAACAATATAACTTAATATCAAAGACAGAAGAGTAATGATCTATATACAGGAAAAATTAGTGCCCCCCTCAAACCCCCCAGACATGGCGTTACTAGGAAGGTGCGAACATAGATATTTCGCCCTACTTAATTTTCATGAAACAACCTTTAGTTACTACAGGAATCATGTTTATCATCTCCTACGCTCGATGAATAGATCAATCTACAACATAATACAATCATTTTGGCATTCAAATTGCATTTTTTACGCATTATAATCCAGTGAGGGAATGTGCAAAAATTATCTAGCGCGATCTGACTAAACAATATAACTGAGTGCTACCAAGCACAATGACGTTCTATTTAAGTCTGAAAAAAGAAGTACGGTCTCCAAGGGGTTTGAGGTAGGGCTGAATTCAGCCGGATACAGGAGGATAGTGATAAAAGGGTGAAAGGGAAGCACTTATATATAGCGATAATGATGAAGCCTCCGGCAGGATAACATGCGGATAGAGATTATGACTTCAACTCATCCGTTTACTTTGAAAGAGGAAGACATCTCTGAAACTGAAACTCATGGTACAAAGTCAGCACAATATTATTGGATACCATCAGCTTGAAACGAGGTTAGGTGTCCTTAGGATTTACTCAATCAAATGCTGGTTCAGAACAATAGCATAGCCCTATATGTATTATATAAAGTATATAGGCCTGCCAACATTTCAACGATGCTGATCAGAACATAATTATAGTCTAAATACTTTGAAGCTAAAGTTTATTTGCTAGACATCAAATACATCCTAAGCATTTACATTATATACATAATTATGTCACTGCCTCTCTGTATTTTTGCGGACATGTTACAACTTAATTTGGTGCTTATCGCATTTTTTGCTCCACATTATAGTTCTACATATTGGTATGATAGCCTTGATATTTCATTATTCCAATACTTTCGTTATCCACCTACCTTTGATAAGTATGAAATATGTAACTTACCTCTAATGGTATACTCTAGGCAGTAGGTAGCCTATAATTATTATCCTAAGTTTATTTTTAAGCTTAGACGTACTAAGAACAATATTGTATCTACATGCATATCCCTGGCATTGATAGGATTCATGTGGCCGATGTGGCCCGTTTCATAACAACAATCACTGTTGTAACAATGATATCCATCTTCTTCAACTATGATCATTGTTAGGCCACCCCCCCCCCCCCCCCCATCAAAACACCTATTTAAAATGTTGTAAATGAGCTGTAATTTTTACAGAATCAGACCTACAGTGTCCCTCAATAGATCAATTGACAGAATTCAGTTTGATCCAGTAGAAAAAGAATTTGGGGGTTATGATCAGTCATAATTCGTTTGTTTTTGAGTGCAGTCCTGCTCGATTATTTAAAGAAATATCAAACAAGTGACATTGGATGATTTGTAAACGTTTCACATCAAGTAAAGTAAGTTCGGAATTTATTCGGCAGATGGCAGCACATGACAGACCTAGCCTGTAAATTGATGTCCGTTACGAGCGATGGTAAGGTTCAGTAGGTGGAAATAATTTATGTGTTGGAGGTAGGCAAGGGAATGTCTGACAGGGTAAACATTATGACGACCAAACAAATATATTCAAGGAGTTATATTTTTATAAAAATCCCATAAAATTAAATCAAATCCCATGCAAACCAAGTGAAATCACATATAGGGCCTAAAGGTAAATATGGGTAAGTATGAAACATTCTATATTTGATTTATAAGATCTAAATGATAATAGGCCTAATTGTTGATTATGAGTCAGGAAGTTTGTTAAGAGTGAAATAGGCCTAATGCATGATTATTTGTTTTAAATGATCCAGAATTATGAATAACACTTGTTAGTCCTATAGGCTAAATTGATCACCAATATGGCGGCCTGACCATTTTCAATTTCAGGGCCCTGACGTCATCTGCACAACGTCTATAGTCCGCAAAAGCCGTGACGTCAGGCGGGCCTTTAACCTTCACTCCACGCTACTCTTGGGCCTAAACATGGGCTGGCCCGGCCCGGGGGTTCCCTCTGTGTACCATAGTAGGGGTCAGCTGTCAGATCTACTATCTTCTCTAATAATGCTCGGAAAATCATGGAAACTTGTATACACGTAGGGAAGTGTCCCTGTGGATCCTGACATAGTTGAAAGGGATTACACTTAATAAATAAGACAGTTATGGGCAATGTTATTGTCTGTGTGTATGGGTCACCCAGGCCCAGCCGGGTGTTATCGGTGACCCCTCTAGGGCGGGCCGGGCTGGGGACCGGGGGTATCAGATGACCGGGCCGGTCGTAAAAGCTTTAGGCCCCACACGTGGTGCTAGAGGGGTCCGTGACGTCAGACTTTGGCGGTCTTATAGGCCTACATTGCCGTGGTTTTGGCGGGAGACAATCCGGAGATGGGGATTCCCGGACTTCGATGGGTGTGGACCGCTAAATTCGACACGGCGACACCGCAGCTTCTTAAATTCGACATGAGACATAGGCCTATAGACGTTGTGCAGATGACGTCACACACCTCAAATTGGGATGGCCGCCATGTTGGTGATCAGTATAGATCTATCATTATTCACAATTCTACTGCGTCTATGCTGCATATTTTTGTGTATTTTATGAAAGGAAACCTTAGTCATCCATGATAAACAACCATTAGCTATAAATCATGGATATATTTGATAGCCATGTGGTGTGATGAGCACATGGTGATCACCAAAATCTGGTCACGCAGGCGCGGATCCAGGGGGGGGGGGGGCGGACGGGCCTTGCCCCCCCCCCTCCCCTGTTAAATCATGTTTGATGGGGGGCCCACCCCCCTGTACATTCATGTTTTTGGCCCCCCCCGTCTAGGAATTTCTGGATCCGCCCCTGTTGACACGTGACCCTGTCTGCACAAGGCCTATAGAATCTTAAGGACATGCAACATCACTATTTTTCGACTAGTGACATGCGACAGGGTTATTTCTGAAATTCATCATACGACATTGTGAAAAATAAGTAACAAAGACATGCGGCATGCCATAGGCCCCTATTGCCGTTTCTTTTTTGTGTGTGTGTGCATAAACTTTTATTCAGTAATAAACATCAGAGTTGCCTCTGTTTTTCGATTCATTACAAAAGGAAAAAAGGAAAGAAAGTGGCTCATATAGGCCTATCCCCCTAGGTCTATAACTTAAATTATAGGCCTATAGGCTAACAGTAAATAGGCCTAATAGGCTACCGGTGATCAATAAATTCTAAATAGGGCCTACAATCATTTGTCCAACCAATCAACATAGGCCTAATCCTTTTCATCGATTTCATTTTATACATTTCATAATCGCATTCAGATTTTTTGGGCTTTGAAGAAAAGCACTCAAATCCTTAAACAATTACGACCGCGACATCGGAACTCCCCCGTCCAGAGCCCCACTCTGACCCGGACTTTGACCGCGATTGGCGGGAGACAGGAGTGGGAAGCGCGGCAAACTCGGCAAACTCGGCAAACCGCTCGTACGACTAAATACGTAGCCTATTTAGTAATCACAGCATCTCTGTGTGTATACTAATGGAGTCCTGAAGTCAGACAACTCGAGAAACATCCCATATTAGAGTGTCAACCATCTTCTGCCTGAATCCACACCCGGGGACAAAGCAGTGAGCAAGTGATCGAACTGGAGAGTCAGGAAGTGTCGCCGGTCCCTCTTCGTTTCCGGCATTATCGCTCATCATGGGGCGGACCTGACGCCGGGTCATCCTAGCGGCTAAACGACTGCTAGTCTTCATCCCAGGGTCCTCATGAAATGTCGGCGGGACGAAAACAAGACTGTCAGCCTGAAACGACATTTAGGTTAGTTACAATGTTAACAAGTGTAAGGGGCATTAATTAGGCCTATGGCAAAATTACTTTTGGGCCGAATTTTACATGAAAAAAAAGAAGTAAAATTGGCAACAAAAAATAAAAGGCCCCCGCGCTCCCCCTCTAAATCCGCCACTTTAAATAGTAAATGAGAAATAGCAACATGAAATGTTACCTTTCCTTTTGTTAAGACTATATTCCCGTGGAATGAACTTCTTTTGCTATATAACTAAATAGGCCCTAGTCCATTGTATGGACTTTAAAAAGGGCCAAAAAGGTCATGAGAGTCCATTTCACAAAATTCCGTATTTACCATCAAAGGTAGTCTTATCAAGCCTGTATTCCACATGCCGATTTTGCTGCCGATCTTTAAAATCGGCAGTGGGAATAAAGCTCAAATAGAAAAATGTTATACACCATCAGAAAATCATTACAATTCTCTTTCAAATGATGGGGTTCTGGAAGGGGGGGGGGGGGGTCCCGATGTTGCATGTCGAATTTTAAAAATGCCTATGTCGCATGTCTTTGTCATTTATTTATCCCAATATCACATGTCGAATTTAACTTCAAGAAATACCCATGTCGCATGTCACTATGTTTTTAACCCTCCCTGTCATGTCATTAAGCCCCCATGTCGCATGTCGAATTTAAGAATTGCCCCTGTCACCGTGTCAAATTTTGTGGTCAACCCCCATAATGATAAGTAGAATGTATTATTTCATGACATATTCTCAGAGAAAACAGGGGTGGATCCAGGATTTTGAAATTGCAAAATTTCTCCCTGCCTCCTCCGGGGGCAGGAATTTTACATTAAAGCATTTAATATTTAGTCAAACATAGGGGAGGCGGGCGCATGCCTGGCATGCCCCCCCCTTCCTAAATCCTCGCATGTAAAATAAAGCAAATGCAACATAGGCAGCATCAAAATCGGTAGATCTATGTGGAATACGGCCTTTAGAAAGAGAAAAACTAACAGAAATGCATATATATAAGCTTCTCCAAATCATTCTCTGTTATGGTATTTATTATCAACTATTTCTTATCAAAACAAAATTAATTGTTCATTATCATTTATTTAGATTTTTTATTAGTGTGATGGTATAAAAGTGTTCGCACTACCCTTTTGTGGTCAATTACATACATTTAGTCATTTTCACTCTCACAATTGTATCTCCATCTTTACTTTTGAGCGCATATTGTGTGATTATTATTCTATGGCATTATACGCAGCGTCAGATCAAGGATTTTGAAAAGGTGGGTCACTAGGTGCATTTATGTAAAAACATTTGGGCCGAATTTTACATTATGTAAATATAAATTTGACAAGAAAAAAAGAAAAAAAAGGGGGAGGAGCCTTCATAAGAATTACATTTTCTGTCAAGTCATATAGTTTGCGTTGATTCATATTTAAAGTCAGATATACATCCTGCATCTACCCAGTGAAGTACGTCACCAACCTAGTAGTGTTGTTGTCATTTGACCGCAGGTTTGAATGATTATGTCTTGTTATCTGGGTCAGTGTCCTACTACACAACCAGTGGGGCTCCCAAAGGAGGGAGGAGAGGTGGGTTCCACTTCCAGTTTGCTTTTAAGAAAAGATTAGAATTTATTGATTATCCCTGAACAAAATCATACCTGCATGGCACCTTTTTAACACTGTCTTTGTGAATTCTGTCTATGTTTGGTATCATTTTTTGGTTAGCTCTTCAGGCTTATGTTCAAACTGGTCGGTTAGAATTAGATCCTGCTGTTTAGCATGGCTGGGTATAAAGGCTTCGAAAAACACTGAGAAAATAATAAAAGCAAACAATTCATCGATTGCCCGGTGAAGTTCCATAAGAGGACGGGATTTTGGAAATATATATATCTGAATAAATATCATATACCTTTGTAGGCCCTACTGACATCCCTGTTACCAGCTTTCAGGCCACATCCTGGATAGAATACACATGTGTTTACTCAGGGGCGGATGCAGCATTTCTGTAGTGTGTTACATTAACTTATAATTTTCACACTCATAATTTCCCAATCCTTTTCATAACTTCTTTTTTTCCCTATTCTGAATGATCCGTGTTATTGCCTGATAGTTGGATATGGATGTCTGGTGTAGTTCCTAAAGAATGGTAGGAGACATAGGGCCTCTATGAAGTTAAGAAAAGAACATTTCAAAAAGAGCATTTGACAATTAATCATAGGGTGTTATTTTATTTGAGGCATGAAACCCGAACGGAAGTACATATTCTTTTGGCCATTCTGACATTTAGTAAAAACTTACTTTTATTTTTTACAAGTATTGTACTTTGGAAGTAATGAGAAGTATTGTAGTTCTGATACTTTAAGATCCGGGGAAACGACCTAAGCTAATGTACATCAGGAAATATAATTAATGTATAATAGAAACGAAATGTTTTGAGAGAGGTAAGGTCAAAACAAAAATATAGTTGTGTTCAGGTTTCATGTCTGCAAAAAATTAAGATCGGTAGGTCAGGGTTTGATTATTTTTTTTGAATATTTTTTTAAAAATGTAATTATAGACCGGGACCTGATTTTAGCCTCATTTTAATGGATTTTCCCTACATTTTCCTTAAAAAACTTTAGGGTCGGGGCTAAAAAATAGGGTCGGGCGGGAAACCTGAACACAACTATTGTTTTTGTTTGGCCTAAGGGGTTTCATAGGTGCAGCCATGTTGTGACGTCACAAGATGCCTCAGGTGTACTTGCGACTGTCCCAGAACTATGCTTGTGCTAGGGTTCAATTTCTCTAAGCTAGTCTGGCTAAAGAGATTACATTTTCTTTAGTCAAATTCGAAAACCTCCAGGTTTACAGTTACACAAACAAAACCATTCAATTTCGGAATAGAAAATCAATATTCAGCTTATTATGGGTGATTGGTGATGGGTTATAATGTAGTTTTCAATTGATATTTTTTGTATTGTAGTGAATTAGCTAAAAATAGGAAAAGACATTTGAATGTGTTCAGCTAGTGTTTTTATGTCATGGTAGGGCCAGCCTTAAAAAAAATATTGTTTCCGGTGGACCGACTGGCTTGTAAAAGAGCCAGTCGGGAGGTCGGGATTTTTTTTTTTTTTTTTATGATTTTTTTTTTTTGGTAGGAAAAGTACTAAAATTTTTGTAAAAAAAAATATTTTTTTGGAAAATGAGAAAAAAAGACCCCCAGTCGGCACTTTTGGACCCACTCGGGCGGTGGACCGGAAACAGAATTTTTTTTAAGCCTGGCCTAGCTACGCCAATTCACCCTAGCATGGATAGCTAATTTATAGTATATCAAGCACCTGCAGGCTAATTTTGACCAATTTTGTAGACAAAACTCCTGGAAAAACTATAGAAAATTAATGAATTTTGTGACATTTCCACCTATAATGTGACACTTCCACCTATAATGAATACATTTTGGACAACTTGGAAAATATGTAATCTATATCATTGGATGCAAATCTAAGAAATAATGATCTCTAGGTTTCCTTCATGTCAAAGTGAAAATGGTGACATGATTTATGAAAATTCCCATTGTAAAGCCTTGTGATTTGTCAACATATTACCCAGCATGCACCCTGATCAAGGGTAACCTGCAGATAAAAGTCAAGAAGTCGTCTATCCGTGGTAGGGTGAATTGTGTTATACTGACTCAGAGGTAGGGCCCTTTTAAACATTAGGGCTTTGACAGGCCCATAGGTCTCTCCGTCTAAATACTTTTCAAATCAGTAAATGATTGACTTCATCAGATTGGAGAGGAAATACTCTTTCATTTGATATATCACATGGTTTCCTATCATAATTATTTCTATCCAATCTTTGAAAAGGAATCAAATTTAGATTTGCCAGTCTGGCAATTATGAGACCAGTTTTACCTATATTTTCTTGCCAGTTTGTTTTTAAATTCTCCCAAAGTGAATTGGTGAATGGCTAGCCTGAGCCTAGCGGCAGGGAAAATAGGGACACTTAGAAGCTCTGTCAATGGGTGAATCCATTGAGTGATTAAACTAAAATTCTTCGGGTTAGGGCCCTATTAGGGCTATTATTACACCAAGTGTTGGGTCGCGTTGTAATCAAAACAAACTATATTATACTATGCGTTTTTGCCTAACGTTGGCTCGCGTCGGGTCACGTTTTTTTACAAACACGTCTGTAAAATAAACATGAGTCAGACGCGTTGGGCAAAGCCACACAAGGAAAGACAATACGGCACTGGGTCAGCGAATATGCCACCAACAATTATATTAGATGTGTTCACTGAAATATGCAGATAGGCATCTTGATACGTCACTTCCGGCATGCTCGCCATATCTAGGTCATCTTGCCCTGTTGTAAGATTCTAATCTTATTTTGACCACAACTTAGGCAGGCAATGAGGCCACTCTTAAAAAAAATCTGTTTCTGGTCCTGCGGGTGGCATTGATTAAGGTGACCCGGGCGGCTGGGATTTTTTTTTTTTTTTTTTAAATCTGTTTTTAGGTTTGGTAAGAATATAACAAAATGTTTTCTTTCTTTTTTTTTTTTTTTGAAAAATGAAAAAAAATTCTTCCCACCCGGCCTGAAAATAGTCACCCGGCCGGTCTACCGGAAACAGATTTTTTTAAAGGATGGCCTGATCTACAACTATTAATCATAGAGATGTCTTTATATTTCTACAATACAAAGTATCTTGCTGAGCAGTTATGGTCATGTCATTGGATCTTTAGGGTCGGATCCAACAGAGGAAGGGAGGGGGAGGTGGGAGGTGCAGGATGTCCTGAACACCCCTCCCCCCCTCCCCTCCACTTCAGTATGAACCTAAAGTTGACAAATAGAACTTTACAATACCATAGTTCTAAAGCTCCATACCCACTAGGCTGAATCAGTGCACAAATTGGCCGATTATTGCCGTAGAATGGGCTGATTTGTACACTGATTCTGATCACCAATCAGTATGAAATATTGAAACGTACAGTTTTGATAGGAATCAGTGCTAAAATAAGCTGATTATTCTGCCAGTTTATGGTAGAATCGGCTTAATTTAACACTGATTAGTCAGCCAACTTTGTCAAAATTGCAAAGTGGCTATGGGGCTTTTGCCTATATATATATATATATATATATATATATATATGGTAATTGAAATTAATGGACTAGTTATTATTTATTTGATGACATACACCCTACTGTTTAGTGGGATTGCCTCTAAACTTCACAGAGATCAGTAGATAAGGACATGTGGTGTTATGTCCATCAACATCCTAATGTCCCTGGACACCTCAACCTGACCTGACCTGGTTCTGGTTACTATGGTTACCTGGGGTCACTGGGCAGTGTATATCAGACACTTTTAAGAAAACTAAGCAAAGGTACGGTTGATATAAGAAGAAACTTTCTATTTGAAATATATGTATCATACCACAACATATTTCTAAATGGCCTGAATCAAAATATAAGGCTATCCTAAAAAGAATTCAATTTCTGGTCGATTGGCCGGGTGAGTTCTGCCTACATTCTCACCTGGCCAATGTTAATAAATTTTACTGCTCCAAGAGAAATAAAATCTTAGGGTGAGAAAATATTGTCACACCTAAACGTGTGGAAATTTGTGCACACCTCTTTAGTATAATCTACAGGATACACTAGTACCTGCGCTAACTTCACTAAGCAGCTTAGCGGAGTTTGAGCAGGTACTAGTGTACCTACAGGTATGAAAATCTGCACATTTTCACACTTTTGATGTAAACAATGGAGATAATACATAAGAAAGGGAAAAAAAATATTCAAAAAAGCAAAATTCCCGGCTGGCTGGGCGGGTTTTATTTTGCCCACCTGCTGGACCGGAAATAAATTTTATTGTTAGGACGACCTAAATATACATGCGATTAGCATGAGTAAAACTTTACATATGAAGGTGGAGCATCAGTCAAAATCTCACAGGTTCATATAGTTAAAGGACATGTACACTGTCCAACCCTGGTGTGACACAGGAGGCCCGGACCTCATCGGGGTCTAAAAATAGGACCAGAGCGGAGGGGCATTTATGCCCTACACCTATTTCTGGCCTTGTGTGGTCCCATACCTTTATGTTCTACCCCAGTGCATTATGAATTAACATAGATCCCTTTGTTTTCCTTTCAGGGTTCTCACGATGAGCTTCACACTGTTGATCCAATCATCACATGTATCTTGAAAAAGTGGTATTCGACATCTACAGAGGTGAAAGTCATAAAAGAAGCTGCCAGGTTATATGCGAAGTGACTGACACACTGGAAGAGCTCTTGCAGACTGGAAGAGTTTGAACTTTGAAATTGAATACTTCGAGTATAGAATTCCATGGTCAAGTTACAACATTGAACAAGATAATATCAATATCAGTTATGTTGTGAATATTTTCTTGTATTCTTTTTTTTGGATTTATTGTTAATTGATGGAACTAGCTTACCAACAAATCCAAAGAATTAGGTTACAGGTGTCTATTTAGTTACATGCTGCTGAAGTCTTTGTACCAGCATACCAACAAATGAAAAATAACTGTTTCATCATTTTTAGGAGTTATGGCACTTTCCCATTAAATTTCTTATAGAAAGGTGCTGATGGATGTAAAAATACCTATTGAGGTACAAAAAGTCCTTTCATAGCATTTATGCAAAAATTTCTAGTAAGAAATTCTATAAAATGATTATGATGGTTTGTATGTATATCAGTGTATAACTAGGTGAACCAATGCAGATGTGAATGTACTCTAGAACATTTTGCATTCAGTGTATAACAAAGGATATAATTGTTCCACAGAAGTCCTAAGATTTTAGAAAATGATTTTCTGTGTTTCCTGACATTAGTGGGCATCTTTAGATATAAATGACTCTTTCCAAATTGCTATTTCTTAACATAACTTATGAATAAACCAGCAGGTATATGTGAAGAATATTAAACCTTACAGGGTCATGAAATCCTAAGAGGCATCATGGAAAACCCTGTGGACTTGCCTCCTCAATCTGCAGACATGGCCATGAGTGAGGGCCAGTCTAAGTCAGATAAAGATATAGTATGTGTACCTTCTATAGATAGAAGTCATGAAGAACTTCTGAAAAAACACAGGGTTCGTCTTGTAGAAGAACTGCAGCCTCAGCTGTTTTTGCACATGCTTCACAGAGACATTAAAGCCAACATTGATGACGACATGCTGAACAGGGACAAAACTAGGGCCCTTCTAGACATTCTCATGAGGTATCCAAGAACATACTTTGAAAACTTCTGTGAAATAATTGCTGGATTATACCCCACACTGTTTAAACTATTGAGAGGAAGGCAGCCAAAAAAAGAAGAATCTGACTCTTATCTACAGCCATTTTGTGATAAACTATGTGAAAGTATCTTGGACCAAGGCAGCAAAACTGACAATGATATCGATAAAAAAATTGACCTGGACACACAGTTTGTGACTCTTAAGTTGACTGATTTGGATCATGATAAACGAGACATCCATTACACAAATGAAGATAACATATTGCCAAATGATTATCAATCAGGTCTTAGTGAAAGATCTGGTAGAGACTTAAGTATCAATAATATTCTTCCAAGGGAAAATGGAAAGAGTGTCTTAATAACGGGTCGTGCAGGAGTGGGGAAATCAACTCTTATTCAGTATGTAAACAGGCAGTGGGCATTGAAGAAATGGGCAGCATCATACACTGCTGTTTTCATCCTAAATTTAAGGCGGCTTGGTCATGTACAAAGAGAGATGAAACTGTCACAGCTGCTAGGGATGTATGCTGAGTATGTCCCAGATCCCATAGACCCAAAGCAACCAAGTGTCGAGTGGATTGCAAAGAACCAAGAGAAGGTTCTTTTCGTTGCAGATGGAATAGATGAGCTTCACAACATAGAAATGTTATTGGCAGAGACACCAAAGTTCACGGCCGACATGGCTGCGACACCATTAGACTGGTGCATCAACTTGATGAGGAGAGACCTCTTCCAAAAGAGTACTATGTTACGTGTGAGTAGACCTTTCAATGGTCTGAGAAAGTTGAAACATGACAAGCATATTGATGTTCTCAGCCTAACTCTTGAAAAGGTCATGAGATTTGTTGATGTAAATGTACAAAGTGACAGACAACAGATTGTAAAGGAAACCCTTCTGAAAAATCCACTATTGTTGTCAGTTTGTTCCATAACCTTCTACTGTGCTGCTGTGTGCAGCATCATTGAAGAAAATGAGGACATTGATAGTGAATCGCTAACATGGCAGCATTGGCATATATTGGGCTGTCAGAAAATAATGGCGAAGTGACTCGACTTGTTTTCAGTGACAGAGACTTAGTAGAGGCAGGTTTTCTACACAAAAGGATTCAACAGGCCAGGGAAACAGGCCTTCTCTTATGCAGGGATTTCATAGATCCTCTCGAGAAAACTAAAAGACCATCCGTGCAAGCAGAATTTATCCATCTCTCAGTTCAAGAACTTCTTGCCGCAGCCCATATGTTGCAATTGGATGTATCTGGAGTTGAGACCTATGTACAAAATGCCACTCTGATGGGGCGATTCAACCTGAGTCAGCTTTTTCTCTTTGGTCTGGCACTAGACAAAGACAGTACACACATTGTTGGAATCAACAACAATGTGGCAAAAGAGAAAGGGAATGAAAGTCATCAAATAGATCAGACTGACAGCATTGGTAATTTCTTAATTAAGCACTTCAAGGTACTTTGTAACAGTGCAAAAAACAATAAACCTGATATTTTTCATATTGCACAAGTTGCCTATGAGAGTCAGAGAGCTGATTTGGCTAAGGAAGCGGTCAAGGTACTAGCACCAAATGGTAAACTACGTCTCAGTTCACTACATCTCACAGCAGTAGATCTCAAGGCTCTGTTATTTGTAATACAGCATACTGCAATGCAGGAACTTGCCTTCAATGGTATTTGGATTGATGATGCTTCTGCCCTGGAACTCAACAAATATCTATCTGAAAATACTGACCTGAAATTATTAGGTTTAGGTAACAACATGCTGAGTGATGCAGGAATAAAACACATTTCTGAGGCAATCAAAACTTCGACTGGCCTTCACACTTTGCGTTTTGAAAGTGCAGCTATCACTTCAGAAGGTATGAAACACTTGACAGATGGTGTAAAAAGTTCCAAAACTCTTAAGGTGCTACAGGTAAGGAAAGAGAACTTCACAGCTGAAGATATGCATCTTTTGTCCAACATTATCTGTGAATCAACAAGTATCAAAGCGATTGAACTCAATGCTCAAGACATTTCCAATGAAGGAATGAAGTATCTCTCTGACGCGTTAACATCCCTAACTACAGTGTTGCAGAGCTTGAGATTGCAAGGCACCCATTTGACTGTGCAAGGGTCAAAGTATCTGAGTGATGGCTTGAAGCAGAATACAAGCCTGAAACTGCTGCAGCTTGCATACAATCAGTTATCTCAAAATGCCCTGAAACATCTAGCTGAAGCCATAAGGAGTAGTAAGACACTGATGTTTCTGCATATCCATAAAACTCAGATTACAAGCAAAGGAATGAAGTTTTTGGCCAGTGCTCTTAAGGATAATAAATCCCTGGAGCGTCTGTCATTTCTTCAAACAACAATGTCAGATGAAAGCATGGAATATCTTGCAGAAGCCGTTACGACCAAATCCTCTGTACAGCAACTGTCTTTAAGACAGAATCAGATTAGCAGGAAAGGCATGAAACATCTGTCAGATGCTTTAAAGAAAAACAAGTATCTTTGCTCCCTTGAGTTTGAAGACGAACAGCTCAACGGTAACAGCTTGAAGTATTTGTCTGATGCATTGCATTCACCGACTGGCCTCATGTACTTCAAATTAGTTGCCTCTAAATGTGGTAGTCAGGCAATGGGACATCTTTCTGCTGCCATAAAAAGTGGAACAAGTCTCAGAAATTTAGATTTAGAAATTGATCACTTAACTCCAGAGGCAGTGCAACAACTAGCTGGTGGATTAAAGGGATCAAAATTTCTTACTCATTTGACAGTTTCCAATGTTCGACTTCCCAACGAAGGATGGGCAATTCTTTTTAAAGCTATTGCAGCTGCAGCAACCATTGGTACCCTAGAACTCTCTGGAAATCGGCTCACATCTGAAGATGTAAGACAACTATCTTACGTCATTCAGAATTCAGAATGCCTTGAGCACCTGATTTTGACTCGTAATAAGATAGACGAGGACAGCATGATGCATTTGTCAGAAGCAATGAAAACTAATGGTAGACTTGAGTATCTTGAGCTCCATTCAGCTGATGTCACCACCAAAGGCATTCAGATTCTCTCAGGTGCCATGAAGGTTATGACTAACCTTGAACTTCTCGACATATTTGACAATATTATCACTGAAAAAGGCATGGAACATTTCTCTGATGGCATCAAGAAATCCTTTAGTCTAACACATTTGAAGTTGTCAAACAATCAGATGACAACTGAGGGCATAATGCATCTTGCGGAAGCTGTTACAGCTACCAGTGGCTTAAGGTATTTGTGGCTGACAGATAACCAGCTCACACCACAGGGCATGTTTCATTTGATGTCTTCCGTCAAAAGCACAAGATGTCTCAAGTCATTACATCTGTCTGCAATGAACATTGCAGGAGAAGCCATGATACATATAGGTGATGCTATCACTGTAACCACAAGTCTCAATCACCTACAGCTGATAGATAATCAGATCACTACTGATGCAATGAGGTATCTGGCTGAAGGAGTTGGTAATGCCCAAACTCTTCGTACCCTAGGTATAGATGATAACCTGTTGCCAGCTGAGGGTATGGAGGGTATGGAAAAGCTGGAAGAGCTGCATTTGTGTGGAGAAGACTTTGGTAATACATCTATTGAAGGTCTATATGATGCTGTTTCAACAAACAGGTGTCCTAAAAAACTGAGATTGTTTGGTGGTAAGATGACAGAAAAGGGAGTCCATTGTCTCACTGATGCCATCATCAACACTACAAGGCTTAGTGAACTGACCCTGAATGGACTTCAGGTAACACCTGATGCCATGAAAAACCTGTGCCATGCAATCACCCAAAACCTTGTCTGCCTCGATCTCTATGATATCAATTTGAATGTACCGGAACATCTCTCTCATGCAATCATAACTTCCAGATGTTTGAATCACATAAAGTTAAGCAAGATGAAACTTACTGCTGATGAAATGAAGGTTTTGGCTGAGTCCATTAAGGATACCTCAAATCTGACACACCTCGGGCTATTTGATATTACCATAACATCTGAGGGTATGAAGTATTTGTCTGAAGCTGTAGCTGCTTCGGAAAAGCTCAACCAACTTCTACTTTGTGGGAATAAGATTACAGATGAAGGGCTTAGGTATTTGTCAGATGCAGTTGAGAAAACTGTAAGTCTCAAGCAACTGAAACTGTACAGAAATCCTCTCACGTCCGAGAGCATGAGATGTTTATCTGATGCCATTCAAGTTACCAAATGCTGCAACCACTTAGAGCTAGTCTATAATCAAGTACCAACAGAAGGTTTCAAACATATTGGTGATGCCATCAAGTTTGGAGCTTGTCTTACTCATCTAACCATTGGGAATGAAACAATGGCAGATGAGGACATGAAATATCTAGCTGAAGCTCTCCCTGCCACAAAAACTCTCACCCATCTAGTGCTTTTTGATAACCAGATCACAGCTGATGGTATGAAGCATCTGTCTCTAGCTATGGGAGCCTCCACGACACTTGAACACCTGTCCCTGCATAAAAACAAAATGAATGGTGAAGCCTTCTCTCAACTTTCGCATGGAATAGAGTCAAGTAAAAGCCTCTGTCACTTGCAGCTTTCTGGTCAGCAGCTGACAGAAAAGGACATGAGGCATATTGCAGGTGCTTTCAAGACATCTGGAACGCTCACCGGCATACAGTTGGCATTCATCACAATTACTGATGTTGCAGCAAGCTTTCTTGTTGAAGTGCTTCAGTCAGCAAAACAATTGAAACACCTGCAGCTGATCAGTAATCGGATGACTGCAGAGAGTAGGGAGCTTCTGGCTGAGAGATTTAAAAATCACTCTCATATCTTTTATGAGGATGTACATGTTGGGGGCCCCGAAACCACAACGAACAAAGATATGGATTTATTCAATGAGGAATGGTCTAGATTTACTGAAGGCACGTAAAGATCCATTCGCGCTAGGTAATTTTTGCTGCAACCTTTTCTGTTTTATGTATGAAATAAACACCTCCTAGCTGGAACAAAATTATTGCAACCATGTGATATCTGTTTTTGAGAAGGTTGAGAAAATTGAATTTTATAGTACATTTGCTGTATGCAACAAGATCCTTGTGATGAGAAAAAATTGTTTAGCTAGGAATCTCTCCCTGCAATAACATGGCAGGGACAAGAACAAGTCCAACTAGTTTGATTCTTGGTTTCTAACCATTTTAGAACATCTGCGATCAGGGCTGCAATAATCTAATGTTCCTGAAGCCTCATTCGCCCTGCCCGTTGATCTGTGAATGTTGGGAAGTTGGAATTTTATAGCACTCTGTGACCTGGTCTCTTGCAAAATTGTTCAACATGTTAGATATTTTGTAGAGAACCTCTGCGATTTAAGATGAGATTGCTTGCGAAATTGCTTGCAAGGGAGCTTCCTTCTTAGTGTGAATACTGTGCATTTAATTTTATTAGCTTGCGAACATTTTCTCTTGCATGAAAATATTACCTCATGCATAATGTGAGGTGTGTCAGAATTTTCACTAGCGTCTGCAACAGGACCATAGTATAGGGCAAATGGGGCTTACCGCTCCAGGATCGTAGCTGACCTTGTTTTAATTACTCTTTTGATCACCAGGGCAGACATACTAGATAAAACCAAGTATTAAGACATGTAGGAGATTTGAGGACATCACAGGTGATGGAAGCCAGGTTCTTGTGCATTATCCCTAAAGCCTGAAGAACAATCCCTCAAGGACCTGCCTGCCACTTTGCTTATTTTGCTCACTAATAAACCATATCATCAAATGAGTGATTCATTCTCCCATATATTCTGTAGAGTTAGTATTCATCATGTGAAGAAACCATTATGTAAAGACACCTTAACTTACATAAAACAAAGTAAGATAAATTTCATTTACACCATAACATGTAAAGAATTTCTTGGAAGGTGCTTATTATCCTGATGGCCAAACTGTACATTGCTAGTTAGTATCCACTTTAAAGTTATCATAGAGTAACCATGTTTATTTGTAAATAACATTTGCTAAGGATCTCTTGTGATACTTGTGCCTTGAACCCCACTTGAATGACTAATGATGATGTGTTCCTGTCAGGGGAAGATAGTTTGGTGTTGGTGCCTCAGGATGCACATACACTTGACATTGTACATGTGAGATCTTCCCAATACATCTGTTGATAATATAGTTAACGTTATTCACATATCATATAAATGTATGATATGACAATTGCTGAGGACATGAGTTATTGTTGACAATGAGATCACAATATTTCACATGCTTTGATATGATAATGTGTATGAAAATAGTATATTCGATGACTTATAATTATGATGTTTGTGTCATGGATGTCTTATCATTGAGTCTCATCATTGTATTCAGTTTATCATTGGACATCAAACAAGAAAGTTTAATAAACTTTTCTATAACATGGGGCACGAGAATGTGTGTAATGCCTCGTTGGTGCATTTATTTGATGATTATCAACTTTATGGTAGTTTTTGTAGGAGCTGCTTCATCATATCCAGGATGGGGTTCCTCTGGAATATCATGTGGGCCTATGATATGATATATCAGTGAGGCAGCATAGGCTATTCTTATACATTAGTCCCAAAGCCTGAAGAGCAATCCTTCAAGGCTGATCTACTATTTTGCCTTTTTTGGCCAGGAACCCTTGTCATCCAATGAATAATTCATACTCCCATATATTCTATAGAGTTAGTATTCATCATGTGAAAATACCATCATGCAAAGAGATCTTAACATACCTAAAACGAGTAAGATAAATTTCATTTACACCATAACATGTCAAGAATATTTGCGAAGGTGCTCATTATCCTGATAGCCAAGCTGTAAATTGTTAGTTAGCATCACTTTAAAATGGCCATAGATTCGATATGCCTATAAAGATAACATCGACTAAGGATCTCTTGTGATGCTTGTGTCTTTAAGCCCCCTTGAATAACAAATGTTGATGTGTTCCTGTCAGGGGAAGACAGTTTGGTGTTGGTGCCTCAGGATACACTTCATATTGCACACCTGAGATTGTTGACATTGAGATGATATATTTCACATGTTTTGATATAATAATGTGTATGAAAATAGTATATACAATGACTTATAAACATGTATTTATAATGTTTGTGCCATGGATGTCTATTCATTGTATTCAGTTTATCATTGGACATCCAACAAAGAATGTATTTTTGTATAACATGGAACACGAGAATGTATTGTCAGCATTGCCTCACTAGTGCATTTATTTGGTGATTATCAGCTTCATAGCAGTTTTTGTAGGAGCCGCTTCATCATATCCAGGGTGGGATTCCTCCGGGAACTTCTTGGAAATCCCCTCACTGATCATAAAGGACAACAAATGGGAAGACCAGGCTAGGTCACTCAGTTGGTAGAGTGCCTGCTTCAAGTCTGGGAGGCAATGGCGTCTAACCGTGGCCAAGTCACACTATAGACTTTAACAATGGCAATGGTTACTGCTTGCCTTACACTCTGTGTAATAAGCACGGAACATATTTGGTTGGCCTGGTGTCAGTGTAATGTGACTAGGTGGTATACCATATGGGCCTATTGCATCATATCTCAGTGAGGCAGCACTTTAAAGAGGGCACTGGGTCCTGCTGCAACAAGTAGGCACCGCATTTTATAGATGAAGTCATTGCCCATGTGGCATAAAAATTATACAGTGCACCACCCTATGTATAATTATGTCTATTAGACTACTTATTATGATGTCTACATATCCAAAGGTGTTCATCTCTGAAGGTGTTCAGAGCTACAGGTTACTTAACATTACCAGCTATAGCTTAAATGTTGAAATGAATTACAAGTGCTATTTAGTTAAGTGTATTATTACTTTACGATTATGCAAATTTTGTGTAATAACTTGGTTAGTTTGACTTTTTTAATGTACGTTAAACATTGTATCATTCATTTCTTGACATGTACAAATGTAACAAGACATTATGTGCTTACATGTAAGGTTTGTTTATAAGTATTATATTGAACAAGCACACGGTACAATGACTCTTATGAGCTCTTAATAAAAAAAAGTCTATCAAATGAAACTCGACTTCATTTCTGATAGGATAGAAAAGAAAAATTTAGACAGCCATGTGAATTTGTTGATATAATAAATATTAAATATACATGTATGACTAAAATCGCCAAATCCCGTTTTTTGTTGCCAAATCTAAATCAGGGAAGCCACAAAATATGTATACTTAAGCTAAAAATTATAACAAAAACACCTTTTTTTTTATATTTTGATGCTGAAAATACAAGATTTCATATGTTTTTTTGTTTTTTTTAAAACAGTTTTATTTATCATGGACGCAAATTGGATTTCTCCAGTATTCTTTCGCGTCCAACTTTGGTAACTATGGTGTATATAGAAATTTTGAAATGAACTGCATATCTGACGAGAAATTACTAATTTCAAGGTTAGACATAACCCCCCACCCCCCACATACTTTGAATATAGATCCGGTCACCAGAACATGTCGCCATATCATCAATTTGGTCACCAAATAGCTGTATTTGTCACTATTGGCAACCTGGTGACCGGGTTGCGCGAGCCCTGATAAACAAATTCATACATTTGTATATGTGCGAACATACAAAAATAAATATACATATATGTATGTATTGTGTCTGCGTACATATCCCTAATACAATAATGTGACCCAACAGACAGAAAGGATGCTCCGAGGGGGATATATCATAAATTCTAAGGGTAATATTAAAGGAGATATAGGTAGAATTGTGAAAAATAGGGATGAAATTGCCCTAAACTTACCTTTTGTGTAGAATTCAGTTAAGCTACTCAAAACTTGCCAGTTTGTTTGAAAAACATTTCATTTGGAATGCTAATGGAATGTTTTCCCCAATATATTACCTAAGTTTGGATGTTTGGTTACCATAGAAACAACAAAATTGTGTAGATTTTGTAAATTTTTTAACCCATTTGGAATACCATGACCTGATTATATTTTCAGTCTAAAATAAAAGAGATTATCTTTTCTAGATCATAAGTTATACACATAAAAGCCTGTGAGGGCTTTTTTGAAATTAATGGAAAAAATTGTATTTTATTACTAAATATTTAGATAAATATTCAATATCTGAGCTTTTTGCCATTTTCAGGAAGACTCAGTCCTGTGTTCAACACCCTATAACTCCCTTGAAAAAATATCCAATTTTGATGTGCCCGCTATCATTTAAAACCTTTTAACATCCTCTATGATGCTTAATTCCTGCATGGAGCATCCTTTCCATGGGGTGAGACACAGTCATACAGATACTGATGTGGGCTGAAAAGTCTGCCCGACCCTTTTGCAAAATACTATTTCCGCAGTAATTTTGTGTTCGAAGTCGCTCAAAGTTATACCTTATGTTTAACCGACAACAACTAAAATGGGCTTTCTGTATTACATCTTTCATATTGCGCTGGCTTTACACAACATTTAGATTGATTTGAGAATGTTTAACACATATTGTCAGTGTGCATATTATTTCAAATTGATTATGTACAATATTTCATTCAATAAACTATATTGCAGCACAAACTTGCAATGAAATGATATTGCTAAACAAATAATGATATATCAATACACTACAAGAATAGACCATAGGATTGTTTGGGCGTACCAGCTAATATTTGTCCTCCAGAGTTTTCTAAGTGTCCTTCCTGTGTAATTATCAGACCAGGGGCCTGTTTCATAAGGCCATCCTTTAAAAAATTCTGTTTCCGGTAGACCGGCCGGGTGACTATTTTTAGGCCGGGCGTGAAGAATTTTTAAAAATTTTTTCATTTTTTTTTTCCAAATCATTTTCTGTTATGTTCTTACCAAACCTAAGAAAAGAAAAAAAACAACACGAAATCCCGGCCGCCCGGGTCACCTTAATTAAAGCCGCCCGCTGGACCAGAAACATAATTTTTTTTAAGGGTGGCCTAAGATACTTCCATACTCCTACGAGATTTTTGCTTTTCATTTTTGGGTACCATAGCTATGTAAGTTTTGTATTTGCTTATGTGAGTTTGCATGGATGCACGAGAGTTTGGGGTGCAGTTATGCCAGTTTTGTCATCAAAGGCTGGGTGTGTGGTGTCCTTTCTATGGGACATTGCACATAAAAGACCCCTTGCCACTCTTCAAAATGAGTAGGGTATTGCACCTGGTGGTGGGTTTCTTCTAAATCATTTCATAGATACGATCAACCGTAAACTGAAAAACATTACCTTGTGCAGTCTGGAAAGAACCCATAAGGGTTGGCTGGACGTTAAACTACCCCAACAAACAATTGAAACAAATGCCAGTTTTGTTATGAAACGGCTGTGTACAAGAGTTTCAAACTTGTGCAGTAAGCTCACAAAACTCCAGTAGGTAAGGAGCTTCTTATGAACACCCCAAGGGATATTTTTATAGGTACAATTATTTCATCGATTGATGACTATCGGACAAGTTGGATTTTCTGTCAAGGCATTCATGATTTTAAGTAATTGGCCACCAAATATTTATACTAGGGTAAAACAGGGTTGTATCGCGCACAGTCCTATATCGCGCATTTTTTGTTAATTGCTCTAAAAAAAGGAAAAATACATCAAAATACAAAAAATGTTTATAAATCAATAAAATTCACCATAACGGTTTGAATAAATGATAATATTACTAAATAATCTCTTTGATTACTCAATTATTGTGAAACACATATTTTCTTGTATACCAGGTGCGCGATACAACCCTGCTTTAACATTTCTATAATATGTAATCATTATTTTATAGAATTTTATGGGATATCATGTTTCCTGTATTCGCACATCCTATTATCCTGTGCCTGGAGGATATTAATGAAATATATACACGTTTATAGACCTATATCTAACATTTAACACCTTTTCCACTAAAAAATCATTATCATGTACATTTTCTGTCCATTTTAAAAAGAATGAGTGATATAGAACTGTGCTATCCACGATATAACCCTGATATGCACAATAAAAATCCCAAAAATAAATTATTACGTTTTCTCTCTTTATCCACAAATGGTTAAAAGCAGAAACTGATAAACTGTCCCTTGCAGATACAGCTTATATGGATGTTTATGATCAGATAAAATCGGAAGTTATCCTAGAATAATTTAATATATGAAAGACAAAATTTGGATTATAAAATGTAAATTTATCAATATTTCTATAAAATTAGAATAAAATTGTGTAGAATATTTTAACATATCATTTCACCAATAGCTGTCTACCCTAGAAATAAACGTGTGAAGGGATTTGTTTTTAAAAAAGCAATGTATATGAACCTTGAGTCTTCAAAAAACTTTTCTTTTATGAGATATTTATTTCTACTTTTCTTTTATGCTTATTTTATGTCTAATGAGTGATATTAGGCTTGATAAATGCGCGATATTAGCCTGACATGCGCGATACAAGGCCTAAAAATAGTACATTTCATTACCTATCCCTAGTTAATAAGGGATAAAACTATTGACAAAAAAATAATATCAAGAAATAAGTCTCATAGGGCCCTATATCCCAAATAAAATTGGGAAGTCATAATGAAAAACCTTGTAAACTGGTGAAGATTTTCAGAATTTAAGAAATAAAATGCGCGATATACCCCTATTTTACCCTATATACCATCTCTTTAAAGTTGTGCATACGAGAAAACGACATGCAACATCTAATTTTATAAACTAATGCTGCGTCCCCACTTGGGCGATTAACAACGGCGACTAGTAGGTTTTCCCCCAGCAACCAAGGATGAAATATTGGTCGCTGGATGACTAAACATCGCCGGGATCACTAATCGCCTACGACGAGTGAAAAATATTAAACATGTCAAATATTTTGACCTAAAACCACGGTGACTAGTGGTTTCATCACCAGACATCAAGGCGCCAGTGTGGAGTTGGTCACTGGGCGACTAACAACATTAGTCGACTAACAACATTAGTCGTCCGCCGACCAAAGGGAATCTAATTGCCCAAGTGGGGACCAGGCTTAACACCTCTTACAGATTTATAGTTGATTGAAAACATCCATAATTAAGACATAATCTCATGCAAAATGTCATGAATCCATAAATGATTGCAAAAAAGATGGCAAACCTAACTGTCATTATATACCAGTATACAATCAAGCAGGTAATAACAAAGTTAAAAGGGACGGGATTTCAGATCTGGATTCCCCCCCCCCCACACACACACACACTAGACACCCCCCCCCCCCCCCGCCACCTGCAAACCGTTCCTACAAAAGGAGACCTAATATATTATATTATACACAACAGGAGATTGAAAGGAGTTGCAAAACATTGTCAAATTTTAAGAAAACATCGGTTCAAGGAAAGCGGAATGATTCCCTGGCTCCTGTTGCCTATCCTTGTATCACACAGAGACAGGAGGATCCAGAGGTTCTCAAAAGGATGGCCGTAGTGGGGGGAGGGTTGTTTGTAAAAATTCCCTCTCGTCCCTCCAGGTCAGAGAATTTTACATATTTTTTAATATTTTGGTCAGAGAATTTTATAAATATTTTTTTTATATTTGGGTCAGAGAAATGAGTGTTACATTTTTTTTTAATATTTGGTCATGCAGGGATCCTGTACATGGGCTGATCCAGAGGGGGGCACGGGGGGCGTATGCCCTCCCTTTTTCTGGAAAATTTTGCATTTTTCTAATGTAAAACTCAGCCAAAAAGCAATTAAGGAAATTTTTTTCAAATAGCGTGACCCCCCACTTTTCAAATTGCTGGATCCGCCAGTGCTGTATCTGTCCCTGAACATCAAGAGAGAAGTCTCGGATGATGTGCTGACACAAGCTGGTATGTTGCGCCACCTGGTGTGAGAAACCATAACCAGTCTCTCATAAATGAAAACAAAGGAAAAAGTAATAATAACATTAGGGATTGCATTATCACGGGACATCCATTCCATTGTAATTCATAATTATTAAACAATTATTTGGATATTTTCATCATGTTGGTAGTTTACTTAAAATGGAGGTTGTTTCTCCTTTTTCAAAACAGCATATATATGAAACTGTACTGTGTTTCAGTAAGTAAGTTTTCATCACCTACTTCAGCACTAAGAATTCCATGTATGTATTTCTCTAGCATCTTTCCTGGTAATGGCTGAATTGTAATAGGGCACCAATTAATACAATTAGAGAGTGAACCACTTTTTGGAATCTGTGTACCTGTAGAGCTACTCCAAGCCATGGGAAAGATGCCACATTTGATCTAGCATTGATATAAACTTAACGATTCTCTTCCAATGCAATAAATGCATCTTTGAGAATAAATGATGGTAATAAATCTATTCCCAAATTTTTATAGATATTTAAATACTGACGATCACTAGATTTGTGATCGTGGGATATTAATGACCAACAATATTTCATGGAATTCTTTTTTCATTTTTTTCATTTTTTTCTAATCCTAAAGCATTATATCTGAATTCGGATACATTGTGAATGATTTTGATAAGACATGCATATGACATCCAAAATTTATCGTAGGTGTTTTCTGGGTGGCATTTTTGTTTCGTGGTCCCTAAATACACCCCGTGATAAATTTTGGTGTATCAAGGAGGTTTTTGGTTGGCACCCCAGAAATGACGACCATGACAATTTCACGAAAATCCAGTTGAAAATACGATACAATACTAAAAATTTTTATCACCAACGTGACAATTCTTTTGATGAGAAAATTCAAAGTACACAGCTTTATACCTTGACAACATACAATACTTTTCACAGTCTATTTTTTGTGAAACAATTTGTTTTTGAGGTCACAGTATCGTCAAAATATTGTCACTATATTATCGTCAAGCCATGGCAATAATTGTTTGAGTATCGTGCAACTTTTACGGACGGGATTTGTTTGGCTATTAGTTTTCACACAATTTTATGGTTCCCCTCCTGGTTCAGTGCAATAACATAGGCCTATATATGTATATGTATATGTATATATGTATATATATATATAGCTTAAACATATATATATATATATAATTATATGATATAGCTTAGATGTATACGTATATATATTATAACAACATAGACAGTAAAATTGTATCTGTCATAAAGCATTCATTAATTCAATAGAGAAGTCTTGTTGAATGGGTTAAACATCTTCTAGAATCATATTGCTGTTTTCTGTATTTCTGCGAATATGTTACCACTTTTTATGTTTCTTGCATTTTTTTTTGTTCCACCAAGTTCTACATATTGATATGATAGCCTTGATATTTCTTTATTCCCATACTTTCGTTATTCACAATCCCTTTGACAAGTATGAGATATATAACTAACCTGAAATGGCACTATAAGCAGTGAGCATAATATATATAATCAGGCTCTATTTTTTTAAGCTTAGACGTACCTGCCAACCCCTGGCCCTTTGTTTAAATCAATGTCTGGTAATGTCTTATCGGGGTTTAATGGTTATTTATGATTAATGGTTAAAGGGTTCCTTGCACATAATTAAGAAATACATATTTTTCAATGAAATTATTTGAGTATGGAATATGCCTCAAGATCTGATAATGCTAGGAATATTTTAGGGATATTCCAAATGTAGCCACTGCTGTGGGACTTTGATATTTTGGTCTATTTTAATGGTTTTTTAAGGGAAATCCCCTAATTTGTGACGTAGCAAGGACTTTAATGGGGATTCCCCAGCCTTCAAAAAAGGGAATCCCCAACTCTCAATAGTGTATACAAAGTAATTTTAGCTGAAGCACTAAATTTTCATAATAGGCCAAATACAGGCTACAAACACATGTATCTTTTACTCCCCTAAATGTATTCAATTACCTCAGATTTCCAAGCCATTTTAAAAGGAATTCCCCTACATTATGACGTAGCAAGGACAGAACTGTAATCCCAGAAATTAGGGAATTCCCAAATTTTCATTTTATTTCCTTTATTATTTCATAACAATTCGACATTTTCCCAATTTTTCTATTGAAATATTTTAAGAATACCAAAGAGGAGTTAATCAAATGAAAAACAGGCGTTTGAGAATCTATGTGCAAGGAACCCTTACCCAATATAAAAACCGTTTGCTGCTAAATTCAGCCTCATCGTTGTAACATTGATAAATATTTTCAATAAACCAGTAAAATCGAAATTACATGATACAATCGTTTTATGTGAAAGCTGATAGTGTTGTGAGGTTCAAATGTTTTCTACAGTTATATGTTCTGGGCTCTTTTGGTTAAAACGATTGTATCATGTAATTTTGATTTTAGCTCATTCTTATAAATAGAGAATTATTCCTTTCTTTAGCAGGAGACTCAGTTCGATATTTAGCTCCAAATATCATTACTTTCGTATTTTTCAAGTTGACCAAAATCAAAGGATTTTTACACCATCCAATAATCTTGAGAAATTAAGAGGCATGTCATAATTCATTCGTTTTATGAGTGCAGTCCTGCTTGCTTATAAAATGAATCATTGCATATTAAAACAACATTGGATATCTGCCAACGTTTCACATCAATGACAGTAAAGTAAGTTTGGAATTGACTCAGCAGATGGCAGCACATCACAGTGCCAACCTGTAAATAGATGTCGGTTGTGAGCAGCATGGACTTAAGCCACACATCTACTGAAGGGCCATACCCACTAGGCGATTTTGCCTGAGTCAGCCGACAGTTCTGCCATAAAATCAGCAGATTCTAAGGATAGTAGACTCAGATCAAACATGAACATTCCAATATGCTATACTTACAGGTGACCTTAAGAATAGGCCGATTCTCCCAGTTGCCCACTGCTAGTCAGTGTTAAAATTGCCTAGTGGGTATGGGGCTTAAGCGATCATGCTGGCGACGGGCGACTGGCAACTGGCCATGGGAGAATTGTGGGGCAACAGAATTGGCAGGAAAATTGATGGAGAAATATCAAAATTGCCTGGCGATGACGACGGCATTCTACCAGTCGCCCTTCACCCCTCAACTGTAAAATCGCCTAATGGGTATGGCCCTTTAGGGTGGACCCTTAAATTTGACACAGTGACATGGCCATTTCTTGAAATCTACATGTGACATGGGACTTACAGGCCCGTATCCAGAAATTTTCATTGGGGTGACCATTTCCGAAAAGTGGACTTCTAGATGTAAAATAGCTTATAGCCAGCGTATCGCACATAGATTGTGAAGGTTAGGAGCTTCACATCTTAGCCAAACAATATTGTACATGGCAATGTATTTTGCAATGTTAGAACATGTTATCCAGCAATGTTATTGTTCACATCGCCAATATGGCATGCTCATCAGAGAGGTGTAGTGTAAAGGATAAGGTAGAGTTATCTTATTTCAGTATTTTATTCCAGCTAGTTATTTTGATAAAATTTCAAATGTCTTTAGTTTAATTATAATTATAAACTTTGAGAAATCTGAAGGGGTTCCACACACCTCGGAACACCCCACAGGTATGCCACAGGTAAGAGAGGTTATACAGGAGTAGCAGGTAGAGGGGAGGAGAGAAAACTAAAATATTGGTTTGTCAAAAAGTGGACCTAGCCCAGCCTGGGGGGTGACGCCTACCCTATGTCAACCCCCTGGATACAGGCTTGGACTTAGTGACATGAAGAAAATAATAAGTGACATGACACAGGCCATTTCATAAATTCAATATGAGACATAACATGAGAAGGCGGCCTTAGAATCGACATTGGACAAGTAATAAGGGACATGATTTTTTTTTTTAATTAGACATGCGACATGGGGACAGACCCATCAGTGGTAATAGTGTTATTATGAAACTAGCAAAGAATTGCGAGTGTGTCCGCTCAGGTTTAGGGAAATAGTGTGGTGAGTACACCTAATTTTGGGGCTGGCTACATACCAACTTCTACTCGGAATATTCAAGAGTTGTTTACATTTTTAGAAAGCCTGAGACTTGATCTCCATTCATCATCTTTGTTAATAAACTACAAAACCACAGACTAAGGTTATGTCAGTGGATGCCTTAAGTCTATTTCGACAGGAGGTTGTTGTCATGCACGCACAAGACAGAAAATGTCTCGTCTTCCACTTGCAACTATGTAGTAGTGGGGTCTGTTTTCGTGACAGAGGGGATAAAAACACCAAATTTGGTATGAGGCACCTCTGAGGCATAACTATCAAATCTGGAAGGGAAGTCACCTTGAAATATCAACGTCACAAAAACAGTAAAAAACATCACGTCGTAACGGTGTGCATGGACTCTCGGAGGGGGCGCCACTAACAACATCCTCATAAAAAACGCCTAGGTGTTCATCTGAGTCACCTATCTTTGTGTAGCTATGATAATTTTGATATGAAAATGAAATTTTGGAAAATTTCATATGATTCTTATGATTTTGTAGTCACATCCTTTGCACCCTATTTAAGCCTGGTTGTCATTCTTTAGGTGTCCATGGCTATGAGAACCACCATTTTGTTTGGCAACATTTTGACCTGTCTACTAGATAGGCCTATCTATTCTCATGATAAACATGTCAATTTTGAATCAGGCTACTTCGTATTGGGAATTGTGCATGACATCATATATGGATGGCCACCGTCACATCTGGAAAGTTGCTGCATGTGAGAAGTTGCTGATACATAGCCTCTGCGGATGCGCAGGGGAGTAGATTCTAGCCTCAAAGCATGTTTTGTCAACTTGTTATGGGTAGCAAAGTAAAGAGACATCCCTCTCATCTTTTACATATCTAAAATTCATACCTAATAGGCTAACTTGAGCTCGTCCCTATTCCACAGTTTGTGGAAAAAGTACTTGTCGAGGCTTTACTTCCGGCCAATGGAACTTCCTGTATGCATGTGCAAAGCCTATACTATTCCAGGCCATGTTCCATTTTGTGTTGGGGGGTCGTTTGCAGTGGGCTCATCTGCCACTGCAAGCCCTTTGCATTTCAGAAACTAACATGTTGGTTTCTGCCATTGCAAGCATTCAGTAAAAAGCTATATAAAATCAGTAGAGGCGGCCCATGCGCTGGGCCACCACTAGTGCCCCTGCTAGTACCACTGCAAGCACTTTCTATATTCCACCTTGCAGTTACCAGATTTACTTTTGGTGGGGCCAAACACCGCTAGTAAACACCCACCGCAAGCAAAACGCTGCAAAGTGGAATATGGCCTTAAACCTATATCCCTCTCTTCTGTTATATCTCTAAAATACATACCCAAATGGCTAAATCGTCCCTATTCCACATTTTGTGTACAGAGTAGTTGTCTGCCTTATGATATTACTTCGCTTTACTCCTTGACAGCTTCGCTGCAAATCTATCATTGTATTTTATAGCTAAATGAATATAAATCTACAATTGTAAGTTAAAAAGAGTATTTATTGCATTAACATTATTTGTCAATAATTATTTCTTACCATTTCAATAATATCTCACCCATCCTACAGGATGTAATTTAGAAGTATGTAATTTTACAATCTTAATACTATTTCATAATATCCAGCCTACCCTACTGGTTAATTATTACCGCACCTTTACATAACTTTTTCAGATGTCTTTTTTACCATTTCATAATATCCCACTGACCCTACAAGGTGTTAATCTACAGAACTTGTCTTTAAGATATTTCATGATATCCCACACACCCTACATATTGCCTAATTTCTGTAAATAATTTTTCCAAATTCCTTTTTTAACATTTCTTAATATTTCTCACATCCTACATTTTGTTTCATTACCCTTACATAATATTTTAAAATTAATTTTCTTCCATTTCATCCCCAACACATCCTAGATATTGTTTAATATCTTTGAATAGTTTTTCTAAATTCATTTTTTACCATTTCATAATATCCCAGACACCCTACACATTGTTTAATACATTTACCTATGTTTTTCAAATTACTTTTTTAACATTTCATAATATCCCACACACCCTACATGTTGTTTAATACCTTTACATCATTTTTTTCAAATTTCTTGTTTACAATTTATAACATCCCTTGATCATACAAGGTATTATTTAACAGAACATGATGGCCAGTTCTTAGAAAACTGATTTTCAAGAATTTTGGACAACAGTTTTTAAGTTCCATGGCAGGCCCGTAGCCAGCTTTATTGAGAGGGGGTTCATTTTTAACTAATTGTTTTTTTAGAGAGGAGGGGGGTTCGTTTTTTGAATTTTGGGCTAATATATATATATATTTTTCTGATTTATAGGGACCATAGAAGTGACATCTTAAAGGAGCGTTTATCCAAGGGGGGGTTCGTACGAACTCCCGAAACCCCCCTCCCCTCCCCCAGGCTACAGGCCTGCATGGTTACCATGACAACCACATTTTAAAGCCACTTTCTCGTCCTTGTGGCGTACATAATTTGATACATTGTAACTTCCGTGCGTTGGCGCCAATTGTGTGACATGACCAACAACGTCACCGGATTATGTTCCAACAGTACAAAACAAGATGCCGGCTGTCCCGTTAAAGCCAGTGTATTATCTGTCAGACAGCCGTATATTGATATGTTGTAACCCTGTACTGAGGTGGGTGGTCAGTCCATGCTCAGTAGCTCAGCATAGTGTTTACATCAGCACACACCTAAGCTATAACTCTTTGTCAAAGGTGAAAAGTAAAGAGGAGCATGGGAAATGACATGTATTATATCATTATACATAAGGGCTGTTTCAGCTGGCACTCAGGCAGAGTCAAGCTGAACGTTGTTGTGAGTTAACCATCATGAAAAGGTGTTCTAGAAGCTTAATCCTGGAGATGGAATTGAAGCTGATAGACTGATTAGATGGCTATTATTATATATTGGATGACAGCGGGCGATAGAAGGAGACTGCGATAGAAGCTAGCTATTATCCAAAGGCAAAACAACCTCTTAAAGTAAACCTATGGATAATTCACCTATTATAGTTCAAGTGGTGGAGAACCCGAGTAAAACTAACTTAACAATCATTCGATTCACAAAAATGCTGTTTGAAACTTACCAGATGCACAAAAATTAAGGTAAAAATTAGGGTGATATCTACCCTTTTAATTTTAGCACTATAAATCAATCTGTGCAAAATAAGGACATGTGATAAGTCTAATGTCACGCAGGTATTGTAATTCTGCACACTATGCATAGACAAATATCATGGAAATGAGAACATTCACTGTAATTACCGCCCCAATCAATGTTTTTGAATCTTTTAAAACATATTCCTTATAACAATATCCACAATTTTGTATACTTTGAAATGACTGATTCTATTCGGTTTTACAATAGCAGACACAATTTGATTTATTATGTCTATCACATAATGATTATCAATTACAAAGACTTTCGATTAAACAAGAAAATGGGGTGATTACCCCGGAACAAATTTAATAACCCCAGAGGAGATCTAAATTATGTGCTGAAGGACTGGGGTCTTTAGATAAAGACCTAACTAGGGTAGATCTAAAAGACGGTGATATCGTACTTGTACACAGTAGTATCTGCATCTTCTCTGCATCTGCTTCTGCCCTATAAAATATAGAAAAAATGTGTGATACAAAGTCTAAAACAACTATAGATCTATTGCATTATCTCTCCCTAACTAATTAGGCCTAGAAAGGTTAGGACTGTTAGATAACGATAAGCTATGAAAAGAATTATAAGGTAAGGTCGGGTAATATGGGCATAGCAGGTAATATGGGCACCCCCAATATTTCATATTTCTGTTAGATATAAGTCCTGTAACCTCTTATCACAATGTGGGGAACCAAAAAACATTAGATTAGACCATTTCTTTTCATCAAATTACTAAATATTTATTAAGATATGCTACAAAACCTCTAAGAGGGTTGCTGAACTTGCTTGCATGCGGTCACATAACCATACATAAAGTATGAGTGGGTAGTAATATCTTAACCATTCAAATACCACATTGTAGTGCAACCTCTTAAGAACAAGTAGAAACCACAATCAAAGATATAGGAGAAATAGCCTTTATTCTATGGAGGATCTATGAAAGACTGTTTTTTAGGGTAATATGGGCACCCTCCAAAATCCCATAGTAACCTATGGGAAGTCTAATATGGGCAGGGTTCTAATGCTGCCCATATTAGCCTCCTTCATTTGTCACTGTAATTCTACAGGGCTTATATGAGCAGGTGTGCCCATATTACCCTAAAAAAAGGGGGTGCCCATATTTCCCTGCGCTGGGTAATATGGGTTTTGAAATTGTAAAAACTTATTTTCTCAATATATTGAGCTAGACTGGTTGTTATTTGTCTTCGTTTATTTATAGGGGAGTATCATTATTAAAGTTCGTACTTGTTCATATCCTGTATTGATTCGTTTATTCATTATTCGACTGCGTGATATTATATCGCTTATCAATGGTATTTCGTTTGATTGAAGATGTTAATAAAATGTGTTGTACTAAGATAAAGGGGAGTTCTTAGTGGTTAATCGTCGAAGTAGCTAGCTTTATCCAGATAGATGTTACCCTGGATCATAGTTCAGTTCTTAGTGGTAGAGATTCTAAGTAAAGGGGCTCAATCCTATACAAAGAACATGCGCTTGGCAAGAGGTCAGTTTATTACATTCATGATAACATTCCGAAGGTACAAGTATACAGTTCTCCATACATACAGGTCTTTCCTTTCCTTTCACAATTCTAACACATCAGTAACAATCCAACCAGGTATAGCTATGGTTAAGCTTCCCCTTTCACAAGGTATATACGCTCCAACACTGTTGAGAGAGTCACCTCTCGTCTACCGGTAACGGAGACCATTGGTAGGATCTCCGTCACATCCAGTACGCAGTCCGTAAGGCTAAGCCTAAGCTGTCCCAATCCTTACTATCACCTAATCGTTGTGGTTACTACCATCTGAACACTACCTGTGTGATCCGTATGTCAGACTATTGCTCCATGTGTTCTGATCGAACTCTATCTTGGTCTGCTCGTCTGTCTCAAGTCTCATACCGCTTATATAGCGACAGCCAAAAGGCTTGTCGCTATACTCATTTACACTATTACTTAATGATGTCTTACTTATCTCTCATACTGCCCATTCTTACTTATATAAACTAGTTCTACTTCTAGCTATCATATAAACTAATGTTGACGGTGAAGCCTGCTGTCCTCAGTATCTTTTAGCTAGATGTTTCGACTCATAACGTACCCTTACAGGTCTCCATCGTCATTCGTCGTACCTGTGCGTACCTGCAGGACGTGCGTCAGCCCGGCTGCAGTCCCTACGCCTGGGGACTTTGCCACTCTCCATATACTCTAACTATGCCACAAAACGATGTCGCCGCCTGGCGTTTAGCACACGTATCAGCGTTACAAGTTTCACTATAATATTCTTGCCAATACAAACAAGTTTACAATATTTTATTATTAACTTCTATAATCTATTCTAGTTCTTCTTGCACTGTACCTCAGTGCAATATTATTTATTTCTTGACCTAGATGGTCAAAAACCCACTTATTTCTTCAATTACTGGTAACAATTCCATAAAAGAAAACAGAAGTAAGCTATGATCATTTCTCTTGATTTCACAGACATGGGTCCTTAAGGTGCCCATATTACCCGACTTTACCCTACAGATACTTCTCTTGGCAAAAAATAAAACCAAGGCAAAAACAGATATTCACGAGATAATAATTGTAGGCCTATTCCTGGTTTGTCAATGGCCAACACAGAGTAGGCTAGTACTAGGCAAGTTCATTTCATCACTGGCTGGCCAACTCTCTCAAGTAATTCTGAATTCTAAGAGGCACTGGGCCTAAGAACAAGCCCCAGTCTGTCCACTCAAATGGAAGGAAGGACATATCATCGTCCTTCAAAATAGAAAACACCCCCTTTCCACTGACTTTTGTGCCCCTAAAACCACCCCTTGTTTTCACAAAACGCTGACTTTTTTTGACCAAAAAATACCCTTTTCCAGGAAAAAAAAAGGACCCTTTTTTTCATATCACGGATATTTGGGTGGAAATTGTAACCTTTTTTCCAGAAACAGGGACATGCGAAGTTTGTAAAAATAGACCCTTTCTTCGCGTTTTTTTAGAACAATGATGCGTACCCTTTTACACCAGGAGTGGATAGACTGGGGAACAAGCTTGTTGTTCAGTTCCCTCTTTGATTATGAAAAAAAGGATAAAAAATGTTTTACTTTGATCTTAAATAGGCCTGTATTTTGGACGGAGTTGATCAATAGGGCAGTGACAGGAATTAGTCCATTAGGTTCAGACCCTTAGGGACAATGGATGAGAGTCGTTGCATCCATCGTTTTTCCGCGCCAGGCATATTACGCAGACATTCTGCCGGAAGCCGTGGAGACATGGCGGCTCTTTAGGTCAGCCCTTTAGAAGGAGCACCATGCTAGCCTCCGTGCCTCGTTCACTCGCTATTTGGCAAGAAGCGGTCGGTTCCCTGACTGGTCTGCAGGGACCCTCCCACCAGCGGGTCTCATCACCACCCCTCTAGCTGCTCTGCAAGTAGTGAATCTCCGGAGAGAACAAGCGAGGAACACCATGAATTTGGTGGCTTCTCTCCTAGAGAACAAAGCAGCTTCCCACCACATAGCTGTGGACACCAACTCTGACGGGCTTAAAAAACTATATGAGCGCCATGAAACTGCCCCTGGTGCCACCCATTATAGGCTCAATGTGGCGATAACCCTAGCCCGTAAACTAGTAGAGAGGGAAACTGCCACTCTCAACTCCCGACTCAACCGAGAGTCCACCGAGTTGAAATTTGGCCCCGGAAGCTTCACTCTGGAAGGGCATTCCCCACAACCTGGTCCCAGCGAACATACCAGGTGTCAGTGGATCTCAACCCCGTAATAATCAACTTCGAGCCAATCAGCCAGAGGGAGGTCAGGTTTTTCCGTCTGCCCTCTTCATGGACGAGGATGGGCCCCCTACGGACCCACGACTCAACACAGTTTCCCCCCAGCCAAATCAGGTGGTCAGTGCACCCTGGGGCACCTCTGCTGGTCGCCGCCCGACCACTGCGATGGGACCGCGCCGACAAAACCAGAGTCGCCGAGGCCCATATGGGGAAACCTCAAATCGCCCCCAACAAGCGCCAGAACCGGAGGAGGGACGACCGTCATTCGAACCGCTCAGATCGAAACCGGAATCAGCCCCAAGGAGACTTCCAGACGCTCTCAAACAGGGAGAGAAACCTCCTCCAACGCCTGTTGGGCCGAGATGCAAACCGCAACTAGTTCCTTTGGAATTTCCCATTTTTGACTCAGACTGCTGGTTCTTAGACTCGGACTTTAGATCCGTCCTCACAGATATTGCTTTCAATTATCTACCTTTGCTTTTTCACACTCAGAATGATAACAATAGTAACATCAGCAGTAAACAACTCAACAGTTCACATGGTGTTGTTACTCTATCTTCACGCAATCTTTCAGATGCTGACTTAAGTCTTCTGTCAAAGGGTCTTAGCTTTGTTGACACACCACCGATCCCTGATAAAGGGGTCCTGGCTGAAGACATTTCTAAATTTCACTTAAGTGTAAAACGTAATCTGGCCATTAATAAGCTTAGTTCTCTACAGCACACCAATCCAGATCCGCCCTTGAGTCAACCCACTTCCACTCCACTACCCTTCAATCACCCAAAATTCAAAAATCCCTCCAAATGGAACCCTCCGGCTCCACCCATTTTGGAACACATGTCCTTACTCAATGAAACTCAAATTCAAAATCATGTCACACCTAAACGAGCTAAACCGGCTAGGTCAAACTCAACTAAATCTGAATTTGATTCTAAACAATCTCTTAGCAAAGATCGCTCTATAGTGATCAAGAAAGCCGATGAAGGTTCCGCGGTAGTGATTCAGAATAAGACTGATTATATTAATCAAGGCTCACGTCAACTTTCGGACGGGCAGTTCTATAAAGAAGTTGATCATGATTTAACATCTCAACATAACACTTTAGTTTCTAAAGCGGTCAAACAAATGTTCACTAACAAGGAGATTTCTGATAAAACGGCGGATTATTTAGTCTTAGAACGCCCCAGAACCTCCAAACTTTACTTGTTACCGAAAATTCACAAAAATAAAATCCCACCACCCGGACGACCTATTGTGTCCGCCAATGATTCTCCAACTGAACGCATTTCGCAATTTGTAGATCATTTCATCCAACCACTAGTCCCAAAACTACCTTCTTATGTTAGAGACAGTGGACATCTCATTAACATCATCAAAGGTTTAACTCTACCAGATAACTCCATCCTCGCCACTTTGGACGTCACCAGCCTCTATACCAACATCCCCAATTCTGAGGGGATAGATGCTGTAGCACAATATCTTTTCAGGGCAAGGGACCCCTCGGAAAACCCCACCAATTCTTCCATTTGCCATTTATTAGAATTAGTCTTAACTTTAAATAACTTTGAGTTTGACAACAAACACTTCTTACAAGTAGGTGGCACAGCCATGGGCACTAAGTTAGCCCCTTCCTTTGCCAACCTGTTTATGGGGGCCTTTGAAGAAAAATATGTCTACTCATACAAAGTCAAACCCCTTCTCTGGAAAAGATTCATTGACGATATCTTTTTCATATGGACCTATGGGGAGGACACTTTAAAGGACTTTATCAATCACCTAAACTCTCAACACCCTACTATCAAATTCACTATTGAAACCTCTCATACAGAAGTGAATTTTCTGGATCTCACTATTCAAAAGGCGTCATCAGGTACTCTCTCAACCACACTCTATTGTAAACCAACTGACAGCCACAACTACCTTTTATATTCATCTGAGCACCCGAGACATATTACGAGGAATTCCTTATTCCCAATTCCTACGTCTAAAACGAATCTGTACTCTTGAATCGGATTTTTTTCAAAATTCCTTGATGCTCAGTACGCACTTCATAAGACGGGGCTACCCAAAGCACCTCATAAAACAGTCTCTCCAACGGGCATCGGAAATGCACAGAGATGCCCTGTTGAACAAAGACCATCTCACCAGTTCTCTACCTAAGACTGAAAAGGTAGATACATTTTACTGTATCACCACCCATAACCCCAATAATCCACCATTAGCAGGGATTATAAGGGAAAATTGGCAACTCTTAGGCCTGTCCAAAACTACCCGTACGATTTTAGACTCCAAAATTATTTTTGGTCTCCGCCGTAATAAAAACTTGGGCGATGCCTTGGTCAGAGCGTCCACTCGAGACCCAACCAGGAAGACGGGATTGAGCGGTCACCCGTGTAACCGACCGACAAAATGCCGATACTGTCCTCTGATCAACAAGTCAAAGAAAGTCAAATCCCTCTGGAATGACTTCACTCATACTCCCCTTTACAGAGTAAACTGCCAGAGTAGCAACCTCATTTACTTAATTACATGTAAAGAGTGCGGCGTCCAGTATGTCGGCCAAACCAAGAACCGTCTACTTACAAGGTTCCAGGGTCATTTCCATGACATAAATCATAATCTTGATACTACTGTGGCCAGACACTTCAATATCTGCCCACCAGAAAACCCAGGCCTTACTCAAGGCTTTAATATTTCGGTCCTATCCTTTATTAGGGCCCCACCCGACTCTGTCACTGCTCAGTCAGAACGGGATAAAGAGGAAAAATGATGGATGCAACCACTCTCATCCATTGTCCCTAAGGGTCTGAACCTAATGGACTAATTCCTGTCACTGCCCTATTGATTAACTCCGTCCAAAATATATTTTTCATATTCAATACCGCATTGACTCTTGACACTACTCACTTTCTGCTAAAGTGAGCGGACATAGTCCTACCACGTTGACCAACACCCATTTTTCCATTAAATCACTCTAGATCCAATCTTGGAAAATTCACCAATATTGCTTAAAATTGGAATGGGCCTGCTTTCAAAAATATAAAAATTAAAAAACTATAAATACCTTCTATTTACACTAAATAAATTCTGGTAAATTATTTTTAGAATTTATTATGAAATAATTTTACCACATTCGCACCTGATGATCCATTTAAGGTGAAACCACTAAATACCAACAATATTTATCTTTTGTCACACTGACTCCACTTGAGAGAGTTACCTAGGATACATAATTCAACAACATCCTTGTGAACACACTTTTACCTGAGTCACATCACTTTTTGATGATGTCACACCCCTGGTTGCTACACAAACTTGGGTTGTCAAGCAGGTTACTGTTGGCAACTTCTAAGTGACAACTGTCACTTAATGTGGTAGTGCAGGCTTTAACAGTCATACAAAACCGTTGCTCCCATTAAATAGGCCTGTACTACAGCCTTTGTAGAATAAGAATGTCTAATTAATAAAAGTATAATTAATTAGACAAAAATAAAGAAATACTTGCCACCCATTTCAAAAAATATCATCTGCTGATCCTTTCCTTATCAAACTAATTACCAGGAATAAAGTATAGATGACGATGCAGATGTTAACAACAAAATCTCGGGCATTTCTATCAATTATGCATAGTCTAGGCCTAAGAGAAGTAAAGTGCGTGAAATTAGACACATGCGCGAAAATACCCGAGGAACATACCCCCTGGGTACGCCACTGCGGCCTGCCCCTAAAACTTACTGCGTAGTTGACTGTTACCGAGCACAGTACGCGGACATTATAGGCCTATATTGCCGTGTTTTTTGGCGGGAGACAGTGACGGCGGTGGGGATTCCCCGAACTTGGACCCCGACCGCCGGCAGTCTGGAGCGGGCCGCACGACAAACCGGTTGCATCGTTTAATAGACACGTGCATTACAGGATCTCTTTGATCACATCAATGGAGTCTTGAAGTCAGACAGCCGTAGAAACATACCATTCTAAAGTATCAACCATCTTCTGCCTGAATCTGCGCCCAGGATCAAAGCAGCCATGAACTATTGGCAGTCGTCTGGGATGGCCCCTCAGGAGAGTTCCGCCCCATGATGAGCGATAATGCCGGAAAGATCGAGGGATCAGCGACGCTTCCTGACTCCCGATCAGCTGGAACAGGGATGTAAGTTTTCAGACTTTAGTCGGATTTCAGAGTTTTGTTTGACCTCAACAAGTCAACTGTGAAAAAAATGAGTGCTTACATGAGGTTTCATAGCATTCTAGACGGGGGGGGGGGGGGGGGGGGGGGTGTAGATGGGGGGTGCTGATGTCGCATGTCGAATTTAAGAAACAACCATGTCCCATGTCGCTATATTTTTCATATTCATGTCGATTTTAAGAAATGGCTATGTTCCATGTCGAATTTAAGAGATAGCCCATGTCGTGTGGTTTATCTTTTTTCTTCCTGTCACTAAGCCCCATGTCGCGTGTCGAATTTAAGAAATGGCCATGTCGCCCCGTTGATTTTAAGGGTCTATACCCCCTCTAGGATACTAATACAGATTTCCTCATGTATGGGTGTAGACCCTTAAAATCAGTAGCGCAACAGGACCATTTTTTAAAATAAAAATTCAACACGGAAACACGGCCGTTTTTTAAATTTGACAGGTGCCATGGCTTCTAAGGGATTAATGACATTGGCTTTTTTATAAATTCAACATTGGATAGGAGCATTAAAATAATAGTGACATACGACAGGGCCATTTCTTGAAATTGACATGCGACATGGGACTTAAACTTCTATATATCATAGACATATATAGGGTCTTATGTATCTCTATGAATATATATAATCGACAGGCAACACGGCCGTTTTTTATATTTGACACACGACACGGGACACCCCCATCCATTGCCCTCATGTATTTCATGTATCCGCCACTGTTACATCCCCGATGAAATGTTGTCTAGATGAAAACAAGACCGTCGGCCGGAAATGACGTTTAGGTCAATTACAATGTTAACAAGCACAAGGGACACTCAGATTTAAAGGCAGTGGCGGATCCAGAGGGGGGCGTGGGGGCGCACACCCCTCCCTTTTCCCGGAAAATTTTGTGTTTTTTAAATGTAAAACTCGGCCCAAAAGCAAATAAGGAAAATGTTTTTCAAAAGCGCCCCCCCCCCCCTTTTCAAAAGCCTGGATCTGCCAGTGAGAGCCCCGGCCCCGTCCCCCCCCGCCCAGTATGGCAAAATTATATTTTGTTATATGACGTTGAAAATTCTGGAAAATTAGGGAAAAATTAGGGGTAATGTATTTGAATTTAAATCATACATCAAAAAGATAAACAAAAATTATGTACATTTATTGTGTTGAATAAGGTATATATATCCCTATTACAATTCAATCTGTACAATATGTTTGCTGTTGGTTGTTTATACCACTATCATCTGGAAGATCAGGGGCGACCCTGAAGTAGATTTTTGATTAATAAACAAAGGAAAAAATGTATCTATCACATGCCTGCAAACATTTCCTTAGAGCCTCCCGGGATATGCCCTCAAATTTTGGGGCTTTGCATTGGTGTCCTGAAGTTGCAGTTCAAGTTAAAAAAAAAAAAACGGCAAGGGGCATCATGCTATCTTTGACCATTTTTGACCCCCAGAGCCCCCCTCCCCCCATTGTCATGTATTGTCATGCGACCATTGACCCTCCCTCTAGAAGAACATCATGCGAAGATGCCCCCCCCCCCCTGCTTTTCACAGATAAATCATAAATGGGGAACCATGTTAGAGAGGTAAGCCATTGAGTGAACCAACTAAAATCTTGGTTGAATTTGTACCAAAATTGTCAAAAATGACCAAAGATTGCCGAAAGACGCAATACAGGGGCGGATCCAGAGATTTTCAAAAGGGGGGGGGGGGGGCTTACGTAAAACTTTCCATCAGACCCTCCAGGGCTGACAATTTTACATAGAAAAAATATATAATAATTATTTGGCCCGAAATAGTGGGGCCCCACTCCCCCTGCGGCGCCCTCTAAATCCACTACTGCAAAAGATATCTTATTCAAACAGAATTTTAGTTGCATCACTATGGGTACCCCATTTACTTAAATGTAACAATGACCTAACACAATATTAATATGACCTAACATACACATTTATAGCTATATTTGGTGTTAAGTGTAAATGAAAAATAGCAACAAGAAATGTTACCTTTTCTTTTGTGAAGACCATATAATTCCCTTGGAGTGAAGTTCTTTTGATAGTTCATGTATGGACTCAAAAAAATTGTGAGAATCCATTTCACAAAATTCCGTATTTAGTCTCTTGGGTGTAAAAGAAAAACTAGCAGAAATGCACATGAGCTTCTCCAAATCATTCTCTGTTATGGTATTGTCCATCATTCCGAATCAAAAGAAAATTAATTGCTCACTTATTGATAATCTCTATCAGTGTGATGGTATAAAATATTTTTGCATACCCTTTTGTGGTCAATTGCAATCATTACAAACACTGAGTCATTTTCCCCCTTTTTTACTCATAATTGTATCTCCATCTTTACAATTCAGTCCATATTATATGAAAGCATTCTATGGCACTATAAGGTATATTCTACATATGAATTTTTACATGAAATCAACTAGTAGTTAACGCCCAGTTATATTTTAGGTAAGATTTGCATCCTGCATCTACCCAGTGAAGTCGTCAACCTAGTAGTGTTGTCGGGTGACTGCAGGTTTTTATGACTTTGTCTCATTATCTGGGTCAGTATCCTACTACGCAACCAGTGGGGCTCCCAAAGGAGGGAGGGGGAGCTGGGTTCCACAGGCCTCACGGAATTTCAAAATGACCTGGGAGCCCATTGGGCTCCCAACTCTAACAAACTGGGAGCCCGACCGAATATCATTGGAGCCCACCTCAAAAATAATAATTCTATGCATTTTTATATTCCAGCAAGAAATGTTTCAATGTCCTAAAGAATAGAGAGGTATAATTCGTTACCATGTGCCAAACAGAATGAGCCGCAGAGAAATGGAAGGCAACATCTAGAACACATACTTATAGAACAGTGGCGGATCCAGGATTTTGAAAGGGGGGGGGCACTATTGGAAAATTCTTTCCTTAATTGCTTTTTGTCTGAATTTTACACACAAAAAACGCAAAATTTTCTGAAAAAAGGGGGCAGGATGTGCCCCAACATCCCCTCTCTGGATCCACACAAGTAGAATCTAACATCCAATTCATTCTTTGTTGTTAAATTCCTAAAGTGATTTCAAAATATTCCGCATCATATATACTAGTGCAGTGTCCAAAATAAAGGTTGCACCCTGCACTGTGGTGCATGATTCTGAGACAGGGTGCATGGTTTTTAAATGTGTGCAGTTGGACAGTGCATGTTCTTTCACCATTTACATAGCTTTTTTATAGTAATTTACACACGGAAATGTCACTGGGTGCATACTTTTAGGACCTCTGCACCCAGCGGGTGCATAGAATAAAACCTTATTTTCGGACACTGCAGTGTTTAGGTACAATTACAAAAAACATATGAATTGAAAAATTCTTTATTAAACAAAATTTTGTTTGATAATCTGACATGAATAATGAACCAGTCATAAATTGTTATTTGTATCAACATCTATTTATGTCTGTACAGCCCCAGGTTTAAAGAAAAGAAACTTTTCAATAGGTTGGCCTATGCCGGGGCCTTTCCCTAGAACTTAGTTCTAACTGTTACTTCAATTAGTGGAGATAACTCAGTCATGTCGAGCCTTCAATCTATAGAGACATTCCTAAGTATGTGTCAGATCATTGTCATGGGATATCCTCTATCATCTGTGGTTTTTAGAACAGCCTCATAAAGAACAAGCTGGCCATGATTCTAAGTGGTAACAGGAACCATTGAAGGGGTGTATGCTGGGTGGAGGGGGATGGGGATATTTAAGTTTAGGAGACAGGGGAGCAGCAGTGGTTGTGGGTGCAGACAGAAACAACAGAGAGCCCACCGGGCTCCCACTTGGTGTCACTTGGGTGTCCAGGGTGATTTACAGGGTGGAGCGGGCTCCCCGGGCACTGGATTTGTCGAGGCCTAGTTCCAGTTGTTATCTAAGAATTGATTAATTGTGATTGATTATCCCTGAACAGAATCATACATGCATGGCACTTTTTTAGTGCTGTCTTTGAAAATTCTGTCCATGTTATATTTTTTATCAGTCCTTCAGACTGATATTTAAACTGGTTGGTTAAAATTAAAGCCTGCATTTTAGCTAAGCTGGCTATAACGAATTCACCTAGGGAAGTTCCATAGGAATTCAGAAATACATAACATTATCATATTGCACAAGGTAGTAAGCAAAAACACCTTGTGCACATAATTAGTAGTATACAAATAAAATAAAGGAACAGTCACCAGATTGTAGAAGACATATCAAAAAAAGGTATTCGAAATTATATAATTACTACATTGTATAATGTAAACATAGCAGGAGCTTCTGGTAGATGTAATATGCCTGCTCAGCAGACAGGCTAAACCTCCTGGTGAACGGCACTGCTTGGGATAAAATCAACAATCAGACTAGTATAATAGGCGGGAATCTATGGTTAAAGGAGAGAGAACTATTAGAAACTGTTTGGAACAGTTCGAGTCTTAAGGATTTGGGGGTTTGGATAGCCATATATACGGACATCTGGTGACTAGTAAAATAACTACATTGTTGTATGATCCCACGAAGCTGGGCAGACTCTATGGATGAAGCTTGCCTTCAAGTGGTTTTATTGTGAACATAGGATTAAAACAGGCTGTGACAACACTGGCAATTGTAACGCGATTGATATATCCACTAATAAACTTGACTCTCAACCAAGCGTTGTCTGCGTCATGGATATGAGCGCCCATCTCGCGGATCAGTCTACCACTTGGCTAGCAAGGATAAAGGAAGTTTAACTAAGACAATTCGGACGATAAGTGATAGCAGTTCCCCAGTTAATAAGTAAATACCCATACAACAACTAGAGTTCAATATACCCTTATCGGCCCTACTGACATCCTTGTTACCAGGTTTGCGCCCATATCCTGGATAGAATACACACGTGGTGACTCAGGGGCGAATGCAGCATTTCTGTAGTGTCACTGTGCTTCATTAACTTACACTTTTTTCCACTCATAATTTCCAAATTATTTTTATAATTTCTTTTTTCCCCTAGTTCTAATTAAAAAAGAAATAGTCCTTTTTATTGCCTGATAGTTGGATATAGGTGCCTGGTTTAGTTCCTAAAGAATGGTAGGAGACATAGGGCCGCTATGAAATTAAAAAAAGCACATTTAAAAAGAGCATTTTACAATTAATTATAGAGTGTATTGAGAAGAGCTACTAAACATTCAGAAATTCCAGTGAATGAGCATAGGATGACATTGAAAGTGTTTACGATGAGGAAAATTGTATTGTTGCATTACCAAAAATTGATAAAAACTTACTTTTACTGTTTAGAAGTATGGTACTTTTAAGTTCATATATATAGAAGTATTTTAGTTCTGATACTCAAGGGTGGATCCAACAGGGGAGGTAAGAAGATGTAGGACATTCTGAACACCCCCTTCCCCCATTACAATGTGAACCAAATGTATGCAAAGAGAAATTCACAATACTATGGTTCTAAAGCCCCAAACCACTGTGCTGAATCAGTGCAAAAATTTAGATGATTGTTGCCTTAGAATTGGCTGATTTCCGCAGTGATTCTAATCACCCATCAGGATGAAATATTGAAATGTACATGTTTTATAGCAATCAGTGATAAATTGGCCAATTATTCTGATAGAATCATCTTAGATTAGCACTGTTTAGTCAGCTGACTTGCTAAGTTGGTATGGAGCTTTTGCCTCTATCTGCACCTTTCTGGAATCCTGTATGCATCCCTGCATACTGTCAGTATTGAATGGCCTCATGTTCTTATTCTTCAAATAAATTAATTCCCGGCACCCATTTCTGGCCTTGTTCTGCTTCCATAGGGGCCTTCCATTAAGTATGTATGCATCAAGTGGGGGATGGGCGGCTAAGATTTTTGAAAATATGTGTATATTCCTGTACAAATCCAATGCGTATTTTTTGACAGAGATGATGGTAGGTCTGGGATTTTTTTAAATGTGCATATAATTATACTAAATGGGAGGCTCCATTCTTTTTATTTTTTTTTATTAGCTTTTATTATACTGAGCTTTCGTGAAACATACATAGTCTGGTCTCCCCGTCCACTCAGTCACAAGTATGAATGTGTTTGCAAAAGTGGGGATTTTTAAAACATCGCATACACAAATTTAGAAAATACATGTCATGGTTTATGAGATGAGATGAGATGAAGTGATTTCAACAATGATCATACAGACTGCAAGTTACAAATGTAAGCCAATGCATATACAAATATCTAAGGTTCTGTTACACATAAACATGGTTACGTAATTGCGTTTTAAAAGTATTATAGTCCAGTTCATCTTTGATAATTCCCGGCAAGTCATCTCATAGCAGGCATCCCTGATACCATGCAGATTTATATACATTCTGGTTGCATTATCCTTTAATGGCAAATAATGGTTGCATTATCCTTTAATGGCAAATAATGGTTTAGCACATGAGGATGGATACAAAAAGGTAATTGATATTTCCTTCTTACTGATATGATATGAGTGTTTGACCTTACATGAAGTTCATCAGTGTGAATGCTTGTGGATCACCAATTGTGAAGCAACACCTTAATGCATGGTTTTGGATAGTTTGCATATCATCCTCTTCCTCACAAGTAATATGAGTCATAAATAGATTACCATAGTCAAACATTGGTAATACCATTCTTTTACAGACATCTAATGCAGCCTTTTGTGCTAAATAAGGTCTAATCTTTCTTTATAAGAGATAATTTAAAAGATGCATCACTGTATGTTTTAGCTATATGACGCTTAAATGTGAGATTAGAATCAATTATCACACCAAGGTAGTTATAAAAAGATACATACTTCAAAATTGACTGGTTCATAGTTATACAGTGCTGTTCAGTATGGTTATTATGGCGATTATATAAACAAAGTTTAGTTTTATCATAATTTACAGTTAACTTATTGTGTCTACACCAGATGTCTACATTCCTTACATCATCCTGAAATTCAGTAATTAAAAGATGCTGATTGCTTAGATCTATCCTTTTAAAGATTATGGCATCATCTGCATATAACAAAATTTTGCTACTAGATATGACATAGACAACATCATTTATATACAACGTAAACAATAAAGGGCCGAGGATCCCAGGGCAGGTAAGGGGACACCCAGGACGCCAGGTTTGGGGTCCAGGTAAAGGTAAAGTGGCAGGGACACCCAGGTAAAGAAAAATAACTAAATATCAAAATATTCTTCTTTTGCTATCTGTTATCATTGGTTTATCAACCTTATGTACATTATACATTTACTAAATACAGTTGTTTCTACTAAGGGATTTATATGGTTATTGTAATGGTATATGGAATAATTATTAGGGATTTACTGTGCTTTACTTTGTCCAATTAAGGGCAATCGCGCCATTTGTTTGTGCGCATGTACAATGCGCAGCCTGGCTGTATGGATGTGCAGTGGGGCATGACCACAAGGGTTGGAAATGCTTAACTATAGAACCCTATGGAGGGAAAATGCGTTTTTACTCATATCTCTGTCAAGAGTCATCCAATTGCTATACTGCTCGAAACAAAGATGTAGTCCAGAACCTGATGAATCCATATATATTCTCAGATCTGATAGGTTTTCATTTTTGAATTAATTATGAATTTATTTGTAATAAAAGTGTTATTTTTGGGCTAAATCTTGGAATTTGTAAATAAGTTTCCTGAAAAAGTTAGATTGGTGACCCCCTAATTTTAATTCAGGAAATGATAGTTGACACATATCCCCATCAAATGTGGAAATCTAAAGAAATTTTCAACTTTGAAACAATTTCTATTATCATTCTTTTGAGATTTTTTATTTTTCTCTTAAAATAGATTTCTAATTAAAATCCACTTAAATCGCTTCATTTTCTTAGTTTCTTTTTTTTAAAAAAAGCATTTGTTACAAAGATTTGTATGTTGGTTTCACATTCAAACAGGTTTAGTACATATATCATTCTTTTTATCAAAATTATTAAGAAATGTCAAAATATAGTTTTAAATTGGGAAAAGACCAAAATTTCAAAATTCAGCACATTTTGGATGTGTCCCTGGTGGGTAACTTCAGACTGAATCTTCTGATAACCTCCCATTAAGTACTATAATCATTTCTACACATATATGTAAAGTGGTACCTAAACTATGTATATAGATTAACATTTATTTTGAATTTGATAAATACTATTAATAATATTTTATTTAGCTATACAGTTAAAGTCATTTATTGTTTATTTAATCATCTTTATGTCTAGATGCTGAGGGCCCAGTACCAGCCTGGTCTCTGTCCCGGCCCCCTGGAGGCCCTATGGCCGGCCTGACTCCTGTCCCGGCCCCCTGGAGGCCCAAGAGCCGGTCTGACTCCTCTCCCGGCCCCCTGGATGCCCCAGGGCCGGCCTAGACCCTGTCCCGGCATTTAATGTTGACATTTAAGTCCTTTACTTTCTCAGGCAAAGGTGGAGTAATTGTTATGTAAAGGTGCTGACATAGGGCCTTTATGCACATTTACTTAAACTGTAAGGGCCTAGTAAAGGTTATTTTTCATGCAGTGATGGGTCCCTTTGTTTTCCTTTCAGGGTTCTCAAGATGGGCTTCACACTGTTAATCCAATCATCACATGTGTCTTGAAAAAGTGGGATTCAACATCTACAGAGGTGACAGCCAGAAAAGGAGCTCCTACGTTATATGCGAAGTGACTGACACACAGGAAGAGCCCTTGCAAACTGGAAGAGCTTGCACTTTGAAACTTTGAAATACGAATATAGAATTCCATGGTCAAGTTACAACATTGAACAAAATAATATCAGTTATGATGTGAACATTTTCTTGTATTCCTTTTTAGGATTTTATTGTTAATTGTTTGAACTAGCTTACCAACAAATCCAAAAATTGGGTTACAGGTGTAATGGCACTTTCACATTAAGTTTCTTATAGAAAGGTGCTGATGGATGTAAAAATATCTATTGAGGTAGAAATAAGCTGTGTCCTTTCATAGTATTTATGCAAATATATTTAGAAAGTTATGAGAAAATCTATAGAATTATTATGATGGTTTCGTATGTATGTCAGTGTATAACTTGGTGAGCCAGTGCAGACGTGAATGTACTCTAGTACATTTTGCATTTAGCGTATAACAAGGGCTATAATCTTTTTTTTTTTTATTCAACCACACTCATTATGACAATGATCTTCCGTGTAAGCAACAAAGCAATGTACAATACATAATTATGATGTTACATAGAAGTCTTAAGATTTAAAACAATTATTTTCTGTTTCGAGACATTAGTGGGCATGTATACATATAAATGACTCTTTCAAAACTGCTATTTCTTAACATAACTTATGAATAAACGGACAGGTTTATATGAGGAAACTTACATATTAGACCTTACAGGATCATGAAATTATAACAGGCATCATGGAAAACCCTGTGGACTTGTCTCCTCAATCTGCAGACATGGCCATGAGTGAGGGTCAGTCTAAATCAGATAAGGGAATAGTATGTGTATGTTCTGAAGATAGAAGTCATGTAGAACTTCTGAAAAAATACCGGGTTCGTCTTGTAGAAGAACTGCAGCCTCAGTTGTTTTTGCACATGCTTCACAGAGACATTAAAGCCAACATTGATGAAGACATGTTGAACAGGGACAAAACTAGGGCCCTTCTAGACCTTCTCATGAGGTATCCAAGATCATACTTTGAAAACTTCTGTGAAATAGTTGCTGGATTGTACCCTGCACTGTTCGAGCTATTGAGAGGAAGACAGCCAACTAAAGAAGAATCTGACTCTTATCTACAGCCATTTTGTGATAAACTTTGTGAAAGTATCTTAGATCAAGGAAGCAAAATATACAATGATATTGATAAGAAAATTGACCTGGACACACAGTTTGTGACTCTTAAGTTGGCTGATTTGGATCATGATAAAGAAGATATCCATTACACAAATGAAGATAACATATTGCCAAATGATTATCAAGCAGGTCTTAGTGAAAGATCTGGTAAAGATTTAAGTATCAATGATATTCTTCCAAGGGAAATTGGAAATAGTGTCCTAATAACTGGTCGTGCAGGAGTCGGGAAATCGACTCTTATTCAGTATGTAAACAGGCAATGGGCAAAGAAGAAATGGGCAACATCATACACTGCAGTTTTCATCCTGAATTTAAGGCGGCGTGCTCATGAACAAAGAGAGATAAAACTGTCACAGCTGCTAGGGATGTATGCTGAATATGTCCCTGATCCTATAGACTCAAAGCAGCCAAGTGTCGAGTGGATTGCAAAAAACCAAGAAAAGGTTCTTTTCATTGCAGATGGAATAGATGAACTTCACAACATTGAAAGGTTATTGGCAGAGACACCAAAGTTCACGGCCGACATGGCTGCGACACAATTAGACTGGTGCATCAACTTGATGAGGAGGGACCTATTCCAAAAGAGTACTATGTTACTTGTGAGTAGACCTTTTAATGGTCTGAGAAAATTGAAACATGACATGCATATTGATGTTCTCGGCCTAACTCTTGAAAAGGTGATGAGGTTTATTGATGTAAATGTACAAAGTGACAGACAACAAATTGTAAAGGAAACCCTTCTGAAAAATCCACTATTGTTGTCAGTTTGTTCAATTACCTTTTACTGTTCTGCAATATGCAGCATTCTTGAAGAAAATGAGGACATTGATAGTCAGTCCCTAACTACATACACCAGAGTCACAGCATTTATCATTACACGCCTTGCCTTACGGAGAGCTAGAAGGGAATCCCATGACTTGGTTTTATCAGATAACCTAACCAAGTGTCTGCCAAACATGGCAGCATTGGCGTATATGGGGCTGCCAGAGAATAATGACAAAGTGACTCGACTTGTTTTCAGTGGCAGAGACTTAGAAGAGGCAGGGTTTCTGCACAAAAGAATTCAACAGGCCAGGGAGACAGGCCTTCTCTTGTGTAGGGATTTCAAAGATCCTCTTGCGAAAATTAAAGGACAGTCTATGAAAGCAGAATTTATCCATCTCTCAGTTCAGGAACTTCTTGCTGCAGCCCATATGTTCCAGTTGGATATATCTAGAGTTGAGACCTACTTGCAAAATGTCACTCTGATGGGTTGGTTCAACCTGAGTCAGCTTTTCCTCTTTGGTCTGGCACTAGACAAAGACAGTAGGCATATTGTTGGGATCAACAACAGTGTGGCAAAAGAGAAAGGGAATGAAAGCCATCAAAAAGATGAAGCTGACAGCATTGGTAATTTCTTGATTAAGCACTTCAAGGTACTTTGTGACAGTGCAAAAAACATTAAAGCTGATATTTTTCACATTGCACAAGTTGCCTATGAGAGTCAGAGAGCTGATTTGGCTAGAGAAGCAGTCAAGGTGCTAGCACCAAATGGGAAACTGCATCTCAGTTCAGTACATCTCACGGCAGTGGATCTGAAAGCTCTCTTATTTGTAATACAGCATACTGCAATGCAGGAACTCTCCTTCAATGGTATTTGGATTGATGATGCTTCTGCACTGGAACTCAACAAATACCTATCTGAAAATACTGACCCTAAAGTACTAGGTTTAGGTAACAACATGCTGAGTGATGCAGGAATGAAACACATTTCTGAGGCAATCAAAACTTCAACTGGCCTAGAAAGTTTGCGTTTTGAAAGTGCAGCTCTCACTTCAGAAGGTATGAAACACTTGACAGATAGTATAAAAAGTTCCAAAACTCTTAAGTTGCTAGAGGTAACCAAAGAAAACTTCACAGCTGAAGATATGGCACTCTTGTCCAATATTATCAGTGAATCAACAAGTATCAACAACATGCGTCTCTATGCTCAAGACATTTCCAATGAAGGAATGAAGTATTTCTCTGATGCGCTAACATCCCCAACTACAGTCTTGCAGGCCTTGATATTGCAAGGTACCCATTTAACTGTGCAAGGGTCAAAGTATCTGAGTGATGGTATAAAGCAGAGTACAAGCCTGGAACAGTTGTATCTTGCATACAATCAGATATCCCAAAATGCCCTGAAGCATCTGGCTGAATCCATAAGGACAAGTAAAACACTGAAGATTCTACACATCCATAAATGTCAGATTACAAGCAAAGGAATGAAGTTTTTGGCCAGTGCTCTTAAGGATACTAAATCCCTGCAGCATCTGTCATTCATTCAAACAACAATGTCAGATGAAAGCATGGAATATCTTGCAGAAGCCCTTACAACTACAACCACCGTAAAACATCTATGTTTAAGACAGAATCAGATTAGCAGGAAAGGCATGAAACATCTGTCAGATGCTTTAAAGAAAAACAAGGGTCTCTGGTCCCTTGAGTTTGAAGACAAGCAGCTCAATGATAATGGCGTGAAATATTTGTCTAATGCATGGCATTCACCGACCGGCCTGAGCAGCTTCAGATTAGTTGCCTCTAAATGTGGTAGTCAGGCAATGGAACACCTTTCTGCTGCCATAAAAAGTGGAACAAATCTCAGATGTTTAGATTTAGAAATTGATCACTTAACTCCAGAGGCAGTGCAACAACTAGCCTGTGGAATAAAGGGATCAAAATCTCTTACTCATTTGAAACTTTCCAAGGTTCAACTTCCCAATGATGGATGGGCAATTCTGTTTAAAGCTATTGCAGCTGCAGCAGTCATTGATACTCTAGAACTAAGTAGAAATCAGCTCACATCTGAAGACATAAGACAACTATCTTATATCATTCAGAATTCAGAATGCCTTGAGCATCTGATTTTGACTGGTAATGAGATAGATGAGGACAGCATGATGCATTTATCAGAAGCAATGAAAACTGATGGAACTCTTGAGTATCTGGAGTTCCATTCAGCTGATGTCACCACCAAAGGCATTCAGATTCTCTCAGGTGCCATGAAGGTTATGACTAACCTTGAGCGTGTCGACATAATTGACAATATTATCGCTGAAAAAGGCATGGAGCATTTATCTGATGGCATCAAGGAATCCTTTAGTCTAACACAATTGAAGTTGTCAAACAATCAGATGACAACTGAGGGCATAATGCATCTTGCAAAAGCTATTGCAGCTACCAGTGGCTTAAGGCATTTGTGGCTGATGGATAACCAGCTCACACCTCAGGGCATACAGCATTTGATGTCTGCCGTCAAAACTACAAGATGTCTCAAGTCATTAAATCTGTCTGCAATGAGCATTCCAGGAGAAGCTATGATACATATTGGTGATGGTATCGCTGTAACCACAAGTCTCAATTGCCTTCAGCTGATGGGTAATCAAATCACTACTGACGCAGTGAGGTATCTGGCTGAAGGGGTTGGTAAGGCCCAAACTCTTCGTACCCTAGCTTTAGAGGGATACCTGTTACCAGCTGAGGGTATTGACCATCTCTTTGCTACTATTGGAAAAAGAGAAAAGCTGGAAGAGCTGCAGTTGTGGGGAGTAGACTTTGGTAATACATCTATTGAAGGTCTATGTGATGTTGTTCAAACAAACAGATGTCCTGAAAAACTGAGATTGTTTGGTGGTAAGATGACAGAAAAGGAAGTTCATTGTCTCACTGATGCCATCCTCAACACTACAAGGCTTGCTGAACTGAGCTTGTACGGACTTCATGTTATACCTAATGCCATGAAAAACCTGTTTCATGCAATCACCCAAAACCTTGTCTTCCTCGATCTGTATGATATCAATTTGAATGGACTGGAACATCTGTCTGATGCAATCATAACTTCCAGATGTCTGAATCACATAAAGTTAAGTAAGATGAAACTTACTGCTGATGAAATGAAGGTTTTGGCTAAGGCCATAAGGGATACCACAAATGTGACACACCTAGACTTATATGACATCCCTATAACATCAGAGGGTATGAAACATTTGTCTGAAGCTGTGGCTACTTCTATAAGGCTCAATCAACTTCTACTTTGTGAGAACAGGATTACAGATGAAGGGCTCAGATATTTGTCAGATGCAGTTGAGAAAACAACGAGTCTCAAGCAACTGAAACTGTACCAAAATACTCTCACATCCGAGAGCATGAGATGTTTATCTGATGCCATTCAAGTTACCAAATGCTGCAACCACTTAGAGCTGATCTATGATCAAGTACCAACAGAAGGTTTCAAACATATTTGTGATGCCATCAAGATTGGAGCTTGTCTCACTCATCTACTCATTGGGAACGAAACAATGGCAGATGAGGCTATGAAATGTCTAGCTGGGGTTCTCCCTGTCACAAAAACCCTCACCCATCTGGTGCTTTTCGATAACCGGATCACAGCTGATGGTATGAAGCACCTCTCTGTAGCTATGGGAGCCACCAAGACACTTGAACACCTGTCCCTGCATAAAAACAAAATGAATGGTGAAGCCTTCTCTCAACTTTCCCATGGAATAGAGTCAAGTGAAAGCCTATGTGACTTGCAGCTTTCTGGTCAGCAGCTGACAGAAAATGACATGAGGCATGTTGCAGAAGCTTTCAAGACTTCTGCAACGCTCACCAGCATACAGTTGGGATTTATCACAATTACTGATGTTGCAGCACGCTTTCTTGTTGAAGGGCTTCAGTCAGCAAAAAAGTTGAAACACCTGCAGCTGATCAGCAATCGGATGACTGCAGACAGTAGGGAGCTTCTGGCTGAGAGATTCAGAAATCATGCTCATATTATTTACGAGGATGTACATGTTGAGAGCCCTGATGCAACAAAGAACACATATATGGATTTGTGCAATGAGGAATGGTCTAGATTTACTAAAGGCACGTAAAGACCCATATACACTAGGCTATTTTTGCTAAAGCCTTTCCTGTCTCATGGATGCAACAAACAACTCCAGGTTGTAACAAAATAATTACATCTTTATGATATCCGTTGCAAGTTTGAGAAAATGGAATTAAAACATTTGCTGTATGGAACAAGGTCCCTGTGATGTGACAACATTTTTTTACCTAGGAATATCTCCCTAGAATCTATAGACAAAACTTGTGGGATTCTTTGTTTCTTGCGATTTTGGAACCTCTGCAATTTGAGCCGTGATAATCTTATTTTCACAAGCAGGTTCATCTTAAGTTGTACAGGTTCTCTTTGAAAATAATCAACATTTAATAGTTTTGTGGGGTACCAGGTGGCAGGGGCTAAAATAATTGGACAATCCCAACGTTTCCATATTGCAATGTTCCAAGACTAGCTAACCTCGTGACCTAGCGCAAATGCAGCTTAAAGCCCCAGTGATCTTAAAATCACAATCATGAAAAATGATCATTTTGACTGAATAAGTACATAGCAGTGTACGATGAAAACTGGACATTTTACAAAAAAGATAATTCTAAATATAAAAAGTTGTAATTATTAATGAAAGATTGCCTACAACAAATTTTACAAGGCTCTGTGTGTGGCCCAACCTTATTCTTACTATTTATTAATGACATAGTTAAATTACCTATTAAATCAGATATGATGTTATATGCTGACGATATAGTCATATACACCAAAGGTCCGTCTGTGAACTCCAATTGTGAAATTTTGCAGAATGACATAACCAAAATTATAAACTGGAGTAATTACTCTCGGCTAACAATAAACTATAAGAAGACTAAGATAGTCCACTTCTCCAGTAATAGGAAGCATTGTGTTTTTAGAGACCTGATGGTTAATAACAGGAGTATTGAGAGTGTTAGCAACTATAGGTACCTTGGTTTTCTAATAGACAGAGAGTTAAATTTTAAGGGTTGTATCAAAAATACAGTGAAAGTTGTGTCGCAAAAATACTATGTCTATAAAAAATTTAAAGATCAGCTAACTGCTAAAGCGAAAATAGATGTGGTAAAATCAATGATCTTACCATATTTTTATTATTGTAATATTTTTTACAGTGTTTGTACACAACGTGACAGGGAGGAACTTCAGAAGGTGCAAAATAATGTACTTAGATCTGCTCTAGATATTAGAAATCCAAGGGATATGCATATTGATGACTTGCATGCGAGACTGAATGTATTGAAACTAGACACTCTCAGGAAAAAACAACTCCTTATATGTATTTTTAAAGCAGTTAGAAATAATAGTATTCCACTTAGAGTGACTAATAGAAATCTTCGTATGTATGAAGCTCCAGTTATTCAATTGAACCAGTATCAAAAGGTAATTTACAAATTATCTCCTGTTTACCAAGGTGGACTGTTATGGAATGGGCTGCCTGTGAACGTAAGAAATATTCCTGATCTGGATCATTTTAAGAAGATTATCCTACAATTTATTTAAGTACAAAATGATTTGTTTAACAGTGTTCTGCATAAGCCTGATTATGTAATTATAAAATTCCCTTGTTAACAGAATGTGAGTCCAATTGATTATAAATTGATAGTCTGTACATACAATGCTGAACTGTCCTTCATCTCATCTCATCTCATGATTCATTATCACAAGTGAAAGTTGATGTAAAGATTACGTGATGGAAAACCTGGATTACTAGGGAGACCGGGGTTCGTTGTTTACCTCGAATGTAACCAGTATAAATAACTTGAAATAAAAAAAAACAAAAAAACAAAACAAATGGGGCTTAAGTTTCTTGCTGACCAGAACCTACTGGCTCACCACGTATGTTGATAGAATGGAAATTATAGAATCCTGTTATGTTGATATGGCTCATTATAGGGTTTTGCAAATCCAATTAGCCTTTGTGCCTTTAGCTACTCTTTTGATGACCAAGGTAGACAAACATAGTATAAGGAAGTATATGGAGACATGTAGAAGATTTTATGACATCACGGGTAGATTGAAGCTAGGTTAAGGCAGAGACATTGGTGTGTTATGATATGCCCATCATATTACAGGGTTGGATCCAAGGGGGGTTCTGGGTGTCTTGAAATCCCCTCGCCTTTTTGTTGAGTACTTGCCAAATAGAAAAAAAAGGGATGTGGGCAAATGCCTGCTGTTTAAGAACTTAGCCTATCTGTGGAGCCCCTTTTTGAAATTCTGTATCTACCCTTAATATTTGACTTTTTACATAGTCTGCAATTTTTCTTATTTTACTCACTAAAACCTTATCAAATGGATTTCTTTGAAGCTGCTTATTATCCTGATGGCCAAACTGTAAATTGGCTGTTGGTATACACTTTAAAGTTATCATACACTAACCATGTATATATGTAAATAACATTTTGTTAAGGATCTCTTGTGGTAAGGACCAGTTCTGGTACTTGTGCTTTTACGCCCCCTTGAATATAACTAATGTTGATGTGTTCCTGTCAGGGGAAGATAGGTTGGTATTGGTTCCTCATGATGCATGTACACTTGACATATTGTACACATTAGGTCTTCTCAATACATTTGTTAATACTATAGTTAACACTATTCACATTTCATGTAAATGTGTGATATAGCAAATGCTGAGGACAATGAGTTCTTGTTTACATTACGATAATGTTTCATCTGATATGATATAATAATGTGTATGAAAAGAGTATATTATGATGCTTATATGATGTTTGTGTCATGACTGTCTTGTCATTGTACTCAGTTTATCATTGGACATCCAACAAGAAATGTACTTTTCTATAACATGGGGCACAAGAATATATTTTCAGCAATGCCTTGTTGGAGCATTTATTTGATGATTATTGACTTTATGGTAGTTTTTGTAGGAGCCACTTCATCATATACAGGATAGGGTTCCTCTGGGATCTCCCTGCAAAACCCTTGATGATCATAAAAGGGTGACAAATGCGGAGACTAGACTAGGTTGCTCAGTTAGAAGAGAGCCCCCTTCAGGTCTGGGAAGCCATGACTGGTTGGGCCGTGTCAGTATAATGTGACTAGATGGGATATCATGTGGGCCTATGACATGATATGTCGGTGTGGCAGCATAGGCTATTCTTAACTTACCTAAAAGAAGTAAGATAAATTTCATTTACACCATAACATGTCAAGAATTTCTTCGAAGGTGCTTATTATCCCAATGGCCAAACTGTATATTGGTAATTGGTATAAAGTTATACAACAACCATGAATATATGTTAATAACATTTGCTAAGTGATACTTGTGCCTTTGTGCTCCCTTGAATAACTGATGGTGATGTGTTGGTTATGGTTCCGCATGATACGCTTGACATATTGCACATGTGAGTTCTTCTCTATACATCTGTTAATACAATAGTTGACTCTCTTCAATTTTCATGTAAATGTGCAATATGACAAATGCTGAGGACAGTGATTTAATGTTGATGTTAGGATCACAATATTATTTCACAAACTTTGATATGATAATGTGTGACCAGTCACGGGATATGGTAACCTAGAGGGATTTTAGTCATTTTGCTCTAAGTCCATTATTAAGTGAGTTATTGATGAAAACAAGCGAATAATGCATATTTCCCTAAGAAATGTGACTTAGGCAGAATTTTCCGGAGATTAATATTATGAGCGAAAAGTCATTATATTTATTTATGAAAGTTGCATTGTGGGTAATTTTGTAAGGGACGTCCTTTTTTAAATGAGTGCTGCAATAAGAAATGTTGTCTTGTTACCATGGCAACAGAAAAAGGAATGTTCCGATTGCATAGAATATTTTTGTCAATTCTAATAACAGAAGTTTTTCACTTTCTGGTAGTAAAAACTGTTATTTGAATGAAGATCTATGTAAAAAGTTATCGTATTTTGAATAATTTTGATAAGTAAGAAAATTGTAATTTTTGATTAAATATCGTTTAGTCCAGGGAGCTATAATATGGAAATGGAGCACAAATGGTAAAACAGGGGTGTACCACTATGTACCGCATAGGGGACTTCAAACTCCCTTATCTCAGTCAATAATGGGAATATTTATAAAGGGTTTGCATTGTCTGAAAGGTAGGAATGCAAATTCAAATTCATACTTCCCCCCTCTAGGACACCAAGTCCCATGATTGGTCACATTGTGTTTGAAAATGATATATACAATGACTTATAATTATCATGTTTGTGTCATGGATGTTTTATCATTGTATTCAGTTTATCATTGGACATCCAACAAGGAATATGTTTTTCTATAACATGGGACACAAGAATTTATTGCCTGCAAGGCCTCGTTGGTGTATTCATTTGATGATTATCAACTTCATGGTAGTTTTTGTAGGAACCACTTAATCATATCTATGATGGGGGTTCCTCCTGGAGCTTCCTGGAAATCCCCTCACTGATCATAAAAGGTCACAAATGGGGAGACCAGACTATGTTGATCAGTTGGTAGAGTGCCTGCTTGAAGTTTGGGAACAATGGGCCAATTCTAATCCTCACCATGTCACGCTAAAGACTTTCATAGACTTGATATGACTTTCAAGACTTGATATGAAGTAAGAACCAAAACAATGTCAATATAGTGCGACTTCGTGGCATATCATATGGGCCCATGACATGATATTTCAGTTAGGCAGCACTTTAAAGAGGGCATTGGGTCCTATTGCTTCAAAAAGGCACCTCATCTCATAGATTCGGTCATCACCCATGTGGCATAAAACTAGCTGAAAAGCATTGCCTTATGTAGTCTGGGAAGAACCTAAAGGTCTGGCAGATGTTAAACTAGCCCAACAAACAAGCAATCATCATTTGTCTCATACCACTAAGATGTCTAAGCTTTATACAAATTAATATGACAATGCATCAAACTCTGTATAGTCTATCAAATGAATCTCGACTTAATCTCTCATAGTATAGAAAAGAACTATTTAGACAGCCATGTGAATATGTATTGATATAATATAATTATCAAATATATGTATGATATTTATATACATATTTATACAATCATATGTACACATGTGCACACACACACGCACACACACACACACACACACACACACACACACACACACACACAAACACACACACACACGTATATATAGATGTATTTATTGTGTCGACGTACTTATCCTTGATATATATATATATATATATATACAGATAATGATGTGGGCTGGTAAGTCTGTCTGACCCTTGTGCAAAATACTATTTTCTCAGTAATTTTGCTCGAATTAAGCCGCTCACAGTTATAACTTATGTTTAACCAATAACAACGAAAATGGGGTTTCCGACTTACCCTGTATTACATCTTTCATAATAAACCATGCACTGCCTTTATACAATTGATTTGATAATTTTTAAAACATATTGTCGGTATGCATATTATTTCAAATTGATTATGTACAATATTTTATTTAAAAAACTGTCGCAGCACAGATTTGCACTGAAATGATATTGCTAAACAAATAATAACATATCAATACACTATGAGAATAGACCGCTAGGAGTGTTTTCACGTACCAGCTAGATTTGTTGACCTCCAGAGTTTTCTTAATGTGCTTCCTATGTCATAAACAGATCAGGGGCCTGTTTCATAAGAAACCTCCAAACTGCTACGTGAGTTTTGCGTTTCATAAAGTTGCGATGACCTTTTTGGGTGCCGTAGCTACATGAGTTTTGATTTTGCTTACATGAGTTTGCATGGAATTACGGGAGTTTTGGGGCCAGTTACGCGAGTTTTGGATCCAGTCACACGAGTTTCAAACTCGCATACAGTTTCCGTAAGCTAATATAAACCTCCCGTAGCTACGGAGCTTCTTATGTAACACCCCACAGGATATCTTTATAGATACAATTATTGCATCGATTGATGACTATCAGAAAAGGTGGACTTTCTTTCAAGGCATTCCTGAAAATAAGTGATTGGCTACCAAATATTTATACTATATACCATCTCTCTAAAGTTGTATTTACTAGAAAACGACATGCAACATCTCATTTTATAAACTAACCCTTCATGCGAATTTATAGTTTATTGAAAATATCCATAATTGAGACATAACTAAGAATAACCTTATGTAAAGTGACATGAATCCATAGATGTTTGCCAAAAAAAATGGCAAACCTACTGGTTTGACATCAAACTGGTAATAACAAAGTTAAAGAGGGACGGGTTTTGAGATCCGGATACCCCCTCCCCCCACACACTCCACCTCCAACCCTTTCCTACGAAAGGAGACATATTATATATAAGAGACAACGGAAGATTAAAGGTGCTTTGCTATGGTTGGGTTCACAGACCCTTCATGCAAAGTAGCCCGTGACTGTATCTCATATCATTACAATTTATGGATGTAAAATATAATCATGGCTAAAGGCCACATTTCACTACACGTCAGATCACGTTCGCGTTGGGTCGTCTGCCCAGCGCGCATGATTTCTTGTTATTTTATCAACATGTTTGTAAAAAATCACATGCCAACGTGTGCCAAAACGAGTAGTATAATATACTTTGTGTTGGGTAGCATTGCGACCCAACCCGTAGTGTGATATGCTCTTAAGACAGCCCAGATGCGTACCGAACGCATCGGGCCCAGAGACTCGATGTGTACGTGTAGTATAATTAGGGCTTTAGTGTTTCATAGCGAATTAAACTCTTTATCTGTGAATATAGATTCTCTAGACGGATACATGTGAATAAGTTCAAGGCGATTGGAAAATCAATACATGTATCTTTGATAATGTTTTGGAGAAAAATACTTCATTCAATAGTTCATGGACACGCAAAATGATACAGGTTCCCGCTTCTTTTAGACAAAAAGGGAAACTCCAAAATTTGTCATTATAATGGAAAACAATGCTGCCTTACATTTCATAGATGGGTCGATGCTTGGCGTGCACCACCAAGCATACTTAAAGTGAGCCAAAAGTAATGTAAGGTCAAAGGTTACCAACATTTTATTAACCACTGAAATACATTCTATGGCCATAGCCTAAGCCCATTGCAATAGACTTTAACTTCATTGAAATGAGCCCTAACGTGTCCTTGAACCATTATGGTGACCCAGCTAAATTGGTTTGTTTACAAACATCAATGTCTGCAAGAAAAATGACATGAGTTTTCTGGAATTCAAGTGATGTTTAAGTTCGTTCCCATCATGGTTTATACTTTACCACTAACCAAAGTTAGACTCGTAGAATGTGTTGTGTCTTGGTTTGCAAATAATTGTCACATTTTAACACACAACAAAATGGTATAAGGAAAGATATACTTTCAGGGGAATGATTCCCTGCCTCCCGTTTGGGGAGGATCCAAAGATTCTCAAAAGGGTGGGGGGAGGGGTGGTTGTAAAAATTCTCTCTCGTCCCTCCAGATCCAGGGGCGCGGATCCGGGGGGGGGGGGGGGGGGGGTGTCCCGGGGGTCACAGTCTCACACGCGGACGTAGCGTATATAGAATTTCTTTCACATGCGGACACAAAGTCCGCACATACAGATAATGCTTTACGTATGCGGACATAAGATAAAGGGGGTTGTATTGAATTTTTGAAATATTATATGTAGAGAAATAAGATAGAAAATAGAAAAAAGAATAATGGGGTTCGGGGGATTAGCCCCCGATTTACAAACATTATATTGATGAAAAAGGAAGGTACAGCTGTGTGTATTACCGTACTTGTATACACAGCCACAACGTCCTTGTATTTAGGCAGATCTATTTGCGCGGATTTCGCACCCACACATACAAGGAATTCTCTGCAATTGGCCAACTGCTGCTACGCCATGCATATAACCCCAGCCCCTGTATCTGCCCTTGAATATGGAGAAAGACATATCAGATCTTGTACTGACGCACAGGCTGGTATGTGGCTGCACCTGGCGTGAGAAACCATAACCAATCTTTCATAAATGAAAACCCTGGGTTGAAAACAAAGGAAATAGTAATGAAAGGGGGGCGGGGCGCCCTATTTTAAAAGCATCTGCCCAACAATCGAGGTTCGAGATTTTACATTAAAGGGTTCCTTGCACATAAATGTTCAAAAGCCTATTTTACATCTGATTAGATTATCCTTGGTATTCTAATAATATCACAAAAGAAAAACTGGAAAATGTTAAAGTATTAGTGATTTATAAAGCAAATAAAATAAAATTTGGGAATTCCTTTATTTCTGGGCTTTAATTCTGTCCTTGCTACGTCACAATTAAGGGAAATCCCTTTCAAAATAACTTGGGAATATAAGGTTACTGAAGGAATTTAGGGGAGTAAAAGATACATGTGTTTATAGCTTGTATTTTTCCTAATGTAAATATTTAATGCTACAGGTAAAAGTCCTACCTATATACGAATGAGAGTTGGAGATTCCCTTTTGTGAAAGGTGGGGATTCCTTGTGACGTCACAAATTAGGGGAATTCCCTTAAAAACACATAAAATAGACCAAATATTAGAGTCTCATAACTCTGTCTATATTGGGAATATCCTTAATATATTTCTATCATTATTAGTTCTTGACGCATATTCCTTGCTAAAAGAATGTATTCAAAATTATTGATCCTTTCATTATGCGCAAAGTTTTCTTTAAAAAAATGTTAATATCTGGCCCCAAAATGAGGGGGGGGGGGGGGGTCTCTGCGCCCCTCTCTAAATCAGTAGGAGACCTAATTTTATTAATTACATGTGTACAAAACGTCCTTAATCTGGTTGGATTTCTGAGGATAACCGCAGACCAAATAGGAGATAAAATATAACCATGGAGTTAGTATTCTTATAATTGAGTTATTTGCTGGCATTCACCCAACAGAATTTCCCATTTCTATGCTCGAATCATGGCTAAGCGTCTTTCGACTTTTTATGGATGGATCTCCGAATGGGCCAGTCCCAGGGTAAAGCTCCTCCAATCAGATCCATCGTTACATCAGGCTCTCAACTGCGTGTTAGATCAAAGCACACCAGACTCGATCTTCATCTACAGATATATGCTGCCAAGCACATTCCATACTCTACTGCCTCTTGTAAGTATGATAATTATATTTATAAATGATAAGCATGTTATTCTATTGACATTTATTGTATGGATATTTTCCAAAGTCCAAGCATTAGTCAGTTGTTTTCAACATTTTTTTATGTTAAATGTTTACTATGACCCCGTTTCCAATTGAATCATAATTCCAGTATATATGTACCCGCTAGACGTGGATCCATATGTGCAAATAGGTTAGCACAGGCCTGTACACAGGGTCTACTCTTGGGGTGGCGAGAATTCCTAAGTGGAAGTTTTGCTTATAGTATCAATAATCTAAACCTATAAAAGGGGGTGGCGAGGTTATCCAAGTGGAACCTTTCAATATTTTCTTCCAATTAATCAGAGTTTTTATAATAATTTATTAAAGGAAAGGTGGTACTTTTTAAGTCATTTCCTCTGTGTGTGGGGGAGGGGGGTCGCTCTTCTTAGGGGTTGCCATTGTGCCCATTGTGGGAAAATCTGGATAAATAAATATGTAGATTTGTTCTTTCACGATGGACTCCCTACAATGCAACATGCCGATTTAGATTGTTCCGCTATGTTTCATGAGATTTATTCATATGGCCATTCGATCATAGTGACACTGGTGTAGTATTATGCCAGGAAATAACACAGGACGATTTTGCTTAACATAAGCTGTCGAGACAAAGAGTCATCCTCAGTCATAACAAGTACAAAAGAACCAGGAAGTTTGACGTAAGCTATCCTGTTTCTTCCAAAGCAAGGTCCTACAGCCTGTGTGTGTGGGGGTGGGGGGTCTTAAACCATCATTTTGTCAATATATACCAATGTTCTATTTATATTTCATGTGGTATATTTGATTAAAGAATTCGAATGAAACAATAGGAAATAGAAAATAGTATATTTACCAATGTTGTAATTTTCATGAAATTGGCCCTTATCAGCAAATTACGTCAATTTAGACCAAATTTATGTAATATTGATCATCATTTTTGCCATGTTCATTTAGATTTGGATGCTATTGAATGTACCAAAGAAGATTTAGACTGAGAACATGCATTTGGTGGTCACCATAGATAACGGAAAAAAAATTTAATCATTTTTTGACTATTTTCCGCCAAAACCGCCACTTGTTACCATGGTAACCAACCAATTATTTAATTTTTATTTGTTCTCCTTGTTCACTAGGTCCTACCCTTCAATTTGATGGCTTACACAAGTTTCCAACATTGTTTTAAGGGTAGCTGGGGAGGAAATACTGGGATTATCTTTTTGCCCACAAAATGCTATTTTTTATCGGAAAACGTCATTTTTTTATCTAAAACCCGGAGGCTTTGACAACCAAGAAATGGATTTTTGAATTCTATGGAAAATTTGGGTTAGGAAACCACTTTCAAACCTTTCGGCCTCAGTCACATAAATAAAAGTGCCGCATCTCTTGGACTATTAGTGATCCCCCTCTATTTCCAAAAGCTGCATCTGCCACTGTACTCAATGGGCTGACTTGGTGCACGAATCAGACGATTACCACCAAAAGAATCAACTGATTTTCGCACCAAATCAGATCACCAGTCAGTGTGCAATATTGAATTTACATGACGAATTGGTGTTAAGTTAGCTGATTATCTAGATAGAAGGGGATATAATCACTGGCGGATCCAGGAATTTGAAAAGGGGAAAAAATAGAGGGGGGGGGGGTCCTGACACCCCGCCCTCCCCATTTTGGTGCAGCCCTAAACAACAAAAAGAGGGGAAAATGCAGCATGCATATGTGCGATTCCATGCGGTTTTAGTACTTAGCCCTTATGCTGACCCCCTGCCCCCCTTTTGAAAATCCTGTATCCGCCTCTGGAGGGGGTCCTGAATACCCCTCCTTTTGGTGGACACAAAATCTACAAATCCTGAGTTTATATGTACCAAATGCTGTTTAGTACTAAGCCTATATATGCTGACCCCCCAACTTTTGAAAATCCTGTATCTGCCCCTGTTCAGTTATTGAAGAGTGGAACCAGATTTATGTTAATACTTTGTTAGGGTCTCCATTTCCTCCTGCACCTTGAAAGGCCTTGTAGTCTTATGCCTATGTTCCACCCCAGTGCTCCTGGATGCTGTTAGCATCTAAAAGGTAAATGTGGGTATTGAACATGAATTCTTGATAACCATAATAAAATTATCAAACTCACACATGTTAGATGAATGCATAGAGACTATAATAAAACTTTAAAAACCATAATGTCACCATATCCAAAACCCACAGAAATAGCCTTTTCTTGCTTACGAAATTAATATTTACATATTTGTCTTACTTCCTAGATCTTCATGAGATGGTTAAATGTTGGAGTGAAGGAACATAACTAGAAAGTGACAATGACATTAAAGTGCCACGTAACAAGAGTTGGTTTCAGACATGTTATTTGGCGATTTCAGAATAATGTAAAATAAAAGTAGTAGGTAGCACCCACCTCATTAATATTTATTTTTGCTGGTTTTGGGTTTGTCCTACATATCCATATAGATAAATGCTAGAGACCTGCCCCCTACTGGGAATAAAGAGAACCAATAAAGATAGGGGGCGCCACTTGAGATGATGGATCAGGCCTGTCAATCATGTAGACACATTTGCATATTAAGTCGGGGCTTAGTTGTCTGTTTTCCTTTTTTCTGCATTCTTCAATCTAATGACATTGATTATAAACCTAAAGAATTAGGCCTAGTATGAAATAAAATAGGAAATTGAAGGTAATTTTAAGTTTTGTTATTTGATTAAAGAATTTGAATGAAAAAGTAGGAAATAGAAAATATTTTCATATGAATAATAGACTTGCCACTTTACCCCTTCATCCTTGATGTCCACTTTTGGGTAAAGCGGGGCATTTTTGTACACTCCTTTTTTTTTTTTACATAAAAGCTTAATGACTTGAGAATGTTTCTGTAATGGTTTTAAAAACAGGCTACAGAACATTTTAATTTTGTTTATTCTCACAAATATCAAAGTTTTCTTGAGATCAGGCTGTTTTCTTATAATGGACTTCAAATTAAGTGAATAACAGTCAATTGTTATTGGGCTTCCCACCATTTTGAATTACTTTGCTTATAGGGAAGGGCAGAACCAGATAGAATAGTCCAAATTAAACTATTGATAATAAGGTTCTGTTCGATCTAATCAGAATAAACTCTCCTGACCACGGATAACTGATTTTCAGTATTCTAAGCACCTTCAGGTTAATTTGGACTAATTTTATTGGCAAAAATACAGGGAAGTCTATAGAAAATATACCAATATTTGCTCTACATCATTATATAGTGAATTTTCAAACCAACTTAAAAAATGATAAATATATATGAATACAAATTGAAAAACAGTTGATCTTTATCATGTTGAACCAAAAATAATGCCAAGATTATTGAAAATTTGTATACTTAAGCCTTGAGATTTGTCAACATATTGCACCTTGATCTAGACTAGCCTGCAGATAAATAACAGGAAATATCATGCTATCCATGGTAGGGAAAATTCATAGATGGAGACATTCATATGAAAAGTGTGTTTGGAGAATCTCAAGATGCCCATTTATAGCATTCATAATGTTTCCAAGATATCAAATCACAAAGAGAAACTCCTATCTTTTGAAGAATCCTAGTTTGGAATGATATTTTCTCCTTCATAAAACAAACATTCAATGTAATGACTGATAAGATATCTAATGCACTTTTTATTTTTTTCAACAGATATGATTGAAGCAAGTGGCTAGGGGATTGCGATTCTACACTCGAAGATATTACTGACAAACATTGAATACTCACATACTCAAGAAGGCGAAAACAAATCAAGATGGAGGAGGCTGAAGTGAATCATGTTGACCTGATACGACAAAACTTTGCCCAACTTGTTGAAGAACTGAAACCGAACTTATTCGTAGAGAGACTTACACCTTCCATCAAAGATCTCATCGATGAAGATCTGAGACAAAAAGAAAAATCAAGAACTCTACTACATAAGCTCATGCGGTCTCCAGAAGAATGCTTTGAACATTTCTGCTCTGTTATTGCTGGCATACACCCTATCTTGTTCGAAATCCTCAAAAATAGAAAACCGAATAAGCATGAGGCTGACCTTTATATCAAACCATTTTGTGATGAGTTGCGTCAAAGTATTATTGACACGGGAAGTAAAACTGATAATCATATTGACAGCAGGATAGATCTAGATACTGAGTTCGTACATCCAAAACTGTCTGGTGTTAGTGAGTACGATAGTCAGGAAGGCTTTTCCGATAGGCAGTCAAACGTTCCAGAATTTGAATATGCTGAAAGCATCCTTAGGAAAGCGTCAATAGGGAAGTCCTTATTACTAACAGGTAGAGCAGGTGTTGGTAAATCAACATTAGCCCAGTATCTTTACAGGTGTTGGGCAAAACAAACATTGGTTACACCCCACACGGTTATTTTTCTTCTCAACCTAAGAAGGATTGCACACATACAGCAAGAGATTACCTTTGCAGAGTTGCTGGCCATGTATGCTGAATATGCGCCTCCCCCAGCAGACCCAGCTCAACCCGCTTGTGAGTGGCTCGAGAACAATCAAGAGAACATTCTTTTCTTCGTAGATGGAATCGATGAATTGTCGCACCTTGGCAGACTTTTCTGTGACACGCCCATGTTTCTGAGCAACATGAGGGCAACACCTTTAGACTAGTGCATAAATCTGATGAAAAGGAACATTATGCAGAAAAGTACTATGATTCTCATCAGTAGACCTTTCTTCGGTGACAAGGTACTAGATGAAGATTGGCATGTCGAGATTCTTGGACTAACAATTGAAAAAGTGATGGAATATGTGGACTTAACTGTGGTGGAGGAGAGGCAAACCATTGTAAAAGAAACACTCTCTCGTAATCAGTTTCTGTTGTCGGTTTGCTTCATAGCCTTCTACTGTGCAGCAATATGTAGAATCCTGGCAGAAGATGAATATATTGAAAGTGAAATGCTAACCACTTACACGAGAATCACAGCATTTATCATAAGCCGCCTCGCTGCAAGAAGAGGTAAAACCGAATGTGATTCCTATGTGCTATCCGATTATCTTCATCGGTGTTTACCACTTATGGCTGAACTGGCTTCCATGGGGTTGTCTGAGGTGGAACACAAAGTAACACATTCTGTGTTCAGTGAGACAGACTTCAACAAAGTTGGATTTCTACATGAAAGATTGCAAGAGGCCAAACAAACTGGACTTTTGGTAACCAAGAGAGTGATGGATCATCTGAAAAAAGTTCACACCCTACAAGCTGAATTTCTGCATCTTTCAATTCAGGAATTGTTTGCAGCAGCACATATCATGAAGGCGGATGTTGGGAGACTTGAAAGGTACCTTGCTAGATTAAGCCTTTCTGAGTGTTCTTATATGAGTCAGCTCTTCCTCTTTGGAATGGGTCTTGACAGCAACAACAGGTATGTAGTTGGTATAAAGAATGCCCTTATGAGAGAGAAAAGAGGTCATGAACTGAGAGACCACTGCAAAAATGTAGAAACTCAACTAAAGAAACAATTCAAAACCCTTTGTAAGCAAGAACATCCTAGTTCATCGAAGTATCAGCTCGTGCAAACTGCTTACGAAAGCCAGTGCCCAGATCTGGCTGTTTGGGCAGCAAGAGCAGTGGCCAAGAATCAAAGACTGACTCTTCATAGCATCCAGTTTACAGCAGTAGACATGAAAGCTCTGGTTTTCATGTTGGAGCAATCAATCATTAAGGTCCTCTCATTTGACAACATTCTCCTAGATGATGCCTCTATGTTGGAGATGCACAGGCACATGAGCACAACATGGAATTTGAGATCGTTACAATTTGTTGGCAACGACCTGTCTGACGAAGGTATGCGACATCTGTCCGAAGCCATCAAAACTTCCAGAAGTTTGAAACATCTAAAACTGGTGGATAACCAAATAACTGATAAAGGCATGGCTCACCTCTCAGATGCCATTGCGTATGTTACAAGTCTCAGCCGTGTCGAACTGCATAACAACAAGATCAAAGATGAGGGAATGAAGGCCTTGTCAAATGCAGTCAAAACATCTGAATGCCTCAGCATGTTGGAGTTGGTAAATAATGAAATCACAACTGAGGGCTTCAGACTTTTATCCGAAGCAATCCAGCTGACAGCAACTCTGGACCACTTAGAACTAAGGAAAAACCAGATCACGAATGAAGGTATGATGCATTTGGCCAATGCTCTTGTGTTTACGACGAAGCTAAAACATCTCGAATTGGAAGAAAATCATATCACTGAGAAAGGTATGGATATACTGTCTAATGCCATAAAGAAAACCACAACATTGGATCACTTAGATTTTAGAAACAACCAAATCACACCAAAAGGCATGCTAAGTTTTGCAGATGCAATCAAGAATACCTTGTGCCTGACCCAACTGGAGTTGGACGATAACGACTTCTCGGCTGAAGTCATGGAGCTCTTATCCAAAGCTTTAGAGTCTGTCGTAAGCCTCAGCAACCTTGAATTACGAAATAACCAAATAACAACAGAAGAAATGAAAAAGCTTTCCACTGCCATCAAGAAATCCACAAATCTCAAAAGTTTGCATTTCTCACACAACCAAATGACAGGTGATGGATTTATGTACTTGGCTGATGCCATCAAAGGAAGCCATTGCTTAAATCATCTGGCAGTACTGGACAATGTGATATCTGCTGGAGCAATGAAGCATCTATCTGATGCTATCAAGACTGCTTCGCACCTCACATTCTTGAAGTTGCAGAACAACAGCCTTCAAACCAAAGCTATTGACCACTTGGCAGGGGCTATAGCATCTACAAAGTGTCTGAGTAAATTGGAACTCAGCAACAACAACATCTCAAAACAGCGAATGGCAACTCTTGGTGAAGGCATCAAATCATCCCGAGCGCTCACTCATTTGCATTTGTCATATATTTTTGGAGACCAGATTGATGAAGAAGGAATCTCTCATTTGTCTGAAGCTATCAGAAGTGCCACCTGTCTAAGCCACATTGAGCTCCACAATATTGGACTTACAGAAGAAGGCATGAAGTTCCTGGCTGATGCCCTTGCAGAAACTGGCAGCCTCACCAGCCTTCTGCTACAGAACAAGCTATTCACAACTGAGGGACTGAATCATTTGTCACACGCCATTGATGTCTCCCAAACTCTTAACCATCTCACTCTTGTGGACATTCCCATCACAGTTGAAACTATGCAGTGTCTGTCAGATGCCATGAAAACTACAAAAAGCCTCAATCATTTAGAGCTCAGGAACATAGCGATCTCAACCGAAGGAATGAAGCATCTCTCCGATGGCATCAGGGGAACCAAGAACCTTTGCCAGTTGACTCTGATGAACAACGACATTGAAAATGAAGGCATGAAGTACTTGACAGAGGCCGTGAGGATGTCAGCAAGTCTCAACCATCTTGCACTGGTAGACAACCACATTTCAGCAGAGAGCATGACAAGCTTCTCTGAAGCTGTCAAATATTCTCCGGGTCTCACTCACCTGCAAATAGTCCAGGGTGGCATGTCTGATGAGAGTATGAAATCCTTTTCCCTTGCTGTGCAGCAGTCTCAGAAGCTTCAGTGTCTCCAGCTGGCATACAACAATATCTCAGATGAGGGAGTGCAGTACTTTGTGCATGGGATAAAGTCAGCTCCAAGACTGACTCACCTGCATTTGATAAACAATCAGGTAACCCAAGCAGCACAGCAGATTCTGTATGAAGGGGCAATGTCTACAAAGCTCAAGTATCAAAACAAGTACCTGCCTTTTTCCATTTCAACTATGGTTGACGAATGCAGTGCAGAGTTCTCGATGTTTACTAGTCCGTAGACCCTCGTGAACTCATTCAGCGTTTGAACTAGGATTTTGGTCCTTTAAGCGATTAAAATTGACCTGACAATAGTCACAGTAGACCAGAAATGATACTTCCATTGAACGATTTGACAAGAAATCTAAAAAGAATTGGTTGTTGCTTGGAGAATAACATTGTAAGATATTGGTTGTTGACCAATTCAATTACATTGCTTAATTCCCCCCCCCCCCTTACTCAAGGTAGTTAGATTCAGGCCTAGGGTACAACATATTTAGCATAATATAATATGAACTTGTCAATTCTTATTCAGCCTAACATACATTCCTGCATGATCTAGAGATAACTATGGACTTGTGATAGTTAAAATAATGTTATAATGTTATAATGTTACACATTGTGTTAAGGGAAGAAATGGTTTGATGTCATCCTACTGCTACTCAAATATGTTGAATATTATTAATTGCATACATATAACATTAAATCCCATCAAATGATTTTCTGGGATATTCCACAAATTCAGTCGGAAATATATCACGAAAGAATCTTCCTGATGAGTATTCTAAAGTTTGCATATAGTGTTATTCAAATGATTCCACATACTCTTATAGATTCATTGCCAATAGAAGATATGTAGGAAGATAAACAATAGTACTACTCATGTGTTGATACAGATGAGGCCTTGTCATACCATAAAATCGGTAGGACATTTCAGTATTATAAAACATATTATTTTCTAAATATATTTAAGTGAGAACTAGTATAAGATTAAACACAATATATTCAAAATTAACAGATACTAAAACTATACCCTTAAAGTAGGTCTAACTACCCTCACAGGCTCCAGGTGGAGCCACAGGGTCTACCCTCACAGGCTCCAGGTGGAGCCACAGGGTCCACCTGGAACCTGACCAACCAATCAGGGCCCTGGAGGCCTGTGGAGGGAATATTGAATGCTCCACTCTAGGCAGTGGGAGTCTGGACACCAAGGTGGACACATGTCTATTGTGTAACAGCCTAGGCTTAGGCCTATGGTTATAACCTGTGACTGAAGAACAATACAACATTATCATCAACAACTACTCCTGTCTTCTGATCTTCATTACTCCCCTGAACAACATCCACAATTAGAAAGTACTACTATACCAAACTTTAAAGTACTTCATTGCTGGAAGAATCCGGGTACCAGACCTCCACATCACAGCCAAGCAGAAGAAAAGAAGAAAGAAACAAAGAAGAAGAAGCTCAACCCCACAACTCTACAACTTCAGTCCAGGAGAAGAAACTACACAACTACAACTACAATACTGCAGAAGAACTACAAATCCGGTGAGAGTATTTTGTATCCAATAATTTTTCCTTGAAACTTTGTTTTTATTCCAGAAAAGTCACTTCCAGGAACGCCCGCCATTTACACTATCCCTACTGCGTTTTCTTTGCTGTGAGGGCTCTACCATTGTGGGCGCTGAAATTAGCTACCCCCCAGCGAAAACTGCATGTTTCTATCTTATTTTTCAGCCGAGATATTAAGCTCTAACTGTTTTCATAATTTTCAGGAATACCCGCGGAAATAAGTGCGAAAACACCGCACAAAAACGCTGTCACTGCAAGGCCAGGTCTCCTCCACCTCATCCCTTTCATGCTATAATACTTTCCTCCTTGAAACACCCTATCGCTCAGTGAAAACGGCAAGTCTCTAGGTATAATAGAACCAAAGTTAGAAGGATTTGAAGATTTATAAATATTTCCGGACATACACGCGTAAATTCCCGCGAAAACGGCCGCAATTACCACTATTGGGGCCAGGATTCCTCTTCCCTGAGGTACTGAGCCACATGCGGTATGAAATTTCCTTTCTCTGAGTGAAAATTGCATGTTTCTATCTTAATTTTCAGCCGAGTTACAAAGCTTTTACCTTTCCGTAATTTTAAGAAATACCCGCGAAAAAATGGCCACAATGTACGCCGCTCCCCCCTAACATTTCCTTTTCATTCCAGAAAACAAAATCGGCACTAGGAACGGCCGCGACTTCCCCTATTCCAGCTGTTCTATTCCATGCTCTGATATTTCTCTATCAAATTCTCTATCCCTCTGTAAAAAAGTCCCAGAAATCATTTTGAAATATTCAGAAATTCCCGCAGAAATCTGCGCAGAAACATCGATTTTTACACGTTTCTATTGTCATTACAGGCGAAGATATATTCCCACTAACATTTTCATAATTTTCAGGAAATTACCTACGGTCAAGAATCACGCATTTGCGTGCACTTTTAGGTATTTTCTTAACTCCCCCAACGGCCGCCACCGCTGTTCTTTTGTTTCCACCTTTGACCAATTATCCAGACGCCCGCTCTTGTTAATCCCTCCATGCCCCTGTCTAACAGTCGGGATTATCAAAGCATTACCCGACCAGTGCGTCCACTTACACAGACGCTGACCCTCGCGAAAACGCCGCCACCACAAGCCGCGCGCGTCCCTTCTGTTAATCCCCGGCACCAATTAACCAGACGGTCGCATCTGAGCGTCGGCTTTATCAACACTTACAACCCAGACGCCCCTATCCAGGGACGGATTTAGGGGGGTGCCCACCGGGCGCCCCCCCCCCCCCCCTATTTATGGCCAAATTTAGATTTTTTTAATGTAAAACTCTTGCCCCCAGAGGGGACGCCGGGACTTTTTTAATATGGGCGCCCCCCCTTTCTTGAATTCCTGGATCCGCCCCTGCTATCTAAAAGTCCACTCCAGGCATTGTTTTAACTTCGCCGACGGACCCCTATCCCGAGTGGTGCGTCCACTTAAGCAGTTTAGGGACCGACACGCAGATCCCCGCCACCTTTGGCGTGTGCCGGCCTGGTCCAATTAACCGGTCGCCCCCTATCTAACCATCAGGATTCCCTTTACCAAACCGTTAATTATATTCAATGTTCACAAACTTATGATTTTATAGACCAAAATTTTACGACGATTCAGAATCTGAGGTCAAAAGTAAAATCAGACCAACGATTACGGAGATATCACGGAAATACAGTGAAGCGACTTTGAATTTTGTACGCTCTTCTAGACCAAAATCTGTTGCTGATCCCAAATCTGAAATCAGAATTAACCTCAGATCGACGGTTACAGAGATACTGCCAAAACAAAAGTGACGTGATTATTATTTTAGCAATTTTTGTACAACAGCAAGACCCTAGATCTTAGAAATAATTGCTCATGAATTGCTTCACGGTTTCGAGTTTTAAAACAAAAAAGATGTGAGAACTTTCCTAATTCAAAACTTCGCGCTGATTTCAATTCTGAAACCAAAATTAAAATCCAACCAACGATTATGGAGATATAGAAAAATAAGCATGACGTGATTTTTAATTTGAGTAACCTTGCATTCTCAAATCAATAGCAAAGTTCACACAAAGTTTCTACAAAACAAGTTTAGACGTATCTCGCTCGGAATTTTGTGCTGATTCCAAATCTGAAATCAAAATCGAAATCCAACCAACGGTAACAGAGATATCGCGGAATTAGGTGTGATGCGAAATTCACAGTTTTAATATCTGTGAAAATATTGTGCTAATTTCCAAATTCACAAACGGACTTCAAATCAAACCACCCACTCTACAATTATCTGCCAAAATGTAATGCAAAGTTGATCATTATTTTCTAAGCTATAATTTGACAAACCTTTTCAAAACTTTTGAAAAAAGAAAAATCTAACATTTACAATTTTAATTGTCTTGACTACAACTGAATTACATAACAATTACCTACAACGACACATTATCAGTAAATTTATATTGGTGTTAGATTCCATTCAGCATATTTTTCCAAATTCTACTTTTGCATCATTTTTGGATTTGCTGATAAACTTTGAAAACTTTGAAAACATTTTGGATCTTTTTCAACCCTTTTTGGATTACTCTTACGAACATTTTGGACTTCTTCACACCCATTTTTGGAATACTCAACCATCTTGGATTTTTCAACTATTTTGGGATTTTCAACCATCTTGGAATTTTTTTTATCACCACCAACTTGGACTTTTCCAATATTTTGGACTTTTGACAGCCACAACTTTGTTTGAAAATGGAGATGGCAAATACCATTACAAATCTCCTGTCTTGGTCCAAACAGCAGGATGGAAACATACAGAAATTGGTCAAGGATTTTGCATATGACCTTATGGAGCTCATTCCAATAAGCGATCCCGATGAGCATGATGAAGTAGACAAAGCCTACTATGTAAGATTCCTACAAGAGATGACGATAAGAATCGCAGGACATACAGAAAGAAAGGAGAAATCGACCCCTGAACAAAATGACCAACACTACCAATACTCAAACGACTACAACCAAAGCCAACAGCTGCCATGCAACCATCAATATGGCCAACCAAGATCCTACCAAGGGAACCAATCTAATGACTTCCAAAGTATGCAAAGTTTCAACAACCCGAACCCAAATTATCATGGATGGAACTATGATCCCCACTACTTGCCGAAGAACAGACGCCCATTCAACATCCAATATCGGGCACAAAAGATGCAAGAACAACAAGCGGAAAACTAGCACGTCCGACCAATAATGGGCCCATTGGCTCGGACAAAGCAACAACGATTGAAAACACGAAAGGAACGACCAACGACACGACAAAGAACCACAGACTCAGCACCACTCAAACGCCGGCTGTGGATCCGATTGAGGCGACCCTCACAATTCAGAAAGATCTGAATGGGTCAAATCAACATGGTGAACAAGGCAACAAGGTACCACAAGTTGTTACAGTCCCAATTAGAAATGGGTGCGTTTCAGCTTCAGTGTACCATCTCACATTACCAGTTCTTGTAGACACTGGCGCCTCAGTGTGCTGCATGGGTGAGAAATTGTTCCAGTCTCTATCTAGATCTCATACAATTGCTATCAAGCAAATTCGTATGAAGATCTTTCTTGCAAATGGAGGCGTTTGCCATGTCCGGAAATCAGCAAAGATCCAGTTTAAAATAAACAATATCCCTTTCGCTCACCATTTTGTGGTAATGCCATCATGCGCAGAACCTCTTATTTTAGGAACAGACTTCTTGAAGAAAGCGAAATCAAAGATATCTTTTGCGGAGGATATAACACAGGAAAACAAACCAGTACGAGCAATCAAAGGAACAACAATCCCTCCTTATTCAGAGATCTGTCTGACAGGAGAAATCACTTGTGTAAATTCTCTTTCAGACAATCCTGGTGTAACTGAAAACTTTAAATCTGACAGCAACAGACCTTTCTTGGTCCAAAGAGCTCTTGTAAACCCAAATAGCCAAAACCGACATCCTGTAGTGTTACTCAACGTCACCCCAAATTACGTCAAAATTAACAAAGGTGAAATAGTTGCCATTTTCTGTAAATCCAAAAATGATGATTTTATAACAACTTCTGACCAAATCTCAAGTAACAAAATTGAACAGACATCTGAAGACATTGAGTACAAACCGGAAGAAGGTATTAATGCTATAAAGGAGTCTGTAGCTCATAATGCTGAAATAGATCACTCAAATCAATCTGAATCGTCAATACAACTAACCAATCAAGAACAAGAAAAACTTGATGAACTGTTAAAAGAGTATGATGACATCTTTGTAGGGAAAGACGGTAAAATTGGTCTGACAAACTTGTACGAACACACCATTGAATTAAAACCGGATGCTGTTCCTTGCCACTTCCTCCCATATAGGATGGCCCCGGACAAAGCACGGTTAATGGAAGAAACTTGTCAAGACTATGTAAAACAAGGGATCTTAGAAGAAACTACCTCTGGTCCTTGGGCTAGTAGGGCTTTTCTCCTTCAAAAATATGACTCCGATGGCAATAAGTCAGGTGTCAGACTCATTTCGGACTTTAGGCATTTGAACACTTCTATTATCAAGCAGTCTCTAGGTTCGCCGCGTGCCGACACAAGCTTGGAAATGATTGGTGACTTAAAACCAGCCATCTTTTCTAAGCTCGACGCGCAACAAGGCTTCTTCCAAATTCCTCTATCGGAAGCGAGCAGAGATGCTACTGCATTTTTAACACCAAATGCAAAGTACAGATACAAAGTGATGCCTCAGGGTTTGGCTACCTCGCCTCAAGCATTCTGCGCCCTGGTAACCTTGATTTTGAACAAGTTAAAGTATAAATGTGCGATCCCATATTTAGACGATATTTTGATCCTCTCTCAAAACAAAGAAGACCATTTCAGAGATCTTAAAGACGTCTTTGAAAGTTTAAGACATGGTAATTTGAAATTAAAGCCCTCAAAGTGTCAGTACTTCATGGACAAAATTGACTTCTTAGGTATGGTTGTTACACCACAAGGTCTACAACCATGTCCGAAAAAGGTTCAAGCAATCAAAACATTCCCAACTCCGAAAACGGTCAAACAAGTGAGATCATTCAACGGCATGTGTCAGTTCTACAAGAAATTCATCAAAGACTTCGCAACTTTGGCAAAACCTTTGTACCGATTAACTGAAGATAAAGTCAAGTTTCATTGGACAGATGAATGTGATCTAAATTTCAATAAGCTCAAAAATGCCTTATGCAAAGAAGCTTTACTCCACTATCCAAATTTTGAAAAAGAGTTCATTTTGGCAACAGATGCTTCAGGCATAAGTGTAGGAAGTACACTTTCTCAAAAAGATGAAAACGGAATTCTACGACCCGTAGCTTTTGCTGGGCGCTGTCTCAAAAATCATGAGAGAAATTACAGTGCTACAGAAAGAGAACTTTTAGGCGTTGTATACTCTGTCCTTCATTTTAGACACTATTTAGAAGGTAGACATTTTCAACTATACACTGACCATGCAGCTCTGATCCCACTTCTGACTAAGAAAGATAATCAGCATAGATGGGCACGCTGGGCCCTAGACATCCAACAATTTTCTTTCACTATAACTCATGTTGCAGGCAAATCAAAGATGATGAATGGTCCGGACACTCTTTCAAGACGTCCTTACCCAGATCAACCAGGACTGACAAACCCTCCGCCACCAGCACCAAAGATCAAAGTGTCAAAGAGAATTTATTTCTCCAAAAACACCAAAGTTCAACACTTTGAAGACGAGGATTTGCCAGTTCAGATTGTAAGGCATGAAAGTAGAACAAAACCGATTCTGAAAGAACCGACTCATTATCACTATTGTGACTGTGAAGAGACATACAAAGCCAAGGCGGGGGACAAAACCTTCATACCCATTCAAACTAACACTTTGGATATTACAGCCGCCAGCAATGTTGACTTCAAGTCCACAACAGTGATTAGGACCCTAATAACATCAACAGTACAAAGCCTAACAGAGACCACATATTCAGATTCATCAACTCAAACTTCAAGTGAACCCAATGTCCAACAAAAACAATGTGAGGAACAATCAACTCAAACTTCAAGTGAACCTAATGTCAAGCAAAAACAATGTGAGGAACAATCAACTCAGACATCAACTGAACATGCTCAACCTACAAGTACTACGAAACAACAGATTTGTGCAACAAAAGAGAAAACAAAAAGAAATCAACCAGTGACAGTCAAACCAAAACGAAAACCGAACAACCAAAGAGTCAAACAAACTGACAATTTAGATCCAAAGAGAATGAAAGAGAAATCGAAAGACCAGGCAGAAAATATCATACACTTCCTAAATTCTCTACCAAGCAATGACTTCAACATTACAAGTCTGAAGAGAGATCAACGTTCAAGTACAGAGATCATAGACATCATTGACTACTTAGAACAAGATAAACTTCCAGACAACAAGAGTTATGCTTCACAAATAATGAATAAATCAAAAGACTTCCTTCTAATTGAAAATGTGCTGGTACATATCAACCACAGATTGTGGAAAAAGTTTGGTGACATTTCACTTCAACTCGTCATACCAGAAACATTGAGCCACTTCCATGATGACCCACTTGCTGGTCACCTGGGAGCTGTGAAGATGTTATCAGCAATGACACCCCGAGTTTACTGGAAATCAATGACATCTGATGTGCAAAAGTTTGTCAATACTTGCAACACCTGTATGAAAGCTAAAAGAGCCGTCAGGAACTCAATCAGTCCAATGACCCTTCATACACCAGCACCAGCAATATTCTCAGAATGGAACTTAGATGCCATCGGTCCTCTTCCCGAAACACCAGAAGGAAACAAATACATTCAAGTTGCTATAGACCGTTTCTCCCGATTTTGTGTAGCCTATCCTACAGCTGATCTGACTGCCCATCGAACTGCTTATGAGTTTGTAAAGAATGTTGTATGCCAACATGGTGTACCCGGCAGCATTCAGACTGACAATGGTACATCCTACACAGGAAAGGAATTCAAGGAAATGTGTCAGAAATATAACATCAAGCACATCTTATCTTCACCCTACCGACCTCAGTCAAATGGACTTGTAGAAAGAAACAACAAGACCATTGGAAATGCTCTTCGATCGTATTGTATGAGTAACCAGGAAACTTGGGACTTATACTTGCCATCAATTGTATTCTCCATGAACAACACCGAGAACAGGTCTACTGGCTACAGTCCATTCTTTTTGACTTACGGACGAAACCCTAAAACAGTTCTTGATGCAACGATCAACCTTGGTGACAAGGAGAAAAACATCCTCCAGAGTGTCACCGACACTGTTCTTGCACAGGATCTGGCATGGGAAATGTCCAAGATAAACCTTAAAATCTCAGAAAAGGAAATGAAGACAAGGTACGATCGGAAAACAAAACAATCGCCAATAATGAAAGCGGACATAGTTTATGTTCAAATCCCAAACCTTCTCAAACAAGGAACTTCAAAGAAATTACAACCAATCTATTCTGGTCCTTATTTGGTTTGTAAGCGACCTAATATCCACACTGCAACCCTCAGGGACATCAAAACTGGAAAGCTGCTGACCCGGAACGTCCACGTCGACCGACTAAAAAGAATAACGGAAATCAAGAACAACCAATTTGCCGGAAGATTGATAACGCCAAACAATGAACATCTGAAAAAAATGTGGAAAATAAACAACAAGGAAATTAAAGCAACAGAACAACTGTTGAGGACAGACAACACGATTAAAACAAGACCAACTCACTCAAAACTAAAGAGAAAATCAAAACGAGGAACAAGATCAACTTAAACTACAAAAGTGAAATCAACAAATTTGCAATGTGAATGTCCTAATAAACAAGAAAACCAATTTCTTTCCAGCACTCAAAACACATAAGGTCAACACATCATCATAATTCATCCCCAAGTCACCGGTAAACGGACACTCTGATTGCCAATACCATCGATCCTTTGGGCCACTGCCACTGGCAATATACATGACATTTCATTCATGTCATTTCCAAACTATACAAACTAAATGATCATAATATTACGAGGCAAATTTGCCAACCTTATATAGATGGTGAAGCAGACAATCTAGTGACCTATCAAGTCATGATGATTGAGGACTGTCGGACGGCCATCCCTCATGTCCACTTGCAGCAACCTGCTATTCATAGAAATGAACCCAAACCAAAAGTCTACCCTCAGGGAGCATAAGCTCCGGGGTCCTAGCCAAACCCCTATGGTGTGACAGTTCCACACGCCCTGAGGTTCAATAGACTCATCATTCACAATTTCTGTAGATCTTGCCAAGCTGATAACTTGGCTGGGATAAACCTATTATGAGTTACGCATTTCCCAGTGACACCCCTTTGGACGGTATTTGAGCCTGATTTTTCAGAGTGCTTTCACGTAAAGGTTGACTTGGGCGTATTCACCAACATTAACCACATACTTCTTTTCAGCAGCGACTCACAAAAAGAATAGCAATATGCTAATCTTAACAAAAAAATTTATATTTTATGGTCGAAAACCAATGAAAGGAAAACCCATGGACCATCCCCTGGGCAGACCCCCATAGAAAATTATCAAAACAAAATTGAAACTTTCCCCAATTTGTCGTTATGCTGTCTATTGTATGTTAAGTGAAGAAACAAAAAGTAGATAAAACAAAAAGTAGTTCAAACAAAAAGAAAAATGTCAAATGAAAGACAAATTCTATTAGATTAAAAACGTAGATAATGTAGGCGCAAAACAAACAAACAAAAAGTAGCTAACAAATTCTTCACTTTCATACACTTTCCCGACCTACACAACACTCCGATACATATTCAAACACTTTTCAATTTCTTCCATACAGGAATATTGCTACTGAAGTGATCAACAACAAGCTTCATCAACATCTACTGGTCCATCCAGGCTGCCAACAAGATGAGAATCACAACATCTCCCTGGGAAAACAACTGGGACAACACTGTGCAGATAACCTAACTCTCCAACTTAAGGCTCCTGGATCAACTAGATCTTTAGTGATCTATAACTACAACAACGTTAAGTATTTTGGACCAACTATGCAAAGATTAATGTAAATTTTACTATTCCAAATTTCCTAACAAGTAGAACAATTTTGCTAAGCATAAAAGGAGAATACTTAATTCAAAAAACTAACGGAGTTCAAACCAGAAACACACAAACAAAATCAATAACTTTAAACCATTCACTACAACCTGCGTTCTTTTATATGCATACCCTGATCCTTCTCAAATCTCTCATTCAAGTTGCTGCGAGACGGTACGTTGGGCCGGCAGCAGTCAGCCGACAACCACCCAACACCGATGGGACAACGCATCGGATAAGCACGACCCGTCTCGCCCAGATACACCTCAACACATCTAACGCAGGACAAAACATGAACTATTCAAACTAAATCAAACTAAAATCTAAAATCAAACGCATAAGTGCTAACAAACCACATCAGACTACAGGCGATCAACAACAAAGGATAAGAACAGACAATCAACAACAACAAAGGATAAGCTGTAGGAGCCCACAGCTAAATGAACAAATGTACAAATCGAAAATCAAACTTCAACAATTTTCAAATGTCAAAACTTGTAATTGTAAATATTACTTATATATATGTATTTCTTGTGTACTAATAATGTATTCAAAACCCTAGTTTCTGTACATATGTTGGACATGCCTCCACCAGGAGTGCCACGTTGATGTCCTTGACATAAACAGTCCCAAAAAAAAATAAAAAATAATGCTACTTTCCAAATTTTCAGACAACCAAAGAAATTTAACATCTACCAATTAGTACTTTAGGCGTGAAGTCCTATTTGGCAAAAAGAAAGAACATTATAATATCTATACAAAATAAGACCTAATTGTATAAAATAAGTTCTTTAGAAATAAGGAAACTATGGTTTTGAAAATTATCAATTGCAGATTAATTATCTACTTTCTTTTTCAGCTAGTTTTAAGTACTTGATGTTGCATTTTCTTTCAGCGATTTAGACAGTGAAAACAGTCAGGGATACTAACACTAATTAATAATCTATACAATTATCATCAAAATCCTTTTAATTCTAAGGTTAGGTGAATTATGTTGTATTAGAATTTATAACCTCGTCAGCTGCGACTTGGTTTATATAAACTAAAAGTCAAATTAGAAAAGCTAGATTAGCCTATAAAAGTTAAAGCTTTCATTGTTTTATAAATCACATGCTATCATTATATAATTGATATAATTTAGAAGATAGCTATCATTGTTTAGAATACCAAATTTAACGTCTACACAAACTTTTTGGGTATAGTGTTTTCGGCATTAATTTTCACCCTACTTTTTAGATTTGCGCAGAGGCAAATTTTTATGGGGAAGAGGGGCATTATGTCATACCATAAAATCGGTAGGACATTTCAGTATTATAAAACATATTATTTTCTAAATATATTTAAGTGAGAACTAGTATAAGATTAAACACAATATATTCAAAATTAACAGATACTAAAACTATACCCTTAAAGTAGGTCTAACTACCCTCACAGGCTCCAGGTGGAGCCACAGGGTCTACCCTCACAGGCTCCAGGTGGAGCCACAGGGTCCACCTGGAACCTGACCAACCAATCAGGGCCCTGGAGGCCTGTGGAGGGAATATTGAATGCTCCACTCTAGGCAGTGGGAGTCTGGACACCAAGGTGGACACATGTCTATTGTGTAACAGCCTAGGCTTAGGCCTATGGTTATAACCTGTGACTGAAGAACAATACAACATTATCATCAACAACTACTCCTGTCTTCTGATCTTCATTACTCCCCTGAACAACATCCACAATTAGAAAGTACTACTATACCAAACTTTAAAGTACTTCAGCCTTCAACAGAAACATTTTGTGACAATTTAGCATTATTATATTATCATTATGTTACCACTCTCACATAATTGGTGGTTAAAATCTTGGATTAATAGAATAAATTATCTGACCGTGCTTTCGTGCATCACATAGTAACATGAAAGAATAGTCCAGGTTCCATGAGTAGATGTTATCAATTGATTAGTCCTTCTCATTGTACATTGCATGTGTGTCGGGGAAAGATCGGGATAACGCCTGACATAGGTTCTTGCAGCAGATGCACCCAGCTCGCGAACTCTCCCCCTCGGCTATTGTTGGGGATTATCGTATACACTGCTCACTACATCCTGTCTACCTCATATGCATAATATGAAGTGATGTTATATAGCAGATGTATAGGGCATGCAGCAATTATGATTATTATAAGAAGACATCAAATGATCACGGAACAGCATCAGGGCATTTTCATGATACAAACAAAAGCAGTAATTCCTAAGATGTGCTGGATCCAGTGCTTCTGCAACGGACTGTACTGCAACTTCCATAAAATGATAGGGTACAGTAAACCCCACTATTTAACACATGTTGTGTTGTTCATGTACAGTTAACGTTCCTGGTAGTAAAATAAAGAGCACATATACAATGTGTATTATTATATTTTCATAATCATCAAGCAATTACTGCTTAAGCCTCGTTAACACAAGCCGTCAACGGATCCCTGTGACAAAACATTATCGTAAGACTTAGGTCGCAATTATCATGTTCTTGTTTGTATGAAAACAACTATGTATGTGCTCGTTAAGTGAATCGTACCTCTATTGATTTTTGTCTGGCAAATAGATAAAGGAGTGTCCAAAAGATTTCGCCTTCTCAACAATGCACAAAGTCCTTCATAATTCCATAATAACTTGGGGTCTGATATCTCAATATTAATATTCTTGCAGAACAGTGGGTGATGTAAAAATGTTCTGTGACCAGCGTTCCACAGATTTGTTTACGCCTGTCTGTTTAACTCGGGATACCAATATGTATTCTTCAGTTGCTCACTAACCACGGCGCTGCTCGCAAAGTCAACTTAGAGTTTATGTATTTAGGAAGGATTTAATAAATAATTTCCATATTAATCTATGTCCAAACTTAATCACCTAGTTCCTGTTATTTCCTTAATCACTCTATTATTAATAACATGGCAACCAACTGTAATGTTACAATGAATATGTATCAAATTTGTTGAATACAATGTTTTTATCACAGGGTCCATCCCAGCGGATGTACAGGCAAACCTGGCATATTAATGCAATATTTGTCAACTTCTTCTCAATTTCTCAAAACGGGTAGGAAGAAAAAAGAAATGCTATTCTTACAGAACAAGTAATTTATCATATAGATTTAAATATTTCCTTTGTATAAGGACAACTATGATTCAACAAATAGAATTTTCAAATAGACCAAAACTGCATGACTGATCATAATTATGGACGGAGAGAACTGATTTTATACGTTTCTGCCACTTCAATAATTCCAAGTTAAGTATCGGATCCAGAATATGCTACCTATTGAATTGTTTAAAGTCTGTTGAAAAGTATTTTTGATTCCTCAAAGCTTTAGGCATTTGGCAACATACATTAAGATCTGTTGTGTTCTAAAATATGATAGATCTCATATAATTTTGAATACAGGGGTACAACCACCTGGACCATCATGTTTCAAAATACATAACCATCCAAGTCAATCTAGAATGAAGACATCTTACTTGTATTTTTTAGGACAAATTATCCAAAACTTAAGTTATCACAAGTAGTTCATGAAAGGATTTTTACGGAGAATAACGTAGCTTATTTACAAAAGAATGATAGCGGAAGTGTAAGTTAGTTACCAGGTCCCCTGTTGCTAGGGTGGTAACTAGATCACTAAAGGCCATATTCCACTATACGGTGTTTCGCTAGCGGTGGGCACTTTACTAGCGGTGTTTACCCCCACCGCAAGTAAAAACAAGCACCGCAAGGTGGAATATAGGGACTTACTTGCGGTGGTCCTTGCGGTGGTCCTTGCGTTTGGTCCACCGCAAAGGTTTTGATATTATTTTATATGAATTAAAATTTTTTTTTTGACTTTTTTATGGTTTTATTATGATTTTTATGATTTTTTTATGATTTTATATTTATATCCTACAATTATTTTATAGAGTTTTCTTTTGAGTGCTTGCGGTGGCAGAAACGAACATGTTGGTTTCCTCACCGCAAATAGCTTGCGGTGGCAGCCTTGCCCACCGCAAGTACCACCCCACCGCATAGTGGAATATGGCCTTAAGTATCTCGTGCATGACATCACCGTGCATTGTGACGTCACAACCTAGTGACGTTGTGTCGGCCTGACCCCGCTCAGCACTGTTGAAAAAAAATATTGTTAGTCATGTTATTGTGAGTGTTAGAGCATCTGTTTTATCTGTGCCGTCTCGACAATAAAGCGGTAAGACAAGTTGTTATCAATATTCAGCCCGAACCCGTCTCCCTTGTTATTACGTAGCGATAGTTATAATACATATTTGAATGTCATAATCTATTCCAATTCACTAGGAACAAACCAAGGATAATAACATTTTCTGAATGTTTAATCACCAAATATTAACATAATATTATATAAATTGTTTGCCCCATTTATAAAGTATTACCCACATTTTTCTGTTGACAGAATTTGCCAATATTAACATGCATGTGTATAAACTAAAGGAAATCTATCAGGGTTGAATTATATGCTGAATATCGTGAAAATCTTCAATTAATTTCTAAAGTATTACCCACATTTTTCTGTTTATGGGATTTGTCAATATTAACATGCATGTACATAAACTAAAGGAAATCTATTAGTTTGAGCTATCTGCTGAAAATCATGAAAATTTGGAGTGGTACATAGAGTCAGCTAATATGATAAAAAACATTATTTCACCCCCAATAGATAGTTGCCTATCTTTTAACACTGGCGGACACCTGCGAGCCAGCCAATACAGAGTTTGTATAGCCCAGGCGTGACATCACACCCGGGCTATCCCGATTGTGCCAGGGCAACGTAAACAAAAGGTAAACAAACATCAACAACTACGCATGGAATTCACAGAATAAATGCATTATTTCTGTCAAAAACGTATCATTAGTAAACACATATGTAAGAGGAGATGAAATACCAACAGATTGACAAATAGTTTTGTTTATTTTCGCTTTTACACTCTTCGCATTGACCGGATGTTGTTTTGGTTTTTGTTTGTTATACCATAGAACTGTACGGAGCGGGAACGCCGACTTCCGCCGTTTTCCGCTAGTGGCGCCACCAATCTTGTGTTTTTTGCAGCGCCCCCACCGGAATAGAGACACAACAACCAATTTCTACTAAAATGATACGTCCGATATGCACGTCAACATGTTTTCAGGCCAAGTAGACAGAAAACATAATTGGAAAGGCAAACTCGAAGCAGTTTACATAATACTAGGCAGATGAAAGTACTAGAACTTCAATAGTGGTACATTATTGTATCGTGGAAATGAAAATGGGAGAGAAAAGCTAGGTAGATAACGTCAACAAGTGGCGAGGGAAAACACAAAGTTGCTGTGACGTTTTCCACAACACAGGGTTGGTTTTTCCTGTATTATTAAAGGGTCGTACATAACTATGCTTTACATTAAAATTTTATCGTTTTGATGTGTTGCTATGACTTGTTGTCATGACAAAGAACTAAGCAACAGAGGTCAAGGCCATGACCCACTTTTCTGGCCATGAATGAGGCCTATGTCATGGAAATGTGGCGGCACACTCTGATGACATGTTTGTAGAATTATTGCTAATAAAAGTTGCAGTTATGGGACAGTCCTTATGTTAGACACTGTCCTGGGTTTCCTGATTAATGGTGATCGGGTGCCCCGAAAAATTGAGAAATTAATTTTTTACAATAATAGATGTAAATATTTGCTCAAAATCATGCAATTCCGTGGGTGAGAATTGCAAGATTTTCCAAAAGGTTAACCCCCGAACCCTGCCTCATTTTTCTCTTTCAAAACAATTGAATTCTGTATTAGGCCTACTTGAAAAGATAATTACAATTTAAAGTACCTGACCAATTATACTACGTTTTCATTCAATTATAATTAAATACCTATATTTCTAATATTGCTGAGATCTCCCAGGGGTTGTCCCAGTTTTTGAGCAGCCGGGATTGGAGGCCTAAATGATGGACTCTATAGGCATCATGCTTCATTATTCATATGTAGATCTAGGCCTATGCTTACTAAAGCTGTGCTTGGCAATTAGATACGAGGGGCTAGTTGCCTGGCAGACGACCACATTTTGAGCCCACTCCAAAATAAAAGATATATAATTAAAGAAGAGAAGCCCAGATCGCCACCAATCTCAAGAAAAAAATCATCTATAATCCAAGGTATTTTTTATGAGTTTACCAAGGACAAAGATTACATGTAGAACACAGATCTGAAAGAGGTCAGTAGATATAGTTAGATTAGAAGGCCTTCCCCACCCCATAAAAAAAACGCTAAAAGAGGAGGAAAAAACGTTACCATAAGTCAGAAAAATTTAGGTGGGTAGGTCAATTTTATTTTGTCGTGTACTATTTATGTGATAAAAAAATATTTAAAACATATTCTAAAATAACTTCTAGTACCAGGTATCTGAAATACATGCCAGGAGCATCTGTATGACGTTTTAGGTGACTTCCAGGATCATACCCTCCCCCACCCCCCAACTTTTGTTTTAAAAATCACTGTTGAAAACCGCTAAAAAAAAAAAATAAAAAAAAATATGTATATATGGGCCCGACTAGTTGTGGTTAATGATATTAGATTTTGATAATGAAATAAATGTATTTTTGAAAAGATAGTAAAGATAGGTTGGTTTTACTGAATACAACATTTTATTTCAAGGCCTAATGTACGTGTCAACGGTCGCAAGTACAAAGCTACATTCTTGTCATAGACAAGGTCCCCACTGGCTACATTGTAACCATCTTAGGGGAGACGTCATAATTCTCCAGATCAGGCCTCAGCCAGTGGTAAAGGGTGACAAATTCATGATTTGACCAATAATGTTGCCAGATTACACTCCAAAAGAGGAAAACACATCATTAGGTTAACATCGGTGGAGGTTAGCCTAACACAAGGTGGACAAGACTGTAGCTTTAAATTGAAAGTGTCTTTTTTACACAGAAAATTGTGTACGTTGAACATCTTTACATGTAATTACTTGTAATGTACTACACAAACTCATGATGATCAAAGAAGGCATGATAAGGCATACAATTGTTGCTTTAATTACTAGACTCAATAACATGATATAGCTTTTTCCACTGACCATCTGCCGTTGCTGTTTATTGTACCAACAAATGTAAAATTACTATATCAAATAGAGTTGTAGGATAACACCAAACTCAACTATTTCTAATAATGGACGACAGTGTTATTGTATAAAATAGGACAATAAATGTCATGGCATGATCAACATGTCTCAACTTCATTACAGTCTCGGTCAAAGTAAATCAATAAAACAGTATTAAGTTTGTTAAAATCACGTTTTATAGATAACAATATGAATACTGCATGAATGGCCTACCACAACTCGTTCTCTGTCCTGAGCATCCTATCATAGCAAAGAAACAGTTATCTTAAGAGCATACGATTTAGTCTACCCTAGATACATTCAATGCTAATTTTGTACACCATGTTTCTCATTAAAATGCACCGAAATAAGGCTTAATCAAATACAGAAATATAAGGCTTGTGACATTTTAAAATTCAGGGCTTGACAAATCGTTTTTTCACCTGGTTGCCCACCGGGCAACCATGGTCTACTGTATGGTTGCCCGGTAGTGTTAAGTGGTTGCCCAGCATTTAAAAGAAATATCTGCCAAATTGGGGTAAAGTAAGCATTGGATTTGTACAAGAACGTACATACATTTAATAAAATATCAGATCACTCTGAACGTGCATGTTCATAATATTGAAAGGCCATATACGTCATGCTCACTTAGGGAGAAGGGCTCTAACTTTTTTTATGCATATCATATTTGTCATATATGCTGTGTTTTTGTTGCGGCGTGGAATCCACCCTTTAGCCCCCAAAAAACAAAAAGAATGTCCTCAACAGATACACCTCGTAGGGCCAGGGATCTACACTAGAAATTCAATTCCCGCACTAGTTTGACTTGGAAGGGGCCATTCCCTCATTAAATTACAGAAACTGTGTAACTTTTACAATTCTCATGAAATACACCCCTTAGGATGACTTAACGGTAAATGGGGTTTTTGTAACTCGAAATCTTTTCCTAGGAAGAACCCTGTGGGGCTGAATAAGACAAAAGCAAGGATATTTCTAGTGCAAACACTGATGAAAGAGAAAATTGTAACTAAAGATATAATGTGCCCCTTTTTACCATATATACTAATGTGATTAACTTTAATTTCGGCTTTAGGGGGTGGACAGGACACCCAGGATGCTGGATCTGGTTAGGCCAGTGGGCATGATGGTCAGTTTTTCCTCTATATTTACCATTCAATAATATGGTTACCCCTCTCACAGCTGCCATATTAAGTCTTCCAGGGCTCACATAAGGCATTTAAATTCTATTGCCATGAAAATCATCAAATCTAAGTAAAAGGAGTACACTACAGCAACGTTAATGTTTGAACTAATTCTGAAAAATTACAGCAAATATATGTATTAAAAAATTATTGCTGTTTGTCATTATAACGCTACACAATAAAGATTATTTATAGATCTATGATCTCATTAATGTATGTAAAGGATTTTTCTTAAAGGAAAATGCATATTCTGTAAGGAATTCTAAATTTCAAGGTTAGGGACCCCACAAACACTATCCTCAGTTATAGATCCTGCCCCCATATCATGAATTTGTATTCTATATAGATGGCTGTTGGTGACGTGAACCATGCAGTCAAATTTTAACAATGATTTCTCAAATTTTTGTCTGCCTTGTTCCAAAAACGTCGGCCATTGGCATTAGTCTAAAGCTCTGGGTTGTATGGTTTCTTGTCATATTCTTGGAACATATTAAACAAATACAAAATCATAAAAATTGCACACATATTCCATCATAATACCCCCTAGAATCTTTAAGACATGTATTAAAGAAATGCGTTCTTAGAAATGTGTAAAATGTAAAACTGGTTCATTTATTCTGAAATTAATATTTTTTGAATTTAAATCTTCGACTTTTTATAGAGCTAAATAAATGGACAATATTTGATAAAAAAAATTCCTGAGTTTACCATGAGATCAAAGTACGGTTCCAACAGCAAGTTCCATGCACACTTTGACATAGTTTTAGGGGGTAGAAAATAGTAGGCCTACTTTCACTATAAAACTAAAAGTGTCTGCAATTAGGAAAAGATGTAGTCTTTTTTCACTCAGTGATCATAGAGAAAATGATCATCTTTAGTTAACAAATGTCCATACATTGTAGAAACTGGTAATTCATTTTAGGAAAATGTTAGTGAAAAGCACATATTTTATTTTTTGTTTTGAAAAACGGTCCTTCTTTTATAATACTCTAAAACCTGACTTGAGCAGACAGGCAGGACAGGGGTATCACCCAGTGTTCAAAATTAACGTCAGCCCATCAGCCCCAGACTAACTATAATTATTGAATCAGGGCTGACACCTTTCTGAAAATTGTATTAGAATCAATGCTAACAGATTTTCAAGTTAATAATAATAATAATATTTGTAGATCTAGGGATCTAAACGATTTTACTCCCAATTAACCCGGACCAGTGGGCTGATGGCCAAAAAACTTTTGTACACTGACCACCCCTAAAAACCTTTAATTTTTACAAACCACATGCCACGATTTTAAGTAAAGATTTTTTTGGGTGATTTTTACACTTTTTATTTTTCGTGACATGGTTGTGAAAATTCCAGTGTTACCAATTATTTTGAACGTGCAAAAAGACAGCTTTATCTTACGTAATTTTACGGATGGTTGACTTTAATTCGGACCAAATCAGTAAGTTGTTAATTGCTGTCACTGTCAGCAAAAATATTATAGCTACACTGTGACACTGACAGCAACGATTCTACAAAGGATTCCTTTGTAGAATCGTTGCTGTCAGTGTGTCAGTGTCACAGTGCTGGCGATGTCAAAGCCTCCTGACAGGTTTTGTTGCTTACTGTTCGAAACTAATTATGCCTGCGTCATAGATGTATGTCAGATATTGCCTGTTCCACAATAAAATCATCATACAAATTAAAATCCATGTGTATGGCTGTTGAAACTTCTGATTTACCCCGACCTCGTCACCCCCCCACAAGTCAATTAGTGTAGACTACGTCTCTTTTCAGTATGACACTCACTGAGAAGATGATTTGCACGCCACTCATACAACACTATAGACTCAAAACAATATACACGTCCAGAAAGTAGTTTGAGAGACTTGAAATAAAGAAGAAATAGAAAAAGATTTGCTTCTTACCTTCAACGTTGGCAAACGTCATTGTTTTCCGTCACATGTGCGTGTGACTGTTAGTTTAGTCTCTATACCGGTGGGGGCGCTGCGGAAAACGGGAGTTTCGTGACGTAAAATGCTACGTGACGGGAGAGTCGGCCTTCCCTTTGCGTACAGTTCTATGGTTATACGGTAGGTGGTGCCAAAAGTAAACAAGCGTAAACAACTTCGCACACAATTCACACATTATCCCTCATAAAGTGTACAATAGTCACACAATAATGGTGAGGGGGTGAAATAAAAACGATACTAACCTTGTCTGGGACCCTGAGCCTTGTATGCAGCCCTCTGGCGGAACCTTAAGAACCTCTTACAGTAAAGTAAGTTTATTACAACAACTTCTAAACAGAACTGGATACAAATATCTCACAATATTTACAAAATAAGTCCTAACCCAGAATATAAAACACTAGGTTTACAAAATAAAGTTTTAGAAAATACCCTTTAACAAAAGGCCAAATACATTTTAACAAATGGCCAAATATAAACAAAGCCTGCTTTAGGGGAAAACTGCCAACTTCTATAAAGAAACACTTGTTGGGCAAACCACTAACTCAAAACCTAAGCTAAGAAGTTAATAAAACGCACCTAGGTATAACTCACCTAGTTAAAAGATATAGCCAAAAACAGGGGGTGTAGATGGGGGGGTCCCATGTCCCCTGTCGAATTTAAAAAAGGGCCCTGTCGCCTGTCATTATATTTAGGTTTACAGCCTTGTCCCATGTCTAATTTAAGAAATAGCCCTGTCACATGTCACTATCTTTTAAAGGCTGATGTCCCCTGTCGAATTTAAGAAACAGGCCATGTCATTTGTCACAAAGTTGCCATGTCCCCTGTCGAATCTAAGGAATGCCCATGTCGCCCTGTCGAATTTAAGAAATGGCCATGTCGCCCTGTCGAATTTAAGGGTCTACCCCCCTAAAACAAGCCACCACAAAGTATGACAAAACCAAGCCTAAAGTAAAACAGGCCTTCTAAAATAGAAAGAGCCAAAGGTCAGGGTTACCTTCCCAGGTCAGAACCCTACAGCACAACAGCACAAAACAGAGTCAGTCAAAAACTAGTCTGAGCTCAGCCCCTCAGTGACCCCTATTTTCTGATTTAAACATAAAAATTGGCTCATTTTCAGGCAGTGTCACACTGTTCAACAGACCCACCCAACAATGTGTATATACATCATTGATGGATGACCTTCAACATCGACAAACGGGAGTCAGAGATTCACTCATATGTCAAGATTACTAGCGACTAATATCTAACACTATCAAATATGTTCCAATCAATCAGCCATTCTTTGATAGATTTCTGGTTGAATCGCTCAATGGGAACATGATTAATTTGTCTGGTCGAGTTCAGAACTAAGGATATTTTTGGACAACTAAATCCCCATTTCCTTCCAAAACCAATCAAAGATAACTATTTCTTTTATTATCTCGACATCTGCATCATTATCTACCTAGACAAAGTCATCCAGATCCTTTTTATTTTTCATAGTTTAGAAACTGTTAGAAATGAACTATCATATCACGGGAACTGCGTTTCACGCTTCAAGCGTTCCACAACTATAATATTCCTACTCAAATGAATAAAGTCTGTACAATTGTGAACGTTTGCGTTACTTTACAGACATGTTTGTCAAGATCTGACCCGAACTGGGTGAATAAGGCCAATAAAAGAAATAGTTGTGTTCAGGTAACATATAGGTTGAAGAAAATAGTGTATGTAGGTTGAAATCTTTTTCTATTTTTGGCTTTCATTTGTTTTACTCATCAAAGAGACACGGCCAGTGTTCCAAATATTCCCTAAAAACATTTTTTAGCATCTAGAATACATGCCCTGAACATCTATATGTTGTTTTATGGGTTTCCATGCATTTTTAGGTAAATTCTTTTGGATTTTAAAAAAAAATCTAAAAAAAAGTTAGGGTAGTGACAACAAATTAGGGCAGGTTGGGTTACCTGAACACGACAATTTATTTTCTATTGGCCCAACGCAACCCAACATGAATCAACGCGACTGAACATGACCCCAAAAAACATAGTATAATATACTCCCCATTGGGTCGCATCACTAGCCAACACAAACCAACGCATAGTGTAATACAGCCTTAATGCAGCCTGAACACGAATCAGTTGTGTTGGGCAACATTACCCAATGCGAACGCAGACCAAACACATAAGGGGTTTTTACACCTATGTGACTTGAGCTGCGATATCGACGTGATATGAGGAAATCACAGAAAATTCACATATAGGAACGATATAATTGTTTGCTATTGACTGTTTTGAATAGTTTACACATGTATAACTAAGAATTTTATCTGCGATATGTGTGACATCGTCATATTGCAGCTCACATCGCAAAGTATGAAACCCCCTATAAGGGCCATACCCACTAGGTGATTTTGACCCCAATAATCTGCCAATTTTAGCACCGATTCAGATCAAACATGCACATCATAATGTTCTGTACTAGCAGGAGATCATAAAATCTCCAGTTGCCGGTTGCCAGTAAAATCGCTTAGTGTGTATGGGGCTATAGTGTAGTGAGGCCTTATGAGCAGGGTGCAACAATAGAGATACTGTGCTCTCATCTCTGCAATAGATCATAGTATACTATTCCAGGCCAATGGTGAAGAACAGCAGTATAGTTTACAATGAAAATAACTGATAAAACATCTGACCTAAAAATGTTACTTTTCGCCAAGTTTGGTTGCAAGCACGAAGCTCGGAGTGTGAAGTTCATGTATACAAGCAGTGATTGATTGCAAGAGCGAACAATATAAATGTATGAGGGGGGTTTACAACTGTACGACTTGGGCTGAGATAGTCCTGCGATATGACCACATTCCTTGCAAGTCTCAGGGTAGTATGGAAGATAAGGGGTTTTCACACCTGGAGCGCCAACCAGAAAACATCCTGGATACATCAAAATGTGTCATGATGGGGAATTTAAGGTCCTCAATACAAAAATCCTGTCCAGGAAAAATCCACGATACGTTTTGGACTTACAAGTTTTGTTTAAAAAACATGAGAAAATCATTCACAATGTGAACTCACATATAATGCTTCTTAATGTGTGTTGGAAGCTTATTAAGGCCATTGGAACAATTTGAGATAAGAAAAATATGAAGAGAAAAATTCATGAAATATTGTGGACCACTAAAATCCCACAATCACAATTTTTCACGATCGTGGCTATTTTAATGTATCGTGGATATGGAATATCGTGGATATTTTTCGGTTAGCACCCCTGTGCAAGTAGACCTGCGATATCGGCATGATATGGAAACATCAGAGAAAATTCACATACAGGGACGACATTAGTTTGAAATTGGCTATTTTGAGTATTTCACACATGTATAAACAGGAATTCTATCTGTAATAAATGCAACTTCACTGCAACATCGTTAAATCATGGCTCATATCGCATAGTGTAAAACCCCCTATATGGTGTCCCAGATGTCCCAACAATAAAGGGAAGGGTCAGGATCCCCTGGAACCCCCCCCCCCCCCCCTCAACTCAGATCTGCCCCTAAGTACCAGTGTACGCAGACCACGAAAAGCAAATATCATCTAGCCATAAACTAATTTCATTGGAACATAATTAAACAATGTTTTACTGGTAATAACCTAGTTTCCCCACAACGTAATATATGTTAGTGTGTGTGTGTTTATGTATGTTTGTGTATTTGTACCACGTCACAATTTTCCCAACAGGTGGTCGTTATGGAAACCTTTCCGGTTGGCTGATTATGTCCTACTTTTCCTGTCTATTTTGGGAACTGGGAAGATCCCAAGTAAGATCCCGACTGGTGTGTCCTCGGAGCATGGCCATATCTTCTGGTCATGGACAAATAGATTACCTCTTGTAGCAGTGGACATCAACAACCATCGAGCCACTTAGACTTAAAGGTCTTAAGGTCAACAAGGTCAACAAGGTAAGTGTATACAGGGTACCTGGGACATCTAGGGGCATTTGGTGGTAGCATTGTCCTACCTGTTTGACATTCAGGAAGTATATTATTTTGTACGAGTACCTGATAAGGAGTATAAACTTTTATAGTCCTGTTTTAAACAAGGTGAAGTTATATCCTATGCCAATAGAAATACTGTCAATTGACAAGGTACCCGTTCTTCGGGACAGGGGTAGGGGTTATAACGCTAACCCAGGCCTCCTTCCCTCTAATAGTTTGGACTAAAACAAAAAGGAGAATTTGACTGATAGGATTATTGTGATCTTTACATCATATGAAACAAAATTATTGTTGAGGTTCACTTTTATGTGTTAATGGTACATATAAGTGAAACATGCCTGTTTAGTAATAATAATAATATTATGTTTTATCTAAAGGTTTGATATTTCTAGTTAATATGAGAGTTTAGATTTAGCGAAGGGAACAAGGCCTTGCCCTGCTATATACACCTATATGGCACACAGGTTATGCCCCAATTCCCAATTATTTCTTGTTTTTCCTTTTTTTTCACGCTCCTGTGACACTTATTTATACCTTTTTATTGTTGTCCCTACGGTGAAGATTGAAGTTTTCTCTATTTAAGTAGTTGTGTTCCTGGTTTAAATCTGATTAAAATAGTGTTACAATGTTGTGCTCTTAAAGTTCAAACTGGGCAAGAGGAATTACACTCAAAATCAATCATTATCCAAAATGAATGTAGGGTCAACATTTTGCACAGTCTGTTAACTATTGAAAGATATTCTATGGCCATAGCCTGGACATTTGGTCAAATATAGACTGTGAACATAAACTTAAACAATGTTAAAATACATTAAAACTCATCCTGGTCAATTTTGGTGAGCCACCAAAATTGGTTTCTTTACAAACATTCCTGGCTATAGACATAATATGTCTATTATATAAAAAAATGAATATAACGGAACTCATGTGAAGTTAGAGCTCTAATATCAATTAGTATGGGAAAAACTACCAGTGCCTCTCCCACCAAACAAAGTATAAACTTAGAAATGTGAGCATTTTAACACTATTTTCTTAGAACCTTCTGGGAAATATTACTCCATTCAGAGAACAATTGTGTGAATTGTACTTTCTTGAGTGTCCAAATATCAAAAATAGGATCTTATCTAAGATGTTTTAAAATCAGAATAATATTTTAGTTCTTAATACACCTCCCAGGTGGCACCCTGAACCTGAGTACCTGTGAAGCATATTTTCATAGTTACCTTAGTTATCTTAGTTAGCAAATTATGTCATATTTTGACACCAAATTGCGTCTGGCCCCCTTAGGAAACATGTATGTCATTATCTAAAAACATGTCCAGAACTATGTGATAGTAAACCGCCGCGGAGGTGTAGTTTATGGTATATAACCTCTGCTTATACTACGTCCCATACCATAAGCAACATGTTTGGAGGTGATCAGAACCTTGAAGGGTGGCGAAATATAGATTATATATATATTTATACATCTATATAGTATAGGCCTACTGTATATTATGGGGCCTCTACATCAATAAAACCTCTGCACCACCTTTGCCAAGCGATCTCAGTTGTCTAGTGGATAGAGTGGATGCCTCTCATGCAAGAGGTCCAAGGTATGAATCCCCTTGGAACTGTCATTATCTTTTCTATGTTTTTAGGTATACAAGTCACGTTCCCTTTTATTTTGAGCCCCTGCATTTAGATTGGCTGTTAATTAAATACTAAGAAAACAAGTGTACAAATATTTAATTATGGTTCTTTTAAATCCCTCGATTTATTTGATATTTATATATATATATATATATATAAACCATCACACTGTATGGAAAGGCTCAATAGAGTAGTACTGAAGGCACCAGCTGCCACCGTAGTGTAGTGGTTAGGCTCTTGGCCTTAACATCCACAGGTATGGGGTTTGAATCTCAACAGTGTGGATGCAAAGTAGATCTTTTCAGAAATTCGAAATTGAACTTGGAAATTGTTGAAGACATTTCTCACATAACCTGTGGAGGTTTATCACATAACCTCCGGAGGTTTACTACAAACCCTGTGGAGGTTTATCAGATAACCTCCAGAGGTTTAGCCAATAAACCTCTGCTGGAGGTTAACTGAGGGGAATACAGTAGGATATGCTCAGAAACATACTAGAAGAACAAAGGACACATGGGCCGGGAGTAATATAAATATATATAAACCTATCGTATGGGCTTCGATGAGTTTTCAACATTTCTGTAAATTTGATTCACAGTTTAAATTCATGTTTTTATTTCTCAGTATCATGTAGGAATGGTCTTTATCCAAATTTGAGTCTGACTAATTTTTTTGAATCCATGTATCATCTAAGTCAGATTTCATTTCCATCGATCACTTTAATTAAGTAGCTACATGTAATTACATTTCTGTAACTGTTCATAGCTGCACACATGTTAATAAGAAGATGAATATGATCTGATGTGTGTGCTCTTATTAACTTTGTAATGCATAAATCCTATCCATTTGTTACTTATCTTTTTAATCATATATGCAATTTGATAATGTGAAATACCATGATTAGATGATTTGTTTTAAAAATGTTTCAACATACATCGGTACATTATAATATACATATATACATTCATGTTGTAAACGAAAAGCTCCTATGTCCTCTGACGGCAACCGTGAAGTCATATATACATTTATATAGATGTATATTATTTGCAAAAGTATTTAATCATGAAAAATGTAATTTAATTATATCTCATAATGTTTCATAACAATATAACTAGTTTTTAAACTTTTCTTCATATTTTTTATCTCCTTGGCCCTCTTTTAGAAGAATGGGCCAAATATAACATGTTGAGACCAATATAAAATAAACATTGCTCTATTTCCTTCTCTTCACTTTCATTTCAGATGGGAACAAGGAAGTTGAATGTGAAATTAGCCATCTTCATTTTGATGCTATACACTTTCCAGGAGAAGAATGTTGAATCAAAGTCCATCACTGAGGGATTCTCTGAAATGCTTGACCACACCATCGATAGCAACGGTCACCGTAGCTTCGTCAACGTAGGCATTATCTACAAAGTTATAGCATTAGAGATGCTGTCAATTTTTGAGAATATGAAGCGCTTGAGATATTTATACAATAATGTCATTATAGTTATGAGGCCATAGGCTTAATCAAAGAAAGGGTTCTCAAGATTAGCAATTCATGAGCAGGGGCATATATACAGGAGTTTAGAAAAGGGGGTCCTCATACAGGCTAAGTACTAAAATATCACGTGTGTGCACTTACACACGCAACATTTTCCCTCTTTCTCAAGTTTAAGTCTGCACCAAAAGGGCTGAGGACAGGGACGGTAAGAACCCACTACCTTGATGCTCCCCTGATGAGACACTTTTCACAACGGTCCTGATATTCAAATAAATTATGAAAACATTGGCCATGAAGTGAGATTGAACTTGGTCAGATTATATCCCAGTGTCCAGAATATTGACAGAATATGATCCAGAACATGTTGGGGATCAGCCGCTCATTTGATTTAGGGTGATAAAGGTTCAGTAGTAAAGAGTTTAATGCATCATTGAGAGAAATAGGATGATAATCAAAGTGATATTACCCTGCAGGGTGATGCAGGAAAGAAATTCCAATAGAGAAAATAGTTCCCCCGTTAAGTTAGTCTATGCTCTGAAATTTCACTTTGAAATGTTGCTAGGGTACACTAAATCCATAACCAACCAGAGAGAAGATCCTCGCTGGGTTATCAACCCTCAGGGATATCAGCCTTCGCACAGCCATGCAGGCCCTACCCTCAGATCCCTGATGCATTTGGTTGATAACCCACCCCCTTCCTCCTCCCCAGTTGCTTATACATTTGTATATAGCTTATACTTTCAGTACCCACCGATCTCTAGGTGACCTGGTCGGAATATTAATGGAACTTAAATCTATTCTCAGAAATCAAAACTACATGCAGTTGATTTCATAACTTCCACCCATCTGTCAATAATTGTTGTAAATTCACCCAAATCTGGAGCCAGCACACATAATTTTCTAAGCAAATTTAACAATTTTCTTTTGTAAATGACAAGAAGTGTTGTGCTTTTTATGACTTGAAAGTATCAATTTCAAATGCTGAACTTTTTATACAAATTGCTCATTAGAACAAGCTCAATAAATCTTTGATGTTTTTTAGGGCAATGACATTGCTTTTACAATATAAATCTCAATGAGCTAATTCTCCCAGATACAGTTCACTGGTTTGTTGTATTTTGGTGTACCTGCTGGCTAAATCAAGGTGCATTGTCGGCGATATATACAAGTCCATTTCCTCTCACAAGCCTTTAGCATATAGCATTTCATTATTTATGGTATCATCTATTGCTGAAGTTCTGAAGAGGTATCATTTGGATTTCTTTCTATTTTGCAACTGTATGTTCTTACTATTCTTATGTTAGTTTTGATGATTTTTCATTAGACATTTTATTCAGCTGACAAATATAAAATTCCTAATAATTGTCTTCAGTTATTCTCTACAAAATGCTCCGAAATTAGACTGCAGGAACATAACATACGGGCAAAATGTCTGCCTGAATTACATCTTCTATGGTTTTCACATTGTTCATTTTTCACCTGTTTAAACTGCAGAAGCTGAATGAAGATCAAAGAATCTTGTTCAAACCACTGACTGGTTACTTTGGTGACAGAAACCATAAGACTGACATGGACAAGGTTGGTAATCATAGTTTATTTCTCTACTCGAACACTACATTTCGGTTAATAGGCCGCCAGCAGGAGTTATACATGTTTGTAAACCCCTCTGAGCCAGATGGGGTTATAACCAAATATATGACTCCTGCGGGATATTTTCAAATATAACTCCCTATGGTGTCTTTTTGCAACATTTATTCACCTAAAAATCAGACTAAAACATTAGTTTATTTGAAGTGGTAGATCTCGTGAAGTGGTAACCCTCGTGAAGCCCCAGTAAGCCCTTTGCCTTCTGCCGCTGTTACAATAACATCATTACAATAACATTATTACAACAATCCTTATGAGTAATGTTTTAAATCTCACTAAGATATAATGTTATTATAACATTCCTTTTTAGTATGTCTGAACTCGACCTAAAATAATGTAATTGTTATGTGAAAATTGGGCAGCTTACAGACTAACTGAAAAAGTATGGTTGCAAAATGTGCTTGTTACGTTGCTGCTTGCCTGGGGAATGACCTGGCAGAGTATCCATGTACCAGAGACAGTGTCCCAGTCGAGAATGTAATGTTACAATATGTTCTTATAACGTAAAAAGTGTTACAGAATGTCAGAGGAACATTGGAGGAAGTTAGCATTACGTCATTCTCTGGTTCTGTGAGGGATTTATCAAAGTGAAAACATGCTCTTACACTTCTTACATTGCCAATGGTGTGCCATTTGAGAATGTTATTGTAACGTAAGACATGACATGAAGTGCCCACAATACAAAATAAAAAGAAAAAATGCAAATGCAAAGATTCATAGAATTAAAGGTATTATGTGTCCACTATTGTAAAAGGCCATCAATTCATTATGTATATAGAAGGGAGGGGGGATGTGAATAGGGTTAAAAGGTGTCAGTGCTTTTTTATCCCATATAAAAAAGAAAATAGCTGCTGTTATTCAAAATTTAATAACTCTATATTGTTTATAAATTAAACCTATATTGCTCATAAATAAACAAAACATAGAGTTGAATATTAAGTTGTTAAGGAAATTGCTTATAATTTATATTATAGTATATGTTATGTAAAAAACTAATACGATAATGTTTATAAATCGTAAAAGTCCTTGAACATGTAACAATGAAAGCTTGGGATTTTATCTAAGTCCACTGGTGCAACAATGTAAACCGGTACCAGTATTACACCAAGAAGTGACTAGCATAAATGATGTTAAAATCAAAAAAGGTAGTATGGTAAAGTGTTGTATCTTTTATTATTTTTTTCATTTTTTTTTTATTTATTTAGTTCCTTTCGTTTTTTTCTTTGGGTGGGGGGGTTGCTGGAAAACATGTCGTCTGATGTTAATGGTTGGCCCCTAGCCCTTTAAATGTTACTTTTTTCTCAAACATAGAGTTTATATTTACAGATCATGGAGCGGCTCAATACATCCTTCAAACATATAAAACAGACTCACAGCAGGATCCTAGAGTTGTTTGATACCAAAGGGAATGTGACCAGCCCTGAATGTGGACCACATCTCACAGGCTTGCAGTATGACCAAGGTCTAGGAGTGAAGGTTAGTAAAGGCTGCATTTAAATAGGTCAGACTGATTCTTGAAATAAGATTAAATCAAGAAAACAAGATAGAATTTCAGAGAGCAAATATTTAAAGCCCTATATCCATTAATCAACTTTGGTGGTGGCAGCCGGTGGCCAGCTGTAACAATTACTGGTAAAGTCACTGGGTAACTGTGCTGTTCAGCAAGTTTAATATTTTTTTGTTGCCAGGGATTTTTCTTGGGATTTTTCTTGGGATTTTTCTAGGGACTTTGCAAGTGATTTTGCCAGCAATTTTGCCAGTGATTTTGCCAACAATTTTGGAATCCTGTTTCCTGTTACCTGCTACATGTCACCCAGAAAGCACTCCATACCCACAGGGAGTAGCCCCGCAATCCCTTGATAACCTGGCTACTATACCGACAATTGTCCTAATCACCGTTGCCCTTTATTGTTAAAGTTGCTTACAGGTATGACCCTTAGATGTAAGAAAACATTGGTCCTTACAACATCACCATTTTGGTTGACCCAAAATCCTTTACCACAACACCTAACCATGATAATGCTGATTAGACTGTTGTTAGCAATAATTAACTGAAAACATTACGGAGATATGTACCGTGGTTTGGGCTGCTGCTAACTGTGGCCTAAACACAGCAAAATTAGTCCTTGCAAACACAACCATAAAACAATAATTACAAACATATTGGCTCTGACCATCTCTAAAAAAATGTGACAATACGTAATTAAAATGTTTATAGCCCTGTAATTACCCTATGAAATCATTATAACCTCAGACTTAATACCTATACCATAGATAACCTAGAACCAAGAACAATAACAACGTTGTACCTAACAACTGTAACCAAGACCTGGTAACTATGCACCGAACATCCGACTACACTTTATATGAACAAACTATCAATGTATATCCCTGATGAAGGACGGATGAGTTCCGAAACGTTGGATCACTTTGAAAATAAAGCTACACTCTACCAACAAAGACAACCTTATGTTTTTGATATTATCAATACTTGACTTTGATTTTAATTAATATCTTCGGGTTTTTTTCAGGTTTCCAGAGAGAAGCCCTGCATCCTCTATCGTTCTGGGGGGCAGGACCAGAGAAGCCTGCTGGGGAGGGTGTCTGCAGTGCTAGCCAACGAGGCGAACAGTGCACGGGGAGACGGTCGATCCCACATCATGGCTTTTACATCCCTAGGTGGCAGCACTGTGCTATACCCTGCACTCAGTCTATCTGCGAGTGACATGGACATCTCACACAGGTATTAGTGGCCAGATGCACAATGCTTTATTATAACTACAGTAACTTTAAGGTAACTTTAAGACAAATGTTGTTATAACAATAAGTTAGTAACGATATCATTGTTGCAAAACCCTTATACCTTTGTTTTTACTGCATCAAATTGAGTTCTGTAAAAAGGGGCAGTGTAGAAATAGTTCCTGTAAAGATTACAGACCATTTACAGCATTGTAAATAGGTTTATTTTGAGGGTCAAAACGTGTGTTATAACTTGCAAAGTAGCTATAAGAGGTGTCGTTAATTTGCTACCTTACGTTGTAGTGATAAATATTGTGCAGAGGGCCACAGTGGCCCATCGCACAATGGAATTTCGTTGTTAGGAAGTTAAGATAGCATAATGAAAATGATAATAGAAACAGAGATATAAAGACAGCACAACCTTGTGCTGCAACACAACCATTCTTAAAGTTTTCCTTGAGCGTGTGCTGTTACGAAATGTCATTGTGCAATGGGCTACAGAGGGCTATACACCCTTTCCATGAGTCTGTGCAGTGAACCCGTCCATAGACACATTGTTACCAACTCTTTTAATCTGGGCCCATAGGACTCCATATCCCAAAACACGTTTTGCCTTATATTACGCTAGTGGGTCCCCACAGCAATGAAAAAGGTCTATAGAGAGGGAGTTGGGATATGGATTCCTATGAACCCAAGCTAGAAAACTTGGGATGCACTTCTGAAAAAAAGGCTCTGAACTAAATGGGTGGATTGAAGCTCAAAAGTTTAGGTGCAGTGTAGAATAGTGTTTTACATTACCTTTATTAATTGTTACAGACTTTCTATTATGACCAGAGTTCATTCAACATGAACCTATTCATTATTTTCGCCCACTGATGTTCTTATATCTTGATAAATTTCATAGACAATGGCTGGATGGTCTACTAGATGCAAAGCGTAAGGACATCGTGCTCATCCTGGACACCTCCAGTTGGATGAGTCGGGACCTTTACACCTGCCAAGGCTGTGTCAGGAGATGCCAAATGCTGTACAATCTGAAGGATATAGTGGACAGGTTTCTCCTCAGCCTCTCTTCAAAGGACCGGGTAGGTACTGAGAAAGACAGCCCAGGGAAGAATGTAACATTATCATAATGTTTTATTTGGTTCTGGTTTGTTTCTGGTTACATTATTTTAATTGCACCTGATAACGTCTCAACATTGTGAAGTTGCACTGTGACATTATTATAACATTCCTTTATGATATTTCATGTAAAAATAACAATAATATCAAGACATTAATGTTCTGTTTTGGTATGCTCTCAACTTCACCTGAATATAACGTTATTATAACACTCTGTCTTTCAAAGTGTCAGTCTTACACAAAATAATGTAACAGTTATGTGAAAATATGGCGGGTGCCAGGTAAATTATAAAGGTTTTTTATCATACCTTAGGGTGATACAGGTTCAGTAGTTTAACGCACCAGTAATACAGTTTAATACACTAGTGATATGGGCAGGGTGATAACCAATGTGTTATTGCCCTATAGGGTGATACAGGAAAGTAATTTTGATAGAGAGAATACTTCTGCTTGTTAAATCAGTCTAAGGTTTAAGATATCATTTCAAAATATTGCCAGGGTATGTTAAATCCATAATCTACCAGGGAGAGGGTCCTCGGTGGGTTATCACCCCTAGCGTTTCAGGGATATCAGCCTTCAGATGGCCCTGCGGGCCTTGCCCAGAGGCTGATATCATTGACCCACCTTGGGTTGATAATCCATCTCATGCCTCCTCCTCAGTTGGTTATAGATATGACTATGTGAAGATCTTTGTCTAGTATTACTCATACCATATTGTAGGCGAGTGTGTTAAGTGAATTCCAGTATCTGTTTCTTTCTCTCATGTCTAAATTCTACCTCACAAACAAGAATACCAGTAAAGATAGAAATTATTGTATAACCAGTATACCAGTATTACCAGAAAACCAAGAATGCTAACATACAATTTAAATTGTCATACTTTCATATTGGTATAGTCAACGGATATTCCATAGGCACCAAACACAAGGAAAAAATGAACTAAATTATAAATGTCCAAGAAAAAATAAATTTCGTCTCTTTTCATTCACCCTTGAACTTGTTTAGTGGGTTGTAAGAATGAAGGATAACCCAATCGAAATGTCTGATTTACTTATAGTGTTTCAAATCAAATGTAAAACTTGTATTGAATTTACAGCATTTCAGCAAACATATGACATATAAATGATTATATCTGACATAAAAATTGTATCTTCCCTACATATATGCATCTCTTTCTTGACATCTCTCAATCAAATTCTGTAAATCAAACGTCCATATCTGTGAATTTGTCATTTAATCTTGCATTCTCTTTTGCTTTAACTTAAATAGGTGGCGCTCATTTTATCGAACCCAGAAGGCCACGACTCAGCAAATACGTGGGAATGTTCTAAATCTAAGTTAGCATTTGCTACCGAGGCAACAAAGACATACTTCACCAATTCCTTATTAGGGCTCAGGCCCTTTGGACATCGGTATAATATCTCCAAGTTATTTCAGCAAGCTTTCAGTTATTTTGAAAATAACAACCAGCCATTTCCTCCTCAGGAGGAACGAGGTAAGCTTAAGATTTATTTCTACTGGATGAAATTATATTCTGTAAATAGATATATGAAGGGAAAAAAACTGTAAAATTCCATTGCGCAACGGGCCATGGTAGCCCGTTGCACAAAAGAATTTCGTTGTGAGGATCAAACAACAAAGGCATATAACGAACAAATTCTTAACAGTGAAATGTTGCTTTGTTACAAAAATTTTCCCATGTTCACAAAATAGTAGAAATCTCTAGTTCCAATGAATGGAATTGAATTCTGTAAATCGATATGAAAAGGGAAGAAATAAGAAAAAAAGCAGTAAAAGTTATAACTCTTTGAGGGCATTCTAAATATAGAAAAACAATTGTTGAAAAAAATGTTGTTGTTACGAAAATATCTGCAAATAATCTATTAAGCAACAAAAAACTCTTTCGCTGTTTATTATATTTTCGTTGTTACGAGACCCATTTTCGTCGTTACGAGACCCATTTTATTGAAAATTTTAATCTGGGTCTTGTATTTTGAGGTTCTGTACGTTGCACTGAGTAGAGATGTAATTTTTGAATAGCATATACAAGTTATTAATAGCACATCAATAATAATATAGATTCACTTTGTAATGGTCAGAATTACTATTAATGTAACACTATGTTAACAATATTTTAGCCAGACAAATGTATCTGTTTTAGAGAGAATCATCATGCCTTTCCTTGCTTCACGGAACATTGATCAACTAGACTACAGAGCAGTTTTGGAACTTGTCAAACGTAAAAATAGAGGACTAAATAACACTGTTCGTTTCATGGGCTTCAATGTCACAGCTAAGGGTGAGTTGAAACTGAACATTGGTTACTTATTTCTTATGAACATTGGTTAGAGTTGTCGGGTCATTTCAATAATGATGACATTATTTGCACAATTTTTCCTGTTAAAACCCATAGCAATGAGATGTTTCTCAATAGATTTTTCTCAATGATAAACATTTACAATATTTTCCATTTATTTCTCAAGTGTTCAAGCTTAAAACGATTGTTTTGTTTCATTGTCATATGTTTAAAAGTGAGAAAAGGTCTGCATTTAATTTCAGATATCAGTTTATCCATATCTAGTACTGACAAGTTGGTCCAAAATCTAACTTACTCACAGATAAAGGCAAGTTGTGTTTTAATATTAAGAGGAAACATGGGTCATTGAGAGCCATTCTGCAGCAATTATCTGCATAGGTATTCACTCCGAAAAAATTGGCATAGATTTTGAAAATCAATTTTTGCAAAATTTATATCAGTGCAAAATGAAGTATATCAAGGAATTCTCTGGTCATCATATTTAGAATCTAAATTATTAAATTTTGCTATCCTGCTTTGATTGCAAATCAGAGTATTCAAAATGCAACAAAGCAAAAAATAGAATAATAGTACAGTACATCTATAGTATCATTTGTGTTTAATGGGGCGATGAGAAATTGAACGATGTGTTTTCTCCTTATGTACAGGGAGGCAGTTATGCCCAATTTGACTGTGCATTGAAGCTTGACAAACTTTTCTATGAAGACTTCCATTCAAGAAACGGGCTTATCATCGCTGGTCACTTCCCCAAAATAGGTGGGTAGATTATAACAGTGTAGTTTTACCTCTAAGATATAAATATTCAAGTTTTGATGATAAATTGAAGTAAGTATTATACTTACATATTTCCTGATTTTAAAAGATTCTTGCTATATATATTGAAATACGTAGGAACAAAGCGTTTTCCGTACATATCACTCTGAGAACATGGTGAAATTGTTAAAAAATAGACTGATTGTTAACTTTCCATGGTTTGATAATTTCCTTTAGAATCTGTACATGTAGAGTATTTTAGTTTGGAGGACATTTCCTCTATTGTAGTTTTACAGTTTAGGCTGACTCTAACCTCGATATTTTGCAAATCGATTCTGTTCACAATGGATCATATATAATAATATTGTCTTGAATTTTAAAAAGCACTTATTCTAATCAAGATTTGTTTTCTTGAATGTTAGGCCCCACAATACAGTGCTGCAGTCCAGTTAACATAAGACAAGATGACAGGAGAAGCAAACATATTGGTCTTCTGTGTCTGATTGTTCCCTCGTCACAGTTGAGAAGTGACATGAAAGTAGGAATTCCTGACTATACCAAGTCCTACGCTTTCATTGTCGATGGTGACGGTAGATTCCTTCTCCATCCTTCTATACAAGCAGATCAAATGCTGGACAGCTACATACAATTTGAAAATGTGGAACAGTTCAAAGGTTCTTCACAGGTTTTACACAAGATATTAAGGTATTATAAAGATTAACTAAGGCTAATCATTGCTTCACCAGTTACACTTATGGCATATGTTATGTAGAAGGAGAACACAAGTTAAATGCTTGTATCTGCATTCTAAAAGTAATTTTGAAATGTTATGTCATATACCACTTTCGTACTTTAGAATATGTACATTATAAACAGCCATAATGAGCATTCTGGGGCCAATCAATATAAAGGGAATACAACCTGTAGAGAATAACGCTTAGCATATTTAAAAGGAGTGCTAGGGTGAGGCAAACTGAACCATGTATTGTTAGGGTATGTGTCAAAATTGGTAAGATATAGTTTGATGACGTAAAGATAGACACCCTGGCATGATATATCTGTTTTAATGGAACCTTATTTCAAATAAAATCCCTGTGAATTGTACATTGACAAGTAACACATTGAAAAGTACTATACTTTTCCTCAACTAAATGCATATGCTTCATATTTATTACAGAAGAGAACCTTTACATCTGTTGGTGAATATTACTATCTCTAAGAGAAGAGGACTAGACATGACTAATGGAGTCATATCATACAAGGCAACGGCAAACTTCACCTGTAGCCCAGTGAGTTAACAATGTTTATTTTATTGTATGTTTATGATAAGGCATACCCGAGCAAGAATATAGTGTTATTATAATGTTGCAGCAATGTTCTGTTTGGTTCTGCTTTGGCTCTTGTTACGTTTTTATGATGGCACCTAAAAATTCCTTTAGAACCTAGCATTGGGACGTCACACTGTAATGTTATTGTGACATTCTTGTAATTTTCTTTCACATTATAATAACATTATTAGAGCATTCTTCATTAGTAAGGTCTCAAGTTCACTAAAATATAACAATTTATATATGTTTTGATTTTCTCTGAGAATATAACACAGACTGTACATCCTGTATACATTTCAAACAAAATTTGACCTTTTCTTTTTTGATTTACAACATATCCTTGGCTCAGTAACCAAAGGTTGTATCTCAAAAAATCATTTTTTTTATTGTTGAAAGTATTTCCTCATTCCCTGAGTCTTACAGAAAATTTGGAATTTTTCGAATTTGAACTTTCTTTAGAATGTTATTACTGAATAAACAAAGGTCGTATCTGTACTGGCTCCTTTTTCAGTGAGTAACCAAAGGTCGTATATGAATAGGAAAAATGTGTTAATATAGTTTTTTTGACAAAATAATATCATTTTAATCAACATATCTTGTACATAATTGTTCAAAAGGTCATAAAACAGAAGATATACGTACAAGGTTTATCAATTAGAGTGAATTTATCAATAAATTAGTTAAAATACCAGATACAACCTTTGATTATTCAGCTGATGGTTAAGATGTTGAGTAACCAAAGGTCGTATCCTACACTTACTTTCAGTACTATCATTACAAATGATATTAAAAAATTCTATTGTGAGGTAATATCATGAAATGAATAAGGATACATTTACATTATCTCTTAATTATCATTTCATATAACTTTAGTCAAAAGTGTATGATTAATATGCATTTTATTGGATATAATGTTTACCTGATTCGACCTTTGGTCACTAACATAATTTCACATTTTCTCTGAAAGGTTGAGTAACCAAAGCTCGTATCTGAATTAATTCCCCTTGATATCACCATGGTTACCTTGATATAATAAATTTTTGGTCTCAAAAGCTACTTTCAAGCATAATGCCCATCCTTAGGATGTATGTTTATAATGATTTGAGAAATACAAAATGTTTTATTGGCATTAAAGTAATACAAATTTATATAAATTGCAATTATCCAAAATCCCCATTTGTCAGATATGACCTTTGGTTACTCAGCCAACGATATCTATATTTTACCAATTGTACTGAAATGGATGGCCAGTCCATGCTCTTTAGGCTTAGCAGCGCTATGTTTATACCAGTGCACACTTTAGCGATAACTCTCTGTCAATGTGAGGGGGTTAGAGGAGGAGTCTATGTGTGACATAGCATACTAAGGGGGCACACGCCACTTGAGCTCAGTCAGAGTTAGCTGAATGTTGTTGTGAGTAACCATCCTGGAAAGGTTGAGTCTTAGAAGCTGAGTTCTGGATTTGGAATAGAAGCAAAAAGACTGAATAGAAAGGCGGGAGCGTTGACTTAGTGTGTTTGAGGGGATTCCATCCTTGGAGCTGATCATTATCAATTAAGATCTTGTCATCGAATGACAACATACAGGAGACTAAAAAATGAAGAACATCCTTTAAAGCGAGTGTTACGGGAGTGTTACGTCTTACATGATGTAGAACTATGATTATGTATTGGATGACAGCAGTCGAACATGGAGGAGACTGCGATAGGAGCTAGCTGTTATCCATAATTAATACAACTAATTAAGTACACATACAGATAACAGATAATTAACTCTCTATAGTTCACAATATTCTGAAAGCCTATTTTTGAAATTGGCAGCAAAATCTTTTTGTGAAATACAACCCTAACTCTATAGCAATACTCAAATGACATATTTCTCGTAGGTTGGTCCAGCCAGTCTGTCTCTCTCCGTATGTGGGGTCTTTCTACTTGGTGATAGACGGGCTACAATAAGCGGAACAGGTACTTATCCAACGGAGTTTATCTACCACCGATTTGATCTACTGATTGCCAAACCTCGGACTGACACATGTCTTTACCATGGCTATGAGGTCTACCCCAGTGAGTACAAAAACTGCACAAACTATTTACCCAAGCAATAATGTGACATTATTATAATGTTGTAACAATGTTCTGTTTAGTTCTGCTTTGGTTTTTGTTACATTATTTGAATGGCACCCAAAAACGTCTTTAGTACCCAAAATTGTAACATTGCACTATAACATCATTGCAAAATTCTCCTTGCGATTTTTTCACGTAACAATAACATTATTATAACATTATGTATTAGTAAGGTCTCAATTTCACTATAATTTGATGTTATAATCACATTCTTCTGTTCCATGAAAATTTAAGAAACATACTGATCACTATGTTGCTGTTCGCCTGGGTTAGCCATTATAATGTGCATATCAGTGGCAGATTTAGGGACCCTCTATTTTAGGCCAAATACCATACTTTTAATGGAAGGTTCTTGGACTCACAGGGTCTTGTTAAAAGTTTTACAATGGGATGGCCCCCTTTTGAAAGTATCTCGATCCACCCCTGCATTTAAAAGACTTTTTGGTTTTCATGGAGCAGATGCAGGATTTCAGAAAGGGGGAGGGGGGTCCTCATAAACGTTACACATTGGCACATATATATGTTAAGTTTTCTTTTCTTTGTTAGAATGGGGGCTCAGGACCTTCAGGAACACACCCCCAAAATTTTGTTATGATGAAATAAACCCAACCAAGGATGCAATGTTATTTATATTGTTGCAGCAACATTCTGTTTGGTTCTATATTGGTTCTTGTTACATTCTTTTGATAACTCCCAATCACGTCACTACAACTTACTGCTGTGATGTTGCACTGTGATGTTATTACAACATTCTGGTTATGTTTTTCAACCAAACAGAATGTTCTTATCACTTTCTGTTATGGTATTGTCCTAACCTCACCAAACAATAGTGTTTAAATAACATTCTGATTTGGTTAGTAATGGACTGACTAAAAAAGGTATGGTTGCAGAATGTTTATGTTATGTCTGGGTTAGCTGGGCAGAGAGGGATTGATTATTTTCAATGTTATTGCCTTTCTAATGATAGCAGTCCTATTTGAAGGGTACCCTAAATGCACTTTTTCACTTTGCTTTGTTTTGATGGATTGATTTTCTAATCATGAAATGCTAATCATAACATATTTTTTTCCCATTTTATTTGATAATTGGACACAATGGTAAATACTTATAAATTCAAATGTCTAAATTTCCCTAAAGCCTGTATTCTACACACCAATTTTGCTACCAATTTTGAAAATCAGTAGTTGGAACAAATAGAGATATCTTATACACAAAGGAAAAGGTCTTATAATTCTCTTTAAGATAATTTATAAGGTCTCATGTCATATTCTCAGATAAAATCAAACAAATACAAAATAGGCAATATCAAAATCGGTATGTGGAATATGGCCATTAATGTACTGCCCTGCAGGTTGCACATTGCAGCAGACAATTTGAACCCTAAGTACTTTGACCCTCATGAGACCGGTACCACGTCTTTCTTATAAGTTAACCCTAAGTCTAAACTACCTGTTACAGATACGGTTGCCTACGTGCTGACAAAGAAGGCTTATATGAACCCCTCCTTCTACCTTGGCTCACACCAAACTGTGAAGAGTGTCGAGAACCTCATCAGATACATCACCACAGGACTAGGGAATGTTGGTCTAAAGGTAGGTTTTAATATAAGGTTGTAGGGAGGAGAAGTGAGATTTTCATTAGGTATGTTTTGCTACAGTAAAGTGAAATTCAAGCACTTCCCACAGCAAGACTCAGCTGAGATATCATTTATGCAAGTTTTAAGCAAAATCCATTGGTTTGGTTTTTCAGTGTAAGAATTAAGGTAAAAATCTGTCTAAATTTCTGGAAAATGTTTTATTAGTCACACAGTTTCCTGACTAGTTTATAATGGTCATTCTCACTTGGGGCTACAACCTCAGAGTCAGTTTTGACTCATAGTTGATTCATACTGGGAGTCATAAATAGATTTTCCAAAGTGCTCAAATCAGCTTAAAAACCATCTCAAACAATTCTCCCTTACTACAAGTCATCTGCCAGCCCGGACACCTCAGGGGCCGGGTATAGGTGCAGTTACCTGGGCTACTACTGACCGCAGCTTTAGTAGTGGCTGTGGCTAATTATAGATCCCCTTCAGCAGCCTACTGGGCCGGCTCAGGGGGGTGGGCCTGGCCCAGCTAAAATTTGCCCAAACTTTGCCTGCTGTATGGCATCAATAGTAATGATGCCATTCAGGCATCAGTCATACTGATGCATTGGGGTGGGGCACAGCTATACTTTGCCTAAACTTTGCCTGGTGTACGGCGTCAATAGTAATGATGCCATTCAGGCATCAGTCATACTGACGCAGTGGGTAAGGGAACAGCTAAACTTTGCCCAAACTTTGCTTGTTGTATGGCGTCAATAGTATTGATACCATTAAGGCATCAGTCATACTGATGCTGCTGGGCATCAGTAGTATTGACACATACTGATGCCCAGCATGTAAAATGTGGCCACACGCAGCAGATTTCGGCATAGACACAAGTCTCAGATTTTCCTGTGCTTTAACTTTGTAACTGGCCATAAGCCAGAAATTATTACCCAAATGCTTTTAGGCTCCACTAGTATGGCATTTTATCAGATTACTACTATTACAGCAATGTACTGATGGTGACCATATTAAAACCTTATATTATCTATGAGTAAAGAAATTGTCTTAGGCAGGGGAAATGCTTGGCCTCTGTGTGGAACTTGGGGGAAAGATTGAATGAGAAAACCCTTAAAGTGGTGGTGTGGCTTATGGTTTGGCCTAACCTATGAGAGGCCTTGTGTTAGAATAAGGGAGTCATAGGGGTCTCTTAATATTAGGGAATAACAAGTTTGGGTATCATATCTAACTTGACTCATGTCAGGGACACCCCACAAATCTGGTTCTGGGTTTGTCCTCGGGTGCAATGAAGCTCGAGATACTGTCACCCAAGGCTTGCTTCTGAAACAATCCTCATGTGTCATCTACCTTCATAATTCTTCATCCTCAAGTCAAATGAATAAATAGCAGGTCGTACAGGGTTGAGGGCCAAAGATAACACTGTCATATTTTCTACAACTGTCACCTTTTATTGGCAGCTAGAAGAAACATAGGTCATTTGACATGTACAATTGAAATCGTTGAGCCTACTAACTTTAAACAAAATTGTTATTACAATAATCTGTGTACTATTGTGCTAGGCAATAAACATGTAGTTAGAGAACCAGTGTTCAAATAAAATTATTAAAACGGCTATAGAATTATACACAGGAATTAAAACTGTAAAATATGAATGACACCAACCTTTATTGAAATTATTACCTATAGAAGTACTGCAAAATCAATTTCATAAAGGAATTCTAAGTTTCATTCTATTTCAGACACCTTTATGGAGAGCTTCATACTCCATGTATATATATAATTAATATATATATATATATGCTTATTTCAAACATAATGTTATTACTAATGCGAAGTTTCTAAGATTACAACTGTACTTATTTTCAGGATGGAGTGAGGGAGCTTATATCCTTGGTACTTGAACTCACCACAGACTGGCGACAAAAGTACCAGAAACCTGACTTGACATTTAAGTACAAGTGGTTGTACGCAGGGTTCCTTGATGGAGTATTCGTCACATATCCAGCGACAAGAATTCCAGACAACTACGACCACACCACGAGGCCTTGGTATTATTTTTAGTTACCTTGATAACAACAGAATTATTTTTTGTCAGAGGGTCATATGTACTTTAAAGACCTTGTGTAGAAATAGTTACAGTGATAATTTTTTTGGGATCACAATTAGATCACAACTACTACGTAGCTATGACATGAATCTAAATAATCAAAATTAATATTTTAGATATTTTATCAAATGATTTACCAGACCAAATTTTGGATTCTTAGGAAAACATTTGTTATTCATAATTTCATAAGTTGTTACTGATTATTTCATTAGTTGTGATTAGATGCTATTAAAAATAATGTTTTAAAAGTAATCATCAATATGAGGTCCTAAAATCATTCACAATAAATGTGTATTCACCTACAATACTTTTTGATATGTGTTAGAAGCACATTGGAACCATTTGGGAGTGAAGAAAAAACCTTGAAATTTCATGGTGACTAAAATTCCATGATTGGAAATGGCTATAATGCTATAATGTGTATTCTGACTTTTATTGGGTCATGTCTTTTCCTGAGTCTTTTTCAGTCAGTGCCCAGTACATGTCTAAGATATGTCATGAATCTGCACAATGTCTACATACTGGCCTTAAACAACTCAAAAAATGACCCACAGATTTAATTTTGAAATATTGATTATTTTTAGCAAAATTGAATATCTAAAACTTCATTAGTTGATGATTGGTCAATAAATAGCCAAACATTGAATTTATATCTAATACTACATGTACAAGTATGTACATGTAAAATGTTGCAGATGGCAAACACCAATGTTTTTATTAGTAGAATTATAATGATTTATCATACCTTAGGTTGATACAGGTTCAGTAGTTCAGAGTTCAATGCATCAATAATACAGGTAGGGTGATAACCAAAGTTTTAACACCCTGCAGGGTGATACAGGAAAGTAGTTCTGGCATCAACCCTCAGTATGTCAGAGATATCAACCTCCGGGTGGCCCTGCAGACCTTGCTTTCAGGCTGATATCACTGACACACCATCTCGTACCCCTTCCCTAGTTGATTATGTGTATTTATCAGTCATGTATTTTTCAGGTTCATACAAAGTATGGCACACCCCGATAAGATGATCATAACAAGGCCATATGTCGACTTTGAAGGGGATGAAGAAGAGTTTGTCATCACCTTTTGTAGGGCTTTCGCCATCTCAGGTTTGGGGTGAGTAATTTGAAATAATCACTGTAGTTAACGATATCTTTCACAAATGCATGTGTTTGTAAACATAAATTATGTATATATATTCTTTTAGTAGTTCAGCATAAAGAACAGGTATGCTATAATTATGCAATGTATTATTATATGCTGAAGAATAATAGATGAATGAACAGTGATAATATAAAAAGGGTTACAAGACTGTTGGGATTAAGTATTGTTGATGCTTGATCTATTGTTGGGATGTTCCCTAGGAATTAAGTGCTCAGACTGGATTCAGAGGTGCCTAGAGCTTATTTATTATTAGAGCTTATGGAGGTCAGGGGGAAGGAAGTCACCACAGAGTCAATGATAGAGAACTAGAAATGGGGCGTTGTGTTGAGATCTACTCTATCTTCATGTTTAACCGTTAAATATTCATGGTTATGCTAGAGGCTCAGGTGATCATGTTGCCACCCTCGAGGCACCTCCCTGGGGCCCCAAGTTTGGTGTGGGTTGCCCTCGGGTCAGCAGGTGCTTGGGCCACTTTGAAATCTCCCTGTCCCAGTTGGGACCCATTCTCGGGTATGTATGGTCTATTTCTCAAGCATAGGACAACAATGAATTATATGTTCACAGTTGAGTGCCTTGAAGGACATTGGTTTAATTTTAGGTAGTGGTCAACCTTTTATAGGCTTCAGGTGAATGCTGATTGGCTAAGAAAATATCACGTGGCATATCCCTATAAATCCTGTGTTCAGTCAATAAACTCTGAGTTGTGTGTTACCTCAAATATAATTTTGTAAGAGTCACAAATTGTGAATCATGCAAAAGAAGCCACACTAAAGAACTAAAACACTTCAGACTGGAACTAAATATATAAATTATAATCATAGGATTTGGCAACAAACTAAATTGTTTTACCAATTATAATCCAAAAATTGAATGTTCAGTTAGGTAAGCAATGAATCTGTCAATGGTCTGATAAATCAAACTGATGTAATGAAAATATCATACTGATTTAATGAAGTTTTTTTTATCACATTGTCATTACCTTAGATCGTTGCAACGATTAACCCCGATCGGAGCATTATGCGTGGATCAAACCATTTCTGACTTTGCTGTCTCTGTCTCCTCCTCTCTCGATGAAATTTGCCCCCAACCGAAAGAGGGGTCTGACAAGTAAGTTTTAATTTTGTGGAAGTCCTTCCTACAGTGAAAAGAATACATTATACCTATAGGCTGACCCAGATCATAGCACTTCCGCAACCAGTATATTTGTTTTAAAGATCAGAGTAAAATTTGAAACTTTAATTTTTGACAGGAAACTTAAAATCACAAGCATGAAAAACTACTATTTTGACTAAATAATCGCATACAGGAATGATACAATTGTCAAAAGAAATAGCAGTTTGGAGAAACTCACATATGTAAAACAAAAAATTATCAATATTATGTGCAACTTCTCAACAACATTATTATATTGCAGCTCAAGTTGTGAAGTGTAATACCAGCCTTACAATAGTTCCAACAATAGTTTTAACACAATATATTCCAACATGATAATTATTATGGTATACATTATATTTTCTGAAATTCTGTATCAAATATGTGCCCATATTGTCATAAGCTATGTTAATCCCAGCCCAGCATGTTATGTTATTAATCATGTTGCAGCAACATTCTGTTTGGTTCTGTATTAGTTCTTGTTACGTTATTTTGATGGCTCCCAATAATGTTGCACTGCAACAATATTATAAAATTCTTGTTACGCACTTCAACCTAAATGGAATGTGATCATAATGTTCTGTTTTGGTTTCATCCTGACTTCACCAAGGATAATGTTATCATAATGTTCCTATTTAGGAGGTTGCAACCTCACTATCAGAAACATAATTATTATGTGTCATCTTAGTAAGTAACAGACTGACTAAAAAGTATGGTTTGAGAATGATTCTCTAGCCAAGTTGCAATGAAACAGAAGCATTGTTTCTGTCACATTGCAACTTGGCTGGGATACTATTATACTAGGACTTACAGAACTGTAAACTTATCATCAATGAAGAATGCGAACTTAATTTTTGGTGTTTTTCTTTCTTCCAGAAGGTGCTTCCTCATTGATGACTCTGGTTACATCATACACCATGCTGATTTCCATAAGAGGGTCGGTGGGGCTGTTCTGAATGCACATGTTAGAGACAAGGTAAGAGGAATATTTATGACTGAGAACATGTGAAGGACCGTTGGCCCTGGCCAAAGATTCTGTCACAAGGAGCTGTGAAAAACTTATCTCAAGCCTTCCTTGTTATAGACATTGTGGAGATCATATCTCCAGAATTGGGCTGGCTACCATGTTGGTGATCACTTTATAGTATCCAATATTCACACATGTGGAACTTTAAAAAAATCTAATATCTATATCATAATGATTGAGATAGTATCCCGAGAGCATAATCAACAATAACCTTTAAGCCTGTATTCCACATACCAATTTTCAAGCTGGCGAATTTGTATTTGCTTGATTTTCTCTGAGAATATTGAAGGAAACCATACGTCCTATATACCATTTGAAGGGAGTATGAAAACAGTTTTAATGATATATAACATGTCTGTATAAACCCACAATTCCCATTGCCGATTTTCAAAATCATAATAAATGATGGAAACTGATTGTATCCAAGTGGTGATTACCAAAAACTAATCACATGAACAACTCTGCATGAGGTTTATAGACAATATGTAATTCAAGAGAATATACACTATTTCCTTGTCTTTCTAGGAGTGTGTAGTTGCTAAGTGGCTCTTTGAAAGGAAAATTCTACAGAAGAAGTACTGTACAGATATTACCAGCAGAGAAGACAGGCCATTTTGGGAGGTAATACATTATTTATTCATCCAACTACATGCAAACACATGACAATTTTCCCAAACCATAAAAATGTGTAACTATTAAAGGAACAGTATCAACTGTCAGTATCTATGCTTAAGCATACATCCATTAACTTGAACACAACATCACAATAACATCACCACTGATGGACCTTCTTGAGAAAAAAAGTTTATGAGGCTTTGTCGAATTGATAATGAAATCTATAGAATAGCTGTACTGAAGGATGCATCATATTCTATTGATGAGTTACACAAGCTGAGAATTTGAAATGACAATATTTAACCAGAAAATTTGATGTGATTTATATCGCTGTTTACCCCTCTGACTTATCAACTTGTGGATGATTTTATTGAGTTATGAAAATGAGATCATATATACACATGCATAAAGGGAGAATTGTTGGTGAATGTGTTCTAAGTGTTTCCAGATGAGAAATTTCTGTCAAAAAAAGAGTCCACCCAATTAAATAGACGTGAAATATATACTAAAATCATTCACAATATGCATGTGTATTCATATGAACAATTCATTTGTATTTAGAGGGAATTGGAACAGTGAAGAGATAGATTAAACTAAAATCTTTTAAAAGAATAATTCACAAAATATTGCAGATACTAAAATTCCAAGGTATTCAAAGTGGTTGTGTTATTGTGGATATTTAAACATTTGTGACATCCTCTGCAAAAAGCAGTCTTATGGCCTGGAATATTAAATTAAGAAGGTGTCTTGGGGAATCTAATACTGAAAAAATTAGATAAATATTCTTATTAGAAAAAAAGTTATGTTAATTTGAAGACACAATGGTCGGTTATGCTAAATATGCCAAAATAGACCAGTCTTTGGTATTTATAAAGATGTGACTTACATAAAATATATAGGCCAAAAATTGAAATCCAAAATATGATTTCAGGAAATATACTGCCATTTCTTTTCTATTTAAGATATTCAGAATCTGTTTTTTGCTGAATATAGCAAATCAGTCACTTAATTCAGAATTTAAAATTTTGAAAACTTAATTTTGTTCTATGGTTACCATGGAAACCCTCATTTGCATAGCAGTAGTATTGACAGGTTTGGACGTTCCATCAGCATTCTAGTTACCATGGCAACAAAATGTGAAAAATCCAAATTTTTTCACCAGTAATGAAAACTATGAAAAATTTCATTTATAGCATGAATTTAGCTTATTTTTATGATTTTTATGATTTCTAAGCTAAATAAAGGAAACTGTCACATTTTTGTTCACAGAATTTCCATGACTGTCTTATGGTTGGCATCCCAGAATGTAGTTATTCTTCTGTTATTTCTTCAGGTGACTCTCAAAGGAAAAAGGGAAGCAGCATTACCACACGGTGGGGCGATAAATGAAGTTTCCAATACAAACGTGTTTGTCATCGTAGTATCTACAGATACCCCTGTGAAGTGTGATGAACAGGTAAAGAAATCCAAAGGGGAAACTTCATTCTTAGTCTGTCTGGATGTTTGTGTCAAAAAATGAATGACATGGGTACTTTTTCGTCCTCAAGAGGGGGGATTAGCCGCAAGCAAGAATATAACATTATTCTAACTTTATTCAAACGTTCTGTTTAGTTCTGGTTGGGTTCTTGTTACGTTCTTTTGATCGCACCCAAAAACGTCTTTAACCTAACATTGCGTTGTAAGGTTATTGTGACGTTCTTATAACGTTCTTTCACATTTTAAGAATGTTATCATAACATCCTTTATTAGGTAGGTCACAACTAGACCAAAATAATACGTTACTATTACATTCTTATTTAATGAGTTGTAACCTTACCTAAAATAACCTTATTGATACGTGACAATAGGTTTCAGACTGACTAAAGAAGTACAGAATGTTCATGTTATATCGCTGCTTGCCTGGGAGTGGCAAAACTTTCACTCACAATAGTGTCAAATTACCACTCAATGTTCAAGGGTATCTCACAATGACATATGCTGTTCAGAGTTATATACTCCATCACTTACTCTAAACATCATAAGTAAATACTCTAAACCTCGCAAATGCTTTCTAACAAAATAAAACTTTCATTATATTTAAAATGTGCAAGCCACATTGATCTTATTCTGGGGTTATACTTACTGAATATAGTTAGTCCTCCTCCAGGAAGTTATTTTGTAAGTTATTCAGTCCTGACTTTTTGTTCTTTTTCAAGTATTGCCTTCCTGGTGACTGCAGGCCACTCAACATATCCAACTGCTCCTGTACATCCCCAATAGACCACTGTGACTACATGTACAACAGAAGTAAAAGGTGAAGTATTTTTATTAGCAGTTAGGTGATGATGATGTGTTGGAGTTCAAGGTCTACTCAGCAACTTTTCAGCAATATCAAGACCAACTAACAGTTTTTGAATTGTACAGACAGGCTGGTAGCCAGCATTTCTCAGAGTTTTTTTTTTTTTTTGACTAGTACTTTTTTTCCTTTTTTGAATAATTCTAATTTTTTTTACATTAAAATTTAGAGGAGGGTTAGAGCAAGGTAAAGTGATCTAACAGTCAGCACCAAGGGTCGAAGTCCAGCCAGGACTCTAACCATTAGACCACCCCACTCACCAATTAGCAGTTAGATATTAGGCCAATGGGGTTTAGCATAAGGGTTCAACATCAGCATGGACTTATAACTCACATCATCCGTGCACGCCCGCAGGATGTGTTTTTTGATATGAAATGAGGGGAAAAGGGGAGCAGGTTTGGCCGATAAATATTTATTAATAAAATTAAGTAAATAGTTGAGGCAAGATAAAATGGATAAAATTGGTGAGTGTAATAATAATATGGATGAAATGATGATATATTTATTGATTTGATGAGAAGGAGTGGGTGAGTGGGTAAATGTTGTGGAGGTGTTGTAAGGGTAATGGCGGGAGGTAGAGTGAAGGGAGAAAGAAGGAGGAAGAGGAAGTGAACACTGAGCATGTGCAGTGTTGGGATATGTGGTGGAGAGTGAGGAGAAGAAGGAGAGAGGGGTGTGCTTGGAGGTTGGGAGAGGTAGTGTAGATGGGGATTGGTAGGTGGAGTTGGTGAGAGTGGGTAGATGTGGGTGTATCCTGCAGGTGGCAGCAGATGACTGGTCATACCCCATTAGGTGTATGACCGCAGGATGTGTTTGTTGATATGAAGTGAGGGAAAAAGGGGAGCAGGTTTGGCCGATAAATATTTATTAATAAAATTAAATAAATAGTTGAGGTAAGATAAAATGGATAAAATTGTTGAGTGTAATAATAAAATGGCCAAACCGCATGGAGGGAGAATTTAGGGTTGGTTGGGTGGAGTGAAATGATTTATGTATGTAATTTTAAGAATTGATAAGAGAGTTTGTAAGAATGTCACTGATCTTCTTTGAGGAGTGAGTTTCTATATACGCACGGTGGGCCGTGGACGACCAACCCCCATGACGCTGCACCTCCAGTTCGGAGCACCCCGCGCCAAAGGCCGTGGTGGCCGATGCCTTTCGTAGGCTGTGGAGAGAGTACTGTACGGACGACTCTCTGATTGTAAGCATTAGTTTCTTCCATTCTGCCCTTAGAAGCGGGGAGCTCCGGGGTGTGCGCGAGGACCCTTGTTATGGACGCCGGACACAGTTGATGATCGTCTATGGGGTATAACATAACGGTCTTGGATTGATCGTACCGTTGCAAGTTTTTGCCCCATTTTATCCGTACCGTGGTGGGATGGCCAATTGTGATGTCGGCCCGAGTCAAGTGTCTGGTTGGATCAAAGCCCTTCGTGGACGGGGGGGCCACCTCTGATTGCCGTAGGGCGCCGTAGAAGATTATCAACACGGCCGCCCTCAGCATGATGCCATTGACTGTGTCTGGAATGTTTGCCACCGCCCTCCTGAGCAGTTTGATGGATATTGGATCTTTGGTGTGTCGTACAATGTCTTTCCTCCGGGCGAGGGTGTCGCGCTCGGGTCACCCTGATGTGGTCGAATCCACCCAGCGATGCGCCCGTCAGCCGTAGATGTACCCTGGCGTGCGACAACTTGTTCCTCACAGTTGCTGCGGATGGATTGGATATATTGATATGTTCAATCCACATGCACACCTGATCCGGGGTCATGTCGCGGGGATCCATTGCGAACCTTAGGCAGAAGGCAGAGAGCCCGGACACCGTTGCCCTGCGTGCCGCCTGTGTGCCCAGTGCTCTCGCCATAGTGTGCCGTCTCTCCGCCTGGTCGGCCAGCCAGTTCAGCTCCGGATCTGCAGAGGATGCATGGGAGGATAAGTGTTTGTGAGGACATGTGTACATGGTTGAACCAGGGTGAGGCCATCGGCCTGTATAAACTCGTCTGCCAGGCGGTTGTAGGCCTGAGATGTGTGGGCTCTGCTAAGGGCAACAGCAACTGGATTATGCTGACCTGGTATGTGAGAGAAGGAAATGCGTAAAGCGTGAGTGGCTTGAAGCATCCATGCCGTGTGCACACATTCCGCCAAGACCTGGTTGCGGGCTCGGCAGGATGTGAGAGACTGTACCGCGGCCATGTTATCACACTGGACGAGTATGTGGCCGCCCACGTCCCTGGAATCAACAAAAGTGTGGAGAGCCACTACAATGTTAGCCGCCTCAACCTCCGTAATGTTGGCCACCGGGTCATGGTCTGATGCAAAGGGGAGGGCACAGCTAAGGAACCATCCGTGGCCCCAATGCCCGTCAAGCATGCATCAACCTGAATGACACGGTGTGAGGTGGGGGCTGGGATAAGGGAGCGTCCGTTCCAGCCGTCCATGAACTACATAAACCAGAGCATGTCGGCTCTCATATCCTGTGTGACGCGGATGAACCACCGATCCCCAAACGCTCTGAGGGCCTCGAGAAGTCTGGATATGAAGATACGGGCGGGTTCCACACACTTGGCAATGTGGACCAATTTTCCTATAAGGGATTGCAATTGGCGTTTATTAATGGAGCGAGCGCGATGGTATCGTCGGAGGGCATCCTGGACCTCTCGGAGTTTATCTTCTGGAATGGACAAAACCATGTTATGAGTATCAACCATAATCCCCAGCCAGCGGACAGATGTGGCCGGGGGTTGGGATTTGTCAACTGCTTCGGGTAAGCCAAGCTCGGCCAAGAGGGCCCTTACCCTGGCATAATGGTTTGCAGCCGAAGCCGCATCCGGCGAGAGGACCACTATGTCATCGATGTAAATTATAGCACGAATGCCCTCACCGCCAAGGACCCGGGTTATGAAGTTTGCCACCCTCTGCATAAAACAAGATGAAGCCCTGGCTCCGAACGGCATTGACACATCCACATAGTAAGCCCCGCCCCAATGGACACACAACAGGGGCCGGTCTAAGGGGTTGCTGATGAAGTTGCGATAGGCACGGGCTATGTCCACTGTGAACATGTGTGTGGTGGGACCGGAGCGCTGGAAGGCGGCGACAAGATCTGTAATAGAGGGCAAACTATGGTCCTGAACCTGGCCAAGGGCGCTGTTCTTCATTATGTAGGAGTTGACTGAGTACGGTTTGGGGAAGGTGAGGTCCGTGATGACCCGTCGCTTGTCGGGGTCAGCCTTTTGGCGAGACATCAGTGGAGAGATATGTGCCCAGGGGGTGAAAGGGGTTCAGGCATAGGGCCCAGCAGGGCTCCCACCTGGAGCTTGGCATCTATGAACTTATTAGCATGTGCAGGATAGTTACTGGCAGAGTCATGGTTTGGGACACCAACAGAATGCGATGTGGGTCCCATGTAGCCGACTGGGAAACCATACCTGACGTACTGGAGCTCAGCCTCGTCCGTGTCGTGGTCTATGTACCTATGCCATGCTGAAACATCCAGAGACGAAGGAACAGGTATTTTAGCAGACAAGCAGTTAGGGAGGCCCATGGAGCGAACCGCGTCATATATAGCCGCGTAATCAGGTGACCCCGCCCGAAGAGCGAAGTGGGGAGCAGGGTGTGGCCAGGTGCGGATCCTATGGGACTGAAAGGCAATGGGGGCCATATCAATGGTAGGGTCCCACTTATCTCGTTCACACATGTCACAAATTCTCTGGAACGGGGGTTCACTTACTGAGACAGACGGGGTGACGCGGTTGGGGGGTGACTTCATTACTGGTGTTGAGCGAGGGGTGGCCTCATCGTGCTGGGCTGCAGGGAGGCCAACTGGGCATTTTTTGGACGTGGCTGCTCTGGTGCGGGATGGGCCGGCCTAGTAGGAACCTGCTGGGCCTGACGACAGGGGCACACGATGGCCGGGTGCGGGTGCTTCTCTCCAGCCTGTGCACAAACGGAACAAACATGCACAAAGTTAACATTTCTGCCTGGGTGGGCACGGGGGTGCGAGCACTTCTCTATGGCATCGAACGTAGCCTTGGACCACCTCCGGGCAGACGGACAGTCCCTATTGGCCGCCTCCTCAACGACCTGTTGTAAGTGCTCAAGGAGAACATCATTTAAACTCCCCAAATCAGCGTGGGGGTCCCTCATCATTTTTATGAACGATGCTAGGTATTCACTGTATGACATGGACTCACGAAGGTCAAGCTTCTTCTTCACAGTATTCCAGAAGCTGTAGGCGCCTCTCCTGCCTGTCGTCGTGACTCATGCTGGTGTCGGGCGAGCTCGCGTCCAGGTGTGGGTCGTAGGGTGACGGCGGTGACAGCGCCAAGAACGCCCTTTCCAATGAGTCCGAACAGAATGAAAGTCCAGACGAATCCTCGGTCTTCACGCCAGTACCGTCGGTGTCATACAATGTCCCCGTCCTTGTTTGGCTGCGGGTATACACCATGGTATGGTTGAACCTGCCCGTGTTGAACCTGCCAAAATGTTGTGGAGGTGTTGTAAGGGCAATGGCGGGAGGTAGAGTGAAGGGAGAAAGAAGGAGGAAGAGGAAGTGAACACTAAGCATGTGCAGTGTTGGGATATGTAGTGGAGAGTGAGGAGAAGAAGGAGAGAGGGGTGTGCTTGAAGGTTGGGAGAGGTAGTGTAGATGGGGATTGGTAGGTGGAGTTGGTGAGAGTGGGTAGATGTGGGTGTATCCTGCAGGTGGCAGCAGATGACTGGTCATACCCCATTAGGTGTATGACCGCACAATGACGTTGTTGAATAGTGCAAGGTTAATTTGTAGGATTAATTCCTTTCAAAACCATCCTACAAATAAATCTTGTTACAATATTCATTTCAATTAATGGTTACTTGTGTTCCTCCTTATGCCGCGTCCCCATTTGGGCGACTGAAGACATTCGGGGAGACGTCAAAATCACCAGTGCAGGCCGCAGCCAGTGGTCAGTGAAATAGCAGCATGTGGCCACCTCTCAGGGCTATCAAGGGTCACGACCTGCTGCAATTTGGCTGCAGCCAGATAGGAAGGGGGTTCAGACACTGTCCCTAAATGACCTCATTAACCCATTAATTGATTAACTAATTAGCCCTAATGAGGTGATAAAGCTTAAAGTATGTAATGTATACAAACATAAAAGAGAAGTTATCTTTCTCCCCAAATTGAAAACGAGCCCTGTCTGGCACTGTTAATGTGATATCAATGGGTTGTAGAGGGCTGCAGCCACTCAGTGGCACACAGGGGTTATAACTAACATCTTGCTGCAGCCTGCCGCAGCATCTCAGGTTTGCAGCCTCTGAATTTTGACTACACCCCTTAGTTGCCTGAAGATTAAGAAATTAGTATGTTGTTGGGCAACTAACTAGTCACCGGGCCACAAAAGAACTAATCGCCACATTAGGACGCTTTTATAGTTAATAACCAGGCAACTAGAAGACACTTTAGTACGTTGCCTGGTGATAAACTAGTCGCCGTTGGATATAGAAAAATCTCAAACATTTTATGTCGCAAATACAGCACCAATATCTCAAGTATGAGGATTTATTGCATGTTTGACTTGGGTAAAATGGGTACAAATGGGTAATGTATTGTACATTCTCCTATCTCGATGTATTGTTTATTATGGAAGACCAGGGGTAACCCTGAATGATGTTTTCAAAAATAAAAAAACAAAAACAAAAAATACAAAACATGTCAAACATATTGCCCACAAATCACAGTGACTAGATGGTTAGTCAACAGATATAGACATCACAGCGCCAGTTGCTCACCGCACGATTAACAACGTAATTGTCGCCGATTTTTGTAATCTAGTTGCCCAAGTGGGGACCAGGCTTACTGCATTGGTCTTGTTTTGAGCAAGCATTTGATCAGTGTTTGACATTGTACTTGGACTAGGGGGAGTGGGTTGAGAGGGAACAGATCAGTATTTGACCCTGTATTAATATTTTGGACTAGGACAAGGCAGATTGAGGGTCAACAGGTCATTTTTTGATCGCGTCTTTGCTCTAGGGGCGAGGGGGGCAAAGGAGTGCATAGTTTAGCATTAAACCTATGCTTTGGGAGGAGGGAAGGGAAGGAATATGCCTCCTGCTCTTAGACAGTGCTACAGAGATATCAGCTTTCCTTAATCTAAAATAAACTTTGAGAAGTGTCCATAACGTCCATTTCTAACTTTCGGAGGCAAATGCACCAAACAGATGTGTATGTTCAAATATAACATTGATGAGCACATGTGTCTGTTAAATACAACTTTGATGAACTGACTACAAGGATTGTTCCACACCCTATAGATAGATTGTGGGGCATTCAAATTTACAAATAAGTATTTCAACACCGGTCTAAGCCTAATTTTATATTTCTTTTTGATGTGACAACAAATCATAATATTAAAGGATCGCTCAGTTCATCTAGTTACATCCGCTGATGTATGCTTAACAATGGCACAGTAAGCCTAGTTTTGTCGTTTAAGTAAGTCATTAACCAACATCATTAAACACATCATGAATTTGGTATGGGGGCTTCCACGTAGCGTGTACACATATTTCCAAAAATCTTAGAACCCCCCTCCCCCTGTGGCCAAAAAATACACATTAGATTTGTACTAGAATGCACACACTTTTTGTAAAGTCTCTGCCCACCTGCCCACCCCCCCCCCCCCCTCTTTGACACACTTAATGGAAGGCCACCCCCATGCCTGTAAAATAGTTTCAACATTTCAAATGTCCTCAGTACCACTCCTTTGGGGGCATTTTTTTTTTTTGTACTTCATAAAATCATTGAATATTTGAATTTCATTTTACAGTTGGATCACATCAGAAAAACCCCTTCCACTGTGCCCTGCACCAATCCTAGACCAAGAAGCAGATGAGCAGACCACATTTGATCACTCCAACCTGTCGAAGTGCACTGACCACAGCTGTCAACTAGAATACAGGTATGTTCCAGGCAAGAAAGTAACATTATTTTAATGTTGCAGTAACATTCTCCTTCATTCTGATTTGGTTCTTTTTACTTTGTTTCAATGGCACCCAGTTACCTTACATTGCAATGTTGCACTGTTATGTTATTAAAATGATCATTCTGGTTGCATTATTTCACATAAAAATAGTGTTATCATAGCATTCTGCATTGGTAAGGTCTCACTTTCACAAGAATATAACGTGACTATAACACTCTGTCTTGGAGAGTATCAACATAACATAAAGTAATATAACTGTTATGTGAAAATTTGGCAGGTAACAGACTGACCTAAAAGGTATGGTCACAGAATGCACTTGTTACATCAATATCGATGTTTGCCTTGGGTAACTGCACCTCCCACAGGTGAAGTTATAAGTTAACCTTTACAGATGAAACCCCTTCACCTGCCTGCCATTCCACAAAAATTGTATGCCAGTGCTTTAATGTCTTGTTGAACTTGAATATAAATATTCTTTGAAAGAAAGTCCAGGCAATATGTTAAGATGTGCTTGATTCACTTTTTATATTGATTCACCCAATCACCCTAACTTCAACTTGATCTATCTAGAGTTAGATAAGTCAGAATCAGTGGTATGATGAATAATAGCGTGTGCTATCCAGTACAGGATTACATTCTTATCGTGGAACCTGTTTCAATTTTTATTTCAGGTATTCTGCCAACATATTTGATAGTCAGTTTACATATAAGTAAATGCATCAGTATTAAAAATAAGTAAAATGAAATAGATATGTAATAAAATAAACAAAAAACAGCAACAGCAACAAAACCATATTCTTAATACTCATATTCTACACAGGCTATTAATACTGTTTCCTGTTGCCTCTGTCAGAGAGTGCCAGGACACTGATGGCTGTATACCCTGTGCCATCCAAGAACCAACTGGTGCCAGCTTCTACTGTACAAAGGACAAGACTTGTTTTTCGGGTGTGACTACACCTACAATTACCACACTTCAAACAGGTAATCCATTTTTTAATCAATGATTGTTATTAAATTTTGTGCAGTCAGACTAAGCTCCATCAATGATTATTGGATTATCGGAAAGATGATATAACCAATATTGGCAAATTACCTGCAACAAAGAAAAACAAGAAAATGAAAGTCCATAAACGTTGTAATAATTCCCCGTAATATTTTATATTGCTTCACTGTGATTTCTAATGTTCTGCATCATGATATCATAATATCCATCCTTCCATTAAATTGAATATGACAAAATGTAAATACATTGTAACAAATGAGAAAAGGGGGTTTCACAGTAACTGTTTGTTTCATAGTAACTGATTGTATTTATGAACAAAAAAGAGATAGACGTTAAAACTTTGCAACAAAATTCTGTTTATTTCTGCTTCGCTTCTTTTCATTTAAGTTTGATGGCATCCAAAAACAGATTAAGAATCTAACATTGTGTCGTTGTATGTCACAACGTTATTCTGACATTATTGAAAGATTCTTTTATATTATAATAACATTATCATAACTTTCCTTATTAGTAAGGTCTCAACTTTACTAAAATACAATGTTATTATAACATTCGTTTTAGTAAGTCTCAACTTTATACCTAAAATTAACTGTTACTTGAAAATTAGGCAGGTTGCAGCCTAACCAAAAAGGAATGCTCACAGAATGTGCTTGTTGTGTCACTGCTTCCCTGGGTTATAAATTTAAAGATCACATGTCCCTGTTGGTAAGCCTGTGGTTGATTTTTAATTCAATGTAGATAACTTCAAAGCTATTTTGGAAAATATTGGGCCAATAGGAAAGTGTAAGCATTATACCCAGGCAAGCAGTGACATAACAGGTATGTTCTGTGACCATACTATTTTTATTAGTCTGTTACTTGTTAAATTGTCATATTACAATTATGTTATTTCAGGTAAGGTTGAGACTCAATAAAAAGAATGCTATAATAACATACCATTTTAGTGATGTTGAGATCTTACTCAAATAGAATGTTGTGATACTGATATTTCTATGTGAAAGAACATAACAAGAACTTGTCACAATAATATCACAGTGCAACATCACAATATTAGGTTCTAAATATCATTTTGGGTGACATCAAAAGAAAGTAACAAGAACCAAACCTGAACTAAACAGACTGTTGATGCAACCTTATAATAACGTCACATTTTTGCTTGGGTAGTATAGTGGTTAGCATTGATATTCTCCCCACCCACATTGGAGGTTAATGTTTCAAATCATGGTTATGGCCATACACTTTTCATTGATTCTATGAAATAGAGAGATTTGTTTGATTTTATTCACATGTTCTCCAACGTCAATCTGCCCGAGCTAAGGAGACCTGTTTGTTTTGCTTGTTTTTTGTTTGTTTTTTTTTCTTACGAAGAGCATGAATTCCTTCTGAAAACTTATGTTATGAGGATAACTATATGTATGTTAACCTGATCAAGCTCAAGACCCATAAATGTTCTCTACTATGTTAAGGGCAATCACGCCATTTGTTCATGCGCACCCATACTGCGCAGCCTGGCTCCATGGGTGTGCAGTAGAGCGTGACAAGGGTGAAAATGCTTAACTATAGAAGTCTATGGAGGAAAAATGTGTTTCTGCCTATATCTCTCTTATGGGTCATCCAATTGCCACACAATAAGCGACAAATTTGTAGTCCAGAACCTCATGAATTCATATATTTCCTCAAATTTAATATACCTTTATTCATGAATTAATTATGAATTTATTTGTAATAAAAGTATTATTTTTGACACTACCCTCCCATTTTGGCAATAATGATGTCTGTCCTTGAGATTCTGTTGCATGGGTTCTGCACTGTACATCATGAAACAGACTAATGTGCATTAAGAATCATATGTTTAGGTACATGATAATAGGTTCCATGTGTGTTGGAAATAATGGATAAGCATAAAGGATAATTGATTAATTTTTCTAATTTTCATCAATTTTTGTCTAAATCTATCAACATTTAAGTGAGTTTTCTGAAAAAGTTAGAACGGTGACCCCCTAATTTTTTTTCATTAAATGATAGCCAACACTTATCCAAATCAGATTTAGGTATTTCAAGTAATTTTCAATGTTGATTATGTTTTTATTACTAATTTACTAACAATTTATTCTTTTTTATCAGCAGATTTAGCCCAATTAAATTCCCCCAAAATAACTTTATTTTTGTATTGTTGGCAAATAATGCATTATATATAAAGATAAACCTATTGACTTCATATCCAAATGAGTTTAAAACATAATCATTGATTTTCATTAATGTTATTAAAGAATTTCTTAAAGTTATTCTTATTTGTGAAAATACTGAAATTTTCGTTTTTTTTGCTAATTTTGTAATGTTTTTAATTCAAAAGTTAGCACGGTGACCCCCTATTTTTTCTTCATTTCTGGAATTCATAGACCCTAAACTTGTATTTCCCAAAATTTAAAGTGAATGTCAATGTTAGAACTATAATGTAGCGATTGTCTTTAACTAATAAAAGTGTATCTGACAGTACAAAAAAGTATATTTTGAACCTCCATACCTTTATTCCTTTTGAAAAGGTAGTTAACAATCTAGCGATTGATTGTGTGATAATAAATATTATGTACATTATGATTCATACCTTATGTGTATAATACCTGATACCTGATAACTGATAGAATACTACACTGGTATAGCACATCAGCGACTGGGAGAATCGTGGTTGTTGTCCCTGGGCACCTGTGATATCAAGCAAATTTGATATTTTACATGAGATTTTACATGTGATTTTACCAGCGTTTCTGCTCCCCATCTAATATCACTCAGAGTCGCCCGGCGATTCTGAGTTGCCCAGTGATTTCATGGGTGTTTCTCCCGGTTACCCGACGTCCATCACTGGTAAAATTGCTTAGTGGGTATAGGGCTTTACTGTACATTTCCATAGATTCCAATCATATCTTCTTTTCTTCAGTGGCAACCCAAGGAGTGCAGTCAACACCATCTACCACCATGACCACATTGATGACCGTCCTCACCATTGCCATTTGTTTGCTGTTCCTGATCCTAATCATCTTTATATGCATGAAGATTCCTTGGCGTAAAGCTGGTCAGACACCATTGGCAAGCTCCGGCTCAGACAGATCACGTGTTGAGACTTGGCTCCGAGGACAACGTAATCCCGGTTACGCTGCTTCTACAGAAACAGGGTCCACCATATCACAAAGAACAGTCAATACTCAAATTGTTAGAAACAGCTCTGGGAGCAGTATTGCAGTAAAAACAGTGCCAGATTTACCAAGCCCATATGTAAATGTTGCCTCATTGTGAGATAGTGTAAAGTTTTACTGGCCTAGAGTTGATGTGTTGAGGAGTTAAGGCCGGAACCCATTGAGCGATTAGATTAAGATTCTGCTCGTTTCTGTCAGTTCTGGTTGAAACGACCAGAAATTGTCAAAAACAACCAGAAATTATGTTCCCATTGAGCAATTCTACAAGAAATCTACCAAAAACAGAGCCAATTAACCCATCCCACATTGGGTATATCTAGGGTTGCACAAGGGTTGGACAAAATGACTGTTTAAGCCATCCTTGTTCCCAAAATTTAGGGTAACTGGAATAAGCAAGAATTATGTTTTTCTATACCCTCAAATACAATTTGAACATTATGATTTCTCAAATTTCATCAGTTGACAGATTTGCAGGATTGTCAGCCAATCAAAATGATTTATTTCAGTGCAAAATAGGGTTGGACATTATAGGATGGGCTGACAGGCTTTAACATTGGTTCCTATGGGAAAAAGGCCAAAATATAAAGCTGCATTTTACAAATTTTAAGAGCAATCTGTCAACCAAATTGCTTTGGTTAATTTTGTATTATACAACCATCTTCAGGGAACAAGTGTGGAAACAATTTTGAAAATATTTCACAGTAAACTTAAAGGTTGGTGTAAACTGGGATAGGCTTATTGCTTGGAAGATATCTAATTGTGATAGATGTTTAGACTCTAGTGACTACGATCCGGTCAGAGTCTCAGTCGCATTGCCCAGTGGGTTCCCACCTTTACATATAACAGTAACAGGTACAATAACAGTCATTGGGCACACTGAAAAAAGGTGAAATTGATAATATCATCAAACTGGCTGCAACATTACAAGCCCTACAAACAGCTTGTTCAATCAAGGGTAAGCAGATAGTGATTGCATCCCCACAGCATGAGTGGTCTGTCAGCTGTGGTCTAAAAGGAAGGATACTTGTCTGCAGTTCAGTTAACTTTGGCCCATCGCACATGACCAATCGTCACAATGACAACTTTTAAGATCAATTTAGGCACATGTGGTTAATGACAACATAGTTGTTAGAGATATGTGTATACAATTACTAGGCCTATATCTTTTTTTTCTACTGGATCAAATCGAATTCTGTAAATTGATATTATGAAGGGACACTGCAGCTGCAGGTCTATATACTGTAAAAACTACAGCTCATTTACAACATTCTTAATTTATTTTGAGGTGCCAATAACAATCGAAGTGAACAACAAACGCACTAGTTGTACTAAACCAATTCATTGTTACAAAATTCATTGTGAAATTGGCCAATGGGGTTCCATTTCCAGCGGAGGTTTAGCAAACTTGTTTCCATCATTGCTACACACAATCTTATCATTGTAAATACTCATTAAAATGTATGTATTTTTAACCGTAGTCATTGATCGCCTAATCATATTTTATGACATATATTATATATTGAAACTCAAAAATGTGTATGTGATGACACTTGAATGTTCTAATACCAGATGAGATGCAATGTAACTCAGTGTACCCATCCTACATAATTATCATTGACCAACAGTGAATAGCCATAGCCTGTGGCCCATTGCACTTTTATCTATTGTAACAATGATAACTTTAAAAGATATGTCCTTATCACGATAGTTATTGTTATGACAATAAGCCAATTATCTTTGTTTCTACCGGATCAAATTGAATTTTGTAAAGTGATAAATGAAGGGGCACCACAGGGCTACATTCTGTAAAAAATGTACAGCTCATTAACATCATTCTGTTTCAAAATGTGCATTATTACGCGCAATTAAGTTGCTACAAAAGGTGTCTTTATTTTGCTACCCTGCATTGTTATGAGTACTGTGACCCGCTGCACAATGGGTTTCCTAGCAACGAAAATAATAATAAATTTAAATTGTGACCAGCCAAGGGGAAAGGGTACTCCAAGGTTTCTATATTTGCTGTCCTAAACCTAATATTTAAGGAGATATGAGTAGATTTATGAACTATAATGATAATTTTGTCTTAAACCAACTTTATGTGTAGAATTCATTTCCCCTACCTAAAACATTCCATCATGATGGACTCTTTCCATATTTGGAATGTCAATGGAATGTGTTAATATGGGTAATTCACTGAATTCAGTATATTTGGTTGCCATGGATGCCAAAAATCATGAGATTTTCTAAAAATTGTATTAACGATGAAAACAGAATACATTTATCATTTCTGGTTAAAAAATCATGAGTAAATTGTGTTTTTTAACATTTACTCGCAATTATCATAATTAATGATAATTTATGCAAAATCTCAATAAATACAAGAAAATTGAGCTTTTCCTCATTTTCAGCATTCCTGACAGTGTTATGTTTATCGGCCCATAACTTGCTTAATAATGATCAGAAATGGACATACTTGATGTCATTTGAAAGCTGACAACATGCTCTACAACATCAATTTAATGCCAAATCCCTTTCCCCTGGGCTGTCCACTATTATCAACGAAAATAATATTTTCATAACTTTTTACATCAATTTACAGAATCAAATTCATTAGAATCAGAGATTTTACTATTTTTGTAAAATTGTAATAACAAAACTTTTTGCTAAGATATCTTAACTTGATCCTCACAACGAAATTATATTGTGCAATGGGCCACTGTGGCCCGTTGCACAATAGAATTTCATAACAATGAAAGCACAACGAAAGCACAACGAACTTTTGCTTAGTAACGAAAAGTTTCGTTGTAACGAAAATACAATATCTCGGGTTCTAATGAATTAAATTAAATTCTGTGAAGTGCTATGAACTAAGAAATAATTATACAAAAATCAGTAAAAGTAACAGCTCTTTGGGGACATTCTAAATATAGAAAAAAAATTGTGCAAAACCATCGTTGTTACGATAAAAGTAACAACGAAATGTTTCGTTGTTTTCTTATTTTCGTTGTTACGAAACCCATTGTGCAATGGGCCACAGGCCATGGAAGTATCTGTTTGACTACGATTCCTTTCTGTTGTCTGGATGTCACATCCCTATAGATTTAGTTAATGTACTTTGTACAAACATGTCTAGTATAAAAGGCTAAATAGGAATAATTGATTTTCTGATTTACTTCTTCAAATTTACAAATTTATATTCAAGGGAGACTATAGTTCCTTAGATGTGCCATCTACTAAAACAAATGGTTCTAATCAGGCATGATTTCTTGCATAAAAGGAATAACTAACCTACATTCATGATCCCTTAGAATACTCCCGAGCTTGCACATTGATTATTAATATGAATCGCAAAGAATAACTTAATAATTATAGAACCTTGTTCTTAAGTGTTTAATCCTCTCTTGAAAACATTGATGAGCAAGAGGACTACAAACTTGTATTGCATTAAATTTGGATGTGTCTGCAATGACACAACCAAATCTACTCTGATCCTGAATATCATATATGAATTTTCTTTTTCTTAAATAAATATCAATATATGAGATATTGTGTTATTCTATGCCTGTTGTCGTGTACTGTCGTTTTGTTAAAAAAAAGAACTCATCTGAGAATTAAGAAGAATGTGATAGATTCACCAAAGAAATAGGAATCCTCCTTGTTGTTACATCACTATGGCTGTGTCAATGTTGCGACATCATCATTGCTATGATGATGGTGCAGTTATAATTTCATTAGGGCCAATCTGATTCGAGCTTGGAATGGGTTTTTAGGACCTTGACTCCAAATTCAAGCCTAAACAAGCTGGGAACAATGCATTGTCAGATACATTAATCAGATGATGTGCGAACTATTGAACACCACATTCAAGTGAAAAGAGTGAGATTTATGAACTTAGAACCAAATCTTAAATTCACATTACATTGTTTGTAGTTAGTTCATCTAGAAAGTATCTTAAAAGTGGAAAAAAGGATTTCTTTCTATAAAATAGGATATACATATTGGTTACATTGTTTAGCTCTACCAACCTCTCTGATTTCTTTTTTCTTTGTTTTTTTCTTAGTTTTTGTACATAACATCTCTCTATAATTATTATTTATAAAGTTCTTCTGATGTCAGTGGTACATATGTAAAATACATGATCATTAACAATGAAAAGGAATATTGCCATTCTATATGTACAATCATATTGCACTCATTATCTTTAATACATCAGAAGTCGTAACTCTTGATATGATTTTTAAATACTCTAATATTTTCTCGCTTTTATACTTTTTCCTCCAACTTGTCTTTTTCTTTTTTTCTTGTTTTCTTTTTTTTATTGAGCAAAACTATAGGTAAAAGGAAACACCCTTGGAAATGGAAAACTAGTCACATGGGGTACCCATTGATCGACTAAACTTTATTCCAGTTTTTGCAACCAGTTCCAGTTGCTTAATTCTGGTTGAAGACAACAGGAACAGATTTTTAAAAAACGGCCAGAAATTGGTTTCCCATTGAGCGATTCGACCAGATCTGGTCGTTATAACCAGAACTAAGCAACCAGAACTAGTCAAATTGAACAAAATTCAGTTTAGACGTTCTACTGGTTCTCCCTTTGAAGGAGGTACTGAATGAACAATGCGATTGGAATTCTGGTTGATTTATGACTTATGAGATGATATGCCCACCAATAGAGTATATCAAAGTATCAAGGGTCAGGTCAGGGTCAGGTATCCCACACCAGCGGGCAGCTCTGGACTGGACTATGCCACCTCACCTGCTGCCAACTGACTAGGAGGTGGACACTCACGGGAGCCTCCACTTTCAGTCTGCTCCGAGAACCTGACCTTGCAGGACCTATAGGACACACATGAAATGTATGCATCAATTTTTTTTTTCTGAGCGTGTGTTGCCTACTTCATCCGTGATGAATAAACTACATAACGTTCACTGCCAGATAATCCGGCCGCCCAACCTCTGCCTTTGTTACTTATTTATTATATTACCTATACCCTTCCAGAACATTGATATAGATATATATTTGAGAGGACACCTGAATCTCATTAATATTCACGAGATCACATGTGAGTTGTGGGCCATTTCACATATACTTCAGTCTCCATAGATGACCACATTCCTATAAACACCAGGGGTCAGCACAAGTTGACACACAACAAGCACAAGCTGAGGGGTATTTCCTACTTAGAATAGAATTAATTTTCCTATTATAAATATTAAATCGGTTAAAATATCTTAAATGGTCATTGACCAATAGCAAACCAGCTAACAAATCAGTACATAAAACTGACCAATGAAAGAACAGATAAGTCATGCCAAGAAGATTTGGCACAAATTTTGAGAGTGCTTTGTTTATTGTGGTCCTGCCATAGGATTGTCAACACACCACATCTCCCAGACCTAACCTCATGAACTTCCTTCAGTTTGTCTTTCCAATGGGATACACCGGAACAGTATCGGACACAACCAATATCCCCAACCGCCCTAGCGCCACAGATTTTCTTGAACATGTAGATGCCTTTATTGCTAAGGCGCTTAGCATCAATAGAGTTATTGGTCCATTTAAACACGTCCCGTATCATCCCAGCCAAGGATATGATGTTCTAATAACGTCCTAGCAATGTTCTCAATTGATTCTTGTTATGTTACACTGTTAGGTTTCAGTCACATTCTTTTGATGACTCCCAATTACGTCGCTGCAACCAACTGTTGTGACATTACAATGTGACGTTCTAATAACGTTCTTGTAACGTTATTTATGAGGCTGATACTTCAGAAGAGTGTCACAATAACATTCTGTTCAGGTGTAGTTTAGACCTCACTTAATGAGGATGTCACTCTAACGGTCTGGTAAGGTTAGGTTTACACCTATCCTAATGAGATAGTTACAGTAACATTCTGATTAGGTAAGGTTGATCTGATGTAATCAGAACATCACAATAACATTCTGTTTAGGTGAAGTTGGGACCTCCCCTAATCAGAAGGTTACAACAATGTTCTGTTTAAGTGAGGTCTGGACCACACCTAATCAGAATGTCACAGTGACGTTCTATTCTTTAGTTCATCTTGACCTAACCTCACCAGAACGTTATGAGAACATAATGTTTTGGTTAGGTCTTAACCTCTCAGAAAAATAATATAACAGTCACGTGACAATTTAGTAAGTAACAGACGAACCAAAAATATATGGTCGCATGACGTGACCGTTACGTCGCACCTTAGCTTGGATGCTCTCCCGCTCATGACAAGGGAGAAGGCTGACACCAGAAAGAGGCCACTTATAACAGACATGACATATCCAGACCATGTCTCCATCAACACCTACATCATTAGAAACAGCGTTTACGGGTTCAAGTACCACTATACCCACAGTCAATGCCACAGCAAACGCCCTTAGAGACATGGACAAGGGTGCGTTCATCTCCACGGTGGATGTATGCCAGGCATGTAAAAACTTTATGTTGGATCCACTGGATCCATATTGTGTTTCAAGTGGCATGACAGGTTCTTGATGCCCTTCGGGGGACGGGTGTCATCCTTCCATATGCAGTCGGTCACCAATTACATCATGGATATCCTCAGTGCTGAGGGTATAACCTGTTTCATGTACTTTGATGATCTTATAATCCTGCCCCAGGGTCGCGAACAAGCGATGCCATTATCAGCATGCCAAGGATCTCCTGGAGGAACTGTGCCTACCTGAAACCGTCGAGAAAGCCCAACCCCATCCCAAAAGGCCAAGTGGTTCGGTGTCTACATTGACGCTGGCAGCATGCCCCTCTCCATTCCACCGGACAAGCTGGACGAGGTCCTCAGGAATATCCGCGAGATCTACCATAAGCCCTTCATTACGAAATGACACCTCCAGTCCCTTGTTGGCCACTTACTCTTAATAGCCAAGTGCGTGCCTCTGGCCAGATTATTCATATCCTGCTTCGTGACCGCCCTTATGGGTGATCCCACTGGAAGGATCCCCATCGACCAAGGTATGTGAGCCAACCTGGAATGGTTCTTCAAGTTTGGCCACAAATGGAACGGGGCTTCAGTTATCGCGAATGGCCCTCCTACCAAGGTTATTCTGGTTAATGCCTGCCTCTCAGGCATGCACTACAGATGGGCAGTTGGCATTTGGTAAGCAGTTATATAACTTGAAGGATCAGGCGGTCAACATCATCGAACTGGAGGCCATTAATGTGGTCCTGGCCCTCCACACCTTCGTCACCCCGGGTGATGCATATATGGGTCAGATGTGATAGCATGGCCATGGTCATGGTCCTCCAGTTGGGCAGGGCCCGCAACCCCAAACTCGAGGAATGTGCTCGCGCGGGTTGGATGGTCCAAGTGCTGTTTGACCTCTACATTTCATGTTGTCCTTGCCTGGTATGTGATCATATGTTACATAACATGGGATTTTTGGGCTTAATGACAAAGATGATGAATATAGAAGACGTCTCAAACTTTCTATCAATGAATACAGCTTTTGAATTCTCCAAGTAGTAGCTGAGATATTGGTTCTGAATATGATAGGGTCAGACACCATAAATTTATAAAAAAGTAGATAACAAAGAGTACCAAGTGACATACAAAGGGTTAGATATGGTGCAAAATGCAAGTAGTATGACCCATAATTAGAACAAAATGCTGTATTCTTTTTTTCTAATTAAGATATCTTTAAGCTGTTTTTTGCACAATGTAGCTCGAAAATTCTTCTTTAATATTTTCCTAGTTTTACAATTTTTGTCGCATGATCTAGTGTCCATAGCAACCAATTACTTCATCTTAGCACCATTTGTATGCTTTGACGTTCCTTCATCATTCCCGTAACATGGCAACAATATGCAAAATGTGTGAAAATATTATCTATCAAACAAATCTACACAAAATTTCATTTTTAGACTAATTTTAGCTGTTTGGTAATTTTCTATGTAAATATTGATTGTAGACATATCGAAGTGCATGTTAATAAGCTTTAAATTTGCATGGAATGTCACTTATTATGATCACATACCAGGTAAGGACAACTGTGCTGCAGACGCCCTTAGAAGGGCCCATCTTAGTGATGCGGCCCATCTTGAGGCGGCATCCCTGGTACGACATTAAGGCTTGGTGTGTGGGCATCATGTCTGTTCTTCCTTAATAATCTGAAAGTGTGTTTGTCCTTGAGATCCTGCCATACAGCACCTCATGGAACGAGCTGGGGCACAGCAGATGGGCGCTTGGGCCCCAGACACCAAGAAGAACCATGGCTTGGCGGTCCGGTGGAGGGTATTTCATAACAAAATAATAAGAAACGGGTGAATCTTTGTAAAATTCGTGAGATAAAAAGAAAATATAACAAGAAATAGGGCAATCACCCCGAAAAAAATTTAATCCCCCCAGAAAATGACTGTGAAACTTAGTTTTAGATTATTGCATTTATTATTTGTACCTTCATTTTTGCATTTGATATTTGTATCATTATTTGGGCAAACCAAAACCATCCTCAAGTATAATGCTATAGCATTTTCATTACAAATCAATTACAATTTAGCTAGTAATGAGAACAACATGAGCAATTTATTAAAATTTCTGTAAAATTTTCCATCTATCATAAATTTCCAAAATATGTTTGTAAAAAAGGGGCCATCCATAAATGATGTCATCCACAAGGGGGTGGGTGGGGGTGTTGAACAGTGACACTGCCTGAAAACAGGCCTTTTTTTCATGTTTAGTTTAGAGAATTTAGTGTGACAGGGGATTTGGTGGGTCCTAGAAATACCCTGAAAAAGGGTGACATCATTTAGGGCCTATGGGTATGGATGGGGGGGTTCCATGTCGTGTGTCAGATTTTTAAAATGGCCATGTCGCCTGTCCCTATGTATAAGTTTAGATCCATGTCACATGTTGAAGAAATGGCCCTGGCGCATGTCATTATCTTTTTAAAGTTCCTGTCCCATGTCGAATTTAAGAAAACATCAATATGTCATTTGTCCCTTGCCATGTCATACGTTGAATTTAAGAAACAGCCATGTCACAGTGTCAAATTTAAAAAAAAAAAAACGGCCGTGTTGCAGTGTCGATTTTAAGGGTCTAGACTCCCATTTATGGACGGCCTTCAAAGCCTGTAGCTCAGGTTTATAACTCTAAATTAATTTTAGACTAACGTTAGGGGATATGATATAAATTTTTATGGGCATCATGAAATTTTTGAAATATTTCAAAATGCTTCAATCCACTTCTAGGCCAAAAGGGGGATCTAGATGGGGGGGGGGGCGGTCCCCATGTCACATGTCAAATTTAAGATATGGCCATATCGCTTTTCATTATATTTTAAAGCCAGGGTATCCTCCTTGTGATGGGCGTGATAGGCTACGTTGTAACCACTTTGAAGTGGCTTCATATCGCCTATCGATTTTACAAATAATCTATGTCGTCCTGTTGCATATCATTAGGGTCAAAATTGGCCGTGTCGCCATGTCGAATTTAGGGGTCTAGACCCATTGAAAAATTATCATCTCATGTCAGTTTTGGATGCATATGGGAATCATATAAAATGAAGTTAATTTCTGGGCGGGAAAACATCCAATACTTTGCTTGAAGATCGAGGCTAGTGATTGGAGAGTGACGCCATATCTAAGAGCGCCTTAACAACGTTAGTTACTTAACCTAACTGTAGCTGTGATGCAGAAGATACTTCAACTTATGTCTGTTATGATGATTAAAGGAATAGTAATTTTCGCAATCACATAACTAGGCTAGACGTTCGAGTGTGTCCCACTAAAGATCAGGGGTGTGTTGGTGGGCATGCAGGAGGCATAGAATACAGGACTCTCATTCTCAACAGGCCGGTGCGACACGCCGACAGTCGGGAATATCTAATAATTTTGATTTTTCTCGACTCTCCTAGTGGTCTGCGATGATCTTAGTTTTGGTGTGTACACAAGAAGGTGATCTGCAACGACTGCTCTCAGGTAGTTAGCACTAAAAGCATAGGGTCACTGTGTGTGCCTAGCATCAGTCACTGTTTGAATGAGAGGGGCATTGTCTTGCGAAGATGCTTTGTTCCTGAACGTCGGAAGTTGCGGCCCTGACGACGGTCGTCATGGAAATGTTGTCAACGTAACAGGAACGTAAACAACATTCCAGATGTGAAAATCCTCGCGTTTCATGTATAGATTCTTTTAAAAAAATGTTGCTTTCAAATCTATCAGATTGTTAAGTTTAATCCAGGACTCCATAGTCCGACATGGCCTCATCATGGCCAAGGCTTCATTTATCATTACAAGGCATCCTGAGTGTCACGACGTTTCTACTGACTGTTCAGGAGCCGAAAATTGACGTTACTGACGTTTGTAATGTTGTTTCACGACATGGAATCAATTCAATTTGATCCCCTATATTAACGTTCTTGCATTTATCTGTGTAAAAAAAACAAAAACCTTTTGATCATATCTGATACACAGATATATGAGTTTGGAACTTACTGATAACAATGTTTATGTTATGTAGGCCTTCAGGGCCGTCGTAATCAACCATGTAAAGTGACTATGGCATAATCCCCCCGCCCCCCCCCCCCCCCCCCCGGCACCTGGCCTGCAGCCAGGTGGCCGCTGCGCGGCGGGGGGGATTAAATAATCTCCCCCGGCACCTGGCCTGCATATGAAAATGTTTAGGAACGTGTTTAGGCCCTAAGAACTTGTTAACAATGTAGGGCCGGAAGAGCAGCCATAAGGCCAGGTGGGGAAGGAAAGGGCCAGGAGTGGAAAGAAAGGGCCGGGAGGGCACCCATAAGGCCAGGAGGGGAAGAAAAAGGCCAGGAGGGGAAAGAATGGGCCGGGAAGGCTGCCACAAGGCCAGGAGGGGAAGGAAAAGGCCGGGAGGGGAAAGAAAGGGGCAAAGGCAGCCACAAGGCCAGGAGGGGAAGGAAAAGGCCGGGAGGGGAAAGAAAGGGCCGGGAAGGCAGCCACAAGGCCACGAGTAGAGGGAAAAGGCCAGGAGGGGAAAGAAAGGGCCGCGAAGGCAGCCACAAGGCCAGGAGGGGAAGGAAAAGGCCGGGAGTCGAAAGAAAGGGCCTGGAAGGCAGCCACAAGGCCAGGAGGGGAAGGAAAAGGCGGGGAGTGGAAAGAAAGGACCGGGAAGGCAGCCACAAGGCCAGGAGGGGAAGGAAAAGGCCGGGAGTGGAAAGAAAGGGCCGGGAAGGCAGCCACAAGACCAGGAGGGGAAGGAAAAGGCCGAGAGTGCAAAGAAAGGGCCGGGAAGGCAGCCACAAGGCCAGGAGGGGAAGCAAAGGGCTGGGAGTGGAAAGAAAGGGCCGGGAAGGCAGCCACAAGGCCAGGAGGGGAAGGAAAAGGCCGAGAATGAAAAGAAAGGGCCGGGAAGGCAGCCATAAGGCCAGGAGGGGAAGCAAAGGGCTGGGAGTGGAAAGAAAGGGCCAGGAAGGCATCCACAAGGCCAGGAGGGGAAGGAAAAGGCCGAGAATGAAAAGAAAGGGCCAGGAAGGCAGCCACAAGGCCAGGAGGGGAAGGAAAAGGCCGGGAGGGGAAGGAAAGTGCCGGGAGGGCAGCCACAAGGCCAGGAGTGAAAGGAAAGAGCCGAGAGGGAACTATAGTGTTTTCCTTCGTTTCTCCTTTCTCCTCCTCCTTCCTCCCTTTCTTTTTCCTCCTTTTTTTTCTTTTTTTTCCCCTAGGGGATAAGTGTTCTGAGGGGATAAGTGACCAGGGGGTAAGTGTCTGGGGGATAAGTGGCTTGGGGGAGTAAGTGTCCAGGGAGGTAAGTATTCAGAGGTTTAGTGTCCAGGGGGTAGGTGTCTGGGGGGTAAGTGTCCAGGGGGTAAGTGTCTGGGGGTCATATGTCCAGGAGGTATATGTCGTAGAACCCTCTATGACATATTGCAGTTCAAGTCGTGTAGTGTAATAGGGCCTGCAGCTATAAACTGATTTCATTGGAACATATTTATGATTTCCGGTAATGGTAGTTTCCCCACAATATGTAATTATGTGAGTGTATATGTTTTTGTGTGTGTGTGTGAGTGTGTGTGTTTGTGTGTTTGGTAGTGCGTGTTTTTGCGTGCGTGTTTTTGTGTATGTGTACCCTGTCACAATTTACCCAGCAGGTAGTCATTGGGACTCATTGCCAAATGTGAGGTAATTACGGAAAAGTGTGTCACCTCCTATCAAAGATGTCCCTTCCGCTGATACCCGGCGTCCCTGCTCCCTATATAAACCTCCTCGCCTCCGCAGGTGTCCTCACTCCCCACTCCCTGATCCAGACGCTTCCCGCCCTCCCACACCTTTTTCCATTTTCTAAATAAATTTAACCACTAAAAAACTTACAAAACTTAATCAGGCTAATGGGCCATCCTGTGTCTCGTTTTGAAATGACTCTGTTATTGTATACTTTTACCCTGACACCGTTGCTGCGTTTTTTATATCTTTTAACTGGAGACATAATATTAATGTCTGAAATTGTTGTCTCCTTATTCATCATAATCACCTGCCTGTTTTAATATGATTAACATTTATCCAAACTCTTTTACTGGCGTCCGAGTTCCCTTATTTATGGAAACTTTTCCAGTTGGCTGATTATGTCCTACTTTTCTTGACTATTTTGGGAACTGGGAAGATCCCAAGTAAGATCTCAACTGGTGTGTCCTTGGAGCATGACCATATCTCTGGTCATGGACAAATAGAATACCACCTGTAACAGTGGACATCAACAACCATCGAGCCACTCAGACATAAAGGTCCTAAGGTCGACAAGGTGAGTGTACCAGTGGCATTTAGGGGCATCTAGGGATATCTAGGGGCATTCTCCTACCTGTTTTGACATTCAGGAAGTATAACATTATTTTGTACATGTACATGGTTAAGAGTATAAACTTTTATAGTCCTGCTTTAAACAAGAGGTAGTTATATTGATAGTGAAATAGAATTTAAGAACATGGTTAAAAAGCATTTCTTCTAAAAATATGGCATTGCGTTCACTTCTAAACTGATGTTTTGTAGGTTGATTTAATAGGCAACATATTGTTATCATTGTAAATACCATTTTTCATCAATGCAAAAAGGATAATACACATGCATGTACTTATTCACCAGAAATTGAAATACATTTTCATGCCTGGAAGATCATGAGTATAATGGAATTCACGTTAAGTTATCGTTATTTATCATGATTTATATACTGTATGAATGGCTAAGGTTAGACCCTTGGAGCATATTTTCATAGTTATCTGAGTTAGCATATTCTGTCATCAAATTGCTTTCGGCCCCTTTAGGAAACATGTTTCTCATTATTTAAAAAAAAAGTGTCCAGAACTATATAATTATAAATCTGTCGTATGGTCATGTAGGGAAGGTCTGTATCCAAATTCGAGTCTGATTAATTTTATGGTATACATGCATTAACTTAGCCAGCTTTCATTTCCATTGATCTTTTTAATTACTTGTGCTTTTCTCCTATTCATTTCATCTAAATTTGAATATAACCAATGAATATTCATGAAAGTGCAAAATACTTAATGAAATATTTTGTCTGAACCAATGCTTAGCTACTTGTAATAACATTGCTGTACCTGTGCATACCTGTACACATAAGAAACAATGAATATGATCTGAATGTGTGTGCACTTATTAAGTTCATAATGCATAAATTCTATCCATGTACTACTCATCCTTTTAGTCATATATGCAAATTGATAATGTGAAATACCATGATTAGATGTTTTACTTTAAAAATGTATGGCCAACATTCATTGACATCATTATAATATATACATATTATATTTATATATATATACTGCAAAAGTATTTATTCATGGAACTGTGAGATAATAAATGATATCATTCCGAAGTTTGGGAGGTCAACTTGACATTATGTGTCCGCTAATTTAATTTTATCTCATAATGTTTCATAAAGATACCTAGTTTTCAAACTATTTTTCATATTTGTCCTTTGACCTCTTTCCTGAGAGAAGACTGCTTTATTTCCTTCTCTTCATTTTGATTTCAGATGGGAGCAAAGAAGCTGAATGTAAAATTAGCCATATACATTTTGATGCTATACACCTTCCCGGAGAAGAATGTTGAATCAAAGTCCGACACTGAGGGATTCTCTAAAATGCTGGCAGACACCATTGATAGCAATGGTCACCATAGCTTCATCAATGTAGGCATTATGTACAAAGTTGCAGCACTAAAGATATTGTCAATTTTAGAGATTAGATCAAAGTCTGGCATTGTCAAAGGTTTTTCAAAGCCGATGTGCAAATGAAGGTCTTGAGATATTTATACAATACCTTTATCATAGTTATGAGCCCATAGGCTCAATCAAAGAAAGGGTTCTCAAGACTAGCAATTTATGAGCAGGGGCAAGTACAGGATTTTAGAAAATTGGTGGCCCTCATACAGACTAAGTACTAAAATGTCACATATGTGTTTGTACACATGCAATGTTTTCTCTCTTTGTCAAGTTTGAGTCTGAACCATAAGGACTGAGGACAGGGACGGTAAGAACCCACTCCTGGGATTCTCCCCTAATGAGACGCTAATCACAATTGTCTTAAAGGGGGGTGGGATGGTACAGTTGGTAGCGTGCTTGCCTTGCATGTGGGAGACCCGGGTTCGAGTCTGGGGTGTGCCAGCTGTACCACCTTGCCTTGCCATCATTTCCATCCCCATAGATACAATCACCAGTACTTTGTACAAGCCAAAAACTGTGAGTTGGTTCTGATATAGCTGAAAAATTGCTGAATGGATGTTAAACTCCAACAATAATCATCATCAATTGTCCTTATATTAAAATAAGTTATGAAAACATTGGCCATGAAGTGAAATTAAACTTTTTTAGATTATGTAAGAGTCTCCAGAATATAACTGGTCCCCATGTTGGGTATCAGCTGCTCGTTTGATTTAAAACAGCATTTGTGATACCATAGGGTGATAAAGATTCAGTAGTAAAGAGTTTAATGCGTAATTGATACAAACAGGATGATAACCAAAGTGTTATCACCCTATTGGGTGATACAGGAAAGTAATTCTGATAGGGAAAATAGATCCCCTTGTTAAGTTAGTCTGAGCATTAAAAAATAACTTTAAAATGTTGCTAGGGTGCGATAAATCTATAACCGACCAGGGAGAAGATCCTCGGTGGGTTATCAGTGTGTCAGGGATATCAGTCTTCGGGCAGCCCTGCAGGCCCTGCCCTCAGATCCCTGACACACCTTGGGTTGATAACCCACCCCGTACTGCGTTCCCAGTTGGTTACACATTTGTATATATCTTATACTTTCAGTATCAACTGATCTCATGGTACCCTGCTTAGAATATTAATGGAGATATCCTTGTTTACAAAATAGTAATGTTAAACGAACATATTCAATTATCGGCACTCTTATAAAGGTACTGATACACATACCTATATGAGTAATATAAGCAAATATAGGTTCCATTGTATGAAATAATTATCTACACCTGTAAATCTGTAAATCCCTGTCAAAAGGTCACAAGGTATTTACTCTTATGTTGCTCTTTGGTAGGATGATTCCTTAAGCCTAATCTCAGATAAACTATATTATGCAGTCAATTTAATTACCTCCACTCATCTGTCAAGATAAATTGCGAATTCACCCAAATCTGGAGCCAGCACACATACTTTTCTAAGCAAGTGTAGCATTTCTCCTTTGCAAATGACAAGAAGTGTTGTGCTTTTTATGACTTGAAAGTATCAAATTCAAATGCTGAATGTTATATACAAATTGCTCATTAAAACAAGCTCAATAAATCTTTGATGTTGTTTATAAAAGGGTAATAAAATTGCCTTTTCAAAATAAATCTCAATGAGCTAATTCTTCCATATACAGTTCTCTGGTTTGTTGTATTTTGGTGTAACTACAGGCTAAATCAAGGTACATTGTGGCTGATATGTCCATTTCCTCTCACAAGCCTTTATCATATAACATTTCATTATTTATGGTATTATCTATTGTTGAAGTTCTGAAGAGGTAGTATCTAGATTTCTTTCCATTTTGCTGTACTTCCTATTTCATATGCTAGTTTTGTTAATTTTTCATGAGACATTTTTATTTAGCCAACAACTATAAAATTCCTAATAATTTTCCTCAGTTATTGTCTAGAAAATGCTCCAAAATTAGCCTGCAGGTACATAAAATACAGGCAAAATGGGAACTGCATCTGCCTAAATTACATCTTCTATGATCTTCTCATTGTTCATTGTTCATCTGTTTAACTGCAGAAGCTGAACGAAGACCAAAGAATCGCGTTCAAACCGCTGACTGGTTACTTTGGTCACAGAAAGCATAAGACTGATATGGACAAGGTTGGTAATCATAGTTCATTTCCCCACTGAAACACTACATTTTGGTTATTGGTCCGCCAGCAGGAGTTATACATGTCTGTAACACCCTCTGAGCCAGAGGGGTTAATCCCTAAAATATAACTCCCGTGGGATATTTTCAAATATACCTCCCTATCCCCTCTTTTTGCGACATTTATTCACGTAAATATCAGACTAAAGCATCATTTATTTGCTTGAAATGGTGAAATAGAATGAAGAACACCCTCCAGGTTGTTGTTTTAGAAGAATACCTTCCGGGGAATTATTAATTTTGAGATGTTATAATGCCCAGGAAGCTCCGGGAAGCCTGCAGCTGTAGGGCAAGAGCTTCCAGGGGCCTCGCAGGTGATATAACATCTCAAACAAACCTCTGCATTACGGGTGTTCATAATAATATTTTTCATTCAATTTCTCACATATGTGCACACACACACAAATATTTTACCAGCTCTTTATCATGGTAAACAAGAACACCAAGTCCCATTTTTGGTTATTTTGATTGCCCCCAATAATGTTGCTGCAATGCAACAAAAGCTTACTGTGATGTTGCATCACAACATTATCACAACATTCTGGTTATGGAATTACATGTCCACTATGGTTAAAGGCCATCCATTCAAATGTAGAAGGGACAGAGGATGTGGATAGGGTTGAAAGGTGTCAGTAATTTTCTAATCCATATTAAAATGAAAATAGATGCCAATATTCAAAATTTGATGAGTCTTTACTGTTAATGAATTAAAGTTATATGTGACCTGTTTTGGCAAATTGGATATAGCAATAAGTCGGATGTCACTTGTTACACCTCATTTTAAAGCTAAGAATCTGTATTTTCTGATGGGATAGGTCTCAAAAACTGGATCCGGTGCGACATCCGACTCAATTCGGCAAAATGGGTCACATATTGTCTATCAATAGGCAAAATATGAAATATTTAATTGCTGAGAACATTGGTTATAATGTATGTGCTAAAATACATAATACACAATTAGCGTAAAACATCAAATGAAAGCATTAAATAGAAATAAGGAAATGTTTATCATAAAATTACTTGAATATGTGACAACGAAAGCTTAGGATTTTATGTAAGCCCACTGGTGTAACAATGTGAACTGGTATTACACCAAGAGGTGACTAGGATAAATGATGGTTGAATAAAAAAAGATAATACAATCAAATGTTTTTTGCAATTGTTTGTTTGTTTGTTTTGTTGTATTTTGTAGTTTTTGTGGGTTTTTTTGGTCGGGAGGTGCTGCTGGAAAATGTGTGGAACCACATTCTTTGTTAATGACCTTTAAAGTGTTGTTACTTTTTTTTTCTCAAACAATGAGTTTAAATTTACAGATTGTGGAGGGGCTCAATGCATCATTCATACACATGAAACAGACTCACAGCACAATCCTGGACTTGTTTGATACCAACGGGAACCTGACCAACCCCGAATGTGGACCACATCTCACCAACCTGGAGTACGACCAGGGTCTAGGAGTGAAGGTGAATGAAGGCTGCATTTAAATAGTTGATTTAAAAAAATATAAGATTAAATCAAGGAAATGAGATTGAATTTCAGAAAGCAAGTATATAAAGCCCCATACCCACAAAGCAACTTTAGCAGTGGTGGGCGACTGTGAAAATTGCCCATAAAGTGATATTCAGCAAGTTTGATAATAATTATTTACCATTGATTTTATTGGTGATTTTACGCGTGATCCCATTTCCCCTCATCCGTTGTCCAGAGAGTGACCCACTGATAACACAGACAATGCATAACCTGCAAATATATCATTCATGTTTTACTTGCATGGTAACATCTCCCTTCTTAATGGTCATGTGAAATGATCCGTCGGTATTTACACCTTCATTCTGGTTTCAATCTCTTACTCAATGCCTACCAACGTCTCCCCTTCGCCATGTTTTGCCGACTTTTTTTTTGATAATGCTGATTAGAGTGTGTTCACCAATGGTTAACTGAAAACAATACAGAGATACATACCTTGGTTAGGGTGACTGCCAATCATGGCCTAATTATGGCAAAACTAACTGTGGCATATACAACCACAAAACAATATTATGAGGATATGGATAGCATTCCATAAAATATTGGTAATAATCATTTTGAAGCTATGATACAACACCAACAAATGTCATCGGCAAATGGCAATTCTTTTTTCTTTTTTTTTCAATTCATTTTTTATTCAAACTGAATCTTTTTATTTTCAAAATCTCAATGTTTTGAATTTGTTGTCACAATACTTGGCTATAATTTTTTTTAGTATTGTGAGATTTTTATGGACGTACTTTGACTCCAGACAATTATAGCCAAATCTTTTTGGAATGGCCCTTAGATCTGTGATTATCTTTTAAAAAATGGGACATTTTTGATTTAATTTTTGTTTTTTTAGGTTTCCAGAGAGAAGCCCTGCATCCTCCATCATTCCAGTGGGTGGGAACAGAGTAGCCTGCTGCAGAGGGTGTCAGCAGTTCTGGCTAACGAGGCGAACAGTGCCCGGGGATATGGTCGATCTCACATCACGGCTTTTACATCCCTAGGTGGCAGCACAGTGCTATACCCTGCACTCAGCCTATCTGGGAGTGATTTGGATATCTCATACAGGTATTAGTGGCATGTGGCCCATCGTACAATGACTTTGCATAACAAGGACAACTTTAGAATAACAAAATGATAATCACAATATCATAACAATGATAGGTAATGTGCAAACGGGCTAATGTTACACAATGAATTTTGTAAGGAAAACTGTGTTTATAACAATGAAAGTGTTCCTTGTCAACTTTGATCATTGTTAGGCCATTTCCACCCTAAAAATTAACCTATTTTTAGAGATTCTGTAAATGAGCTGTATCTTTTTACACGAGATAGTCCTACAGTGTCCCTCCATATTTCAAGTTACAGAATTCAATTAGATACAGTAGAAAAAAGATATTTGTGTTTCGCAACAAAGATATCTTAACAATCTTAAAGTGATCTTAAGGATTTTTTATTGTTACTATTGGTCATTGTGCATTGGGCCAAAGAGGGCTATACACCCTTTTCACGAGTCTGCTCAGTGAACCCTTCCATAAACACATCGCTAAAGGTCTGCTGACCAAGAAAGGACTGAAAAACTTAAAACTTAAAATGTGTTATGCCCTATAATAAAAGCTGATTGCAATGTCATAATATGGAATGTCTAATCTAGTTCTGAGGATTTTCAAACATATTTTCCTTGTGACATTTTGTCCTGGTGGTATATCTAAGCACTCATAGTTTTATAATCAGATTCCTTTGATTATTTATAGTCAAATGAAGAAAATCAGCCCTTTCTTAACCAGCGGACCTTTAGTAGGGCACCACACTACTCATAAAGGTCTATAGACCTTTCTGATTAGTGTGGTGTCCCATTACTAGTATTGGCTTGGACTAGTGAGTTGGGATATGGATTCCTATGAACCCAGGCTAAAATACCATTCCAGGCCAGATGCAGGATTTTGAAAAGAAGGTCAACAAAATATGCATGGGCTTCCTAACCCCCCCCCCCCCTCAGGATCTGCCCCTGCATTCTGAAAATAAGGTTCTGAAGAAAATAGGCAAATTGAAGCTCAAAAGTGCAGAGTAGATTAGGGTTTTACATTACAGACTTTCTATTATAACCAGAGTTCTTTCACTAGATACCTATTCATTATTTTCACCCATTGATATTTTGATAGATTTCATAGACAATGGCTGGATGGTCTACTAGATGCAAAGGGTAAGGACATCGTGCTTATCTTGGATACCTCCAGTTGGATGAGTCGGGACCTTTACACCTGCCATGGTTGTGTCAGGAGATGCCAAATGCTGTACAATCTGAAGGATATAGTAGACAGGTTTCTCCTCAGCCTCTCTTCAAAGGACCGGGTAGGTAACAATAAAGACAAATCATAAAGTCTTTTAATTGCACCGCAGGATGATACAGGTTCGTTAGTTAAGAGTTTAATGCATCAATGGTACAGGCAGGGTGATACAGGAATATAATTTAGATAGAGAAAATTCTTCTGCTTTTTGAATTAATCTAAGGTTTAAGATTTCACTTAAAAGTATTGCCAGGGTATGAAAAAGCCATAAACAAGAAGGGAGGTCCTGTATGGATTATCACCCATTGGCATGTCAAGGATATCAGCCTTTGATGGCCCTGTGGGCCCTGCCCTCAGGCTGATATCTTTGACACATTTTAGGTTGACGACCCACCAGATATATGTCAAGATCTTTGTCTAGTATTACTTGTATCATTTTGTGACCAAGTGTATGGAATGAATTCCCGTATCTGTTTCTTTCTTTCATGACTTATTTCTACCCCACAAACAAGAATACCAGTAAAGCTAGTAATGCTTGTGTGATGAATCTGTGGGTGCTTCATGTTTGACACGAGTTTTAAAGACAAAGAAAAATGTATGAATAGTATGCAAAATGATAGCATAACTGCTTTAATGTCACATCCTAATGGTTAAATAAGTGTTTCTGTCTTAAATATTCTTGTACCAACACAAAATTCTGAATCATTAAGCCATTGATTAGGTCAATGCACGAAGTCATATAAACAGGGAGTGATGTTACGAAAGAGTAATATTATTGTGATCATGGGACTAGTTTAGCCAATGATCAAAGAGCACTTACCCATAAAAGCATGTGTTGGACCAAGATTAAACAGTCCCGATCTGGAACTCATAGTGTCAATGTCTTCTACTTCTTGGGCATAAGTTGACTTAAGGTTAGACTTTGGTGATGAGGGACCACTTCACTGGTCTTACAAAAATGTAGAATAATCATTTTGATCCTTTCTATCTAAATATGTATTATATATCATTAGATACCAGTTTAAATTGACTGTCTCATGATATAAATTTTATCATTATGGTTAATAGAATAAAAATAGAAATTAAGCGAAAATGGGAAAATCATGTTTTATACTTAATTGTTTTGAAATGTAATATCTCAATCAATAATGAAGGGAATATCATGAAATTTCTTATGCATGTAGATATCAGTCTTGTGGAGGGAACCGTGTCTCAGATTTTTTATTTAGGGCCTAGTTCTAATTTTATGAAATATAGAAAATGAAGTTGTAAAAAATGAAAAGAAAATGCTAAAAGTTTCCCGTTTTTTGACATAACATCAAAACTAGGGCTTAGATAAAAAATCTGAGACACGGTTCCCTTCAAACAAATGTTATGGACAATATCACCAAGTTTCAAAATTATAAGAATAATATTAAGTGAAAAATCTTGATTCGAAAAATAAAAGTGAAAAAATGCAGTTTTAATTGTTATTTTCTGGAATTTAAATCTATAAACGCAGTTCAATGTATCATTAAATAGAGAAAATTCAGAGCTTTAAAATGAGATATAACATGTTCAAATATCACCAATGGTCTTCGAGATATGTCAGTTTTAATAAATTTGCTGCTCATCACCGTAGTCTAACCTTAAGGCCTAGTTCTAGCTTCTTAGAAACGAGACACGAAGATGGGAATTAACTCTACATTATGGTAACATCAGGCAGCTTGACTTAAATTGGGTAAGCAGAACATATGCATCACAGGAAACGGTGGGATCTGGGCATGACATGGATCACGGGGACCCCTGGCACATGGGCACAAGGCACGACGACAGAAGAACAGACTAACACAGGCATGACAGTGACAAGGATGAACGAGACATTAGGCCGGTGGCTGCCACTCTAGCACTTTATCTTCAGGGGCGCCGACTTGACGTCTGGGCACGGAAGAATGGAATTGGCCATGTGTTAGCTAGCATAGGGCATGGGTAGTAGATACCTCCACAGCCCAGCAACGAGGAGAAGTCAGAAAGGTCTTGAATCCCCCTCACTTTCTGAACCTGGTCTCCCCTTCAGTATGCGGTCGACTGCACACACACATCATCATCCACCACCCCCTTCCTTTTTCTCTCTTCCCCGAGAGAACCCTATCCCTAGAAGGCTCATCCTCCTATCCTTCCCTCATATACACGTTTTTAGCAGCATTCCCGTCTAGTCGTATTTCCTCTCCCAGGATACGGTCCTGTCATTACAAATAGAACAAAACCTGAAGCCGTGAAGCATGACAATCTACCCCCACATCGCTTGTACTTATTGTCACACTCATATCACCAGGAAACCAGCATATCTAGAAAACCAAGAATGCTAACATATGATTATATTGTCATACTTTCGTGTTGGTATATCAATTGGATACTCTGTGGGCACCAAATACAAGGAAAAAAGAACTTCATTACTGCACTCCCATGACAAAGTTGGTGAACAGTGAATTGAGTAGAATAAATTTTATTTATGATAACATTTCTGGCAAGAAACATTATAATATAAGGTCGCAAACATGAAAAAGGTCCAAATCTAGATGTCTAACCTATTTTTATTATGTTAAATCCAAGTAAAAACTTTGATCTGTATTGAATTTACAGTATTTCAGCAAAAGTACATGTCTTCCCTATGTTTGACTCTTTCTAGAGAATTCTGTTAATCAAACTTTAATCACTGTGAACATCTCATTTAATCTTGCATTCTCATTTGCTTTGAATTAAATAGGTGGCGCTCATTTTATCGAACCCAGAAAGCCATGACTCAGCAAATACATGGGAATGTTCAAGATCTAAGTTGGCATTTGCTACCAAGGCAACCAAGACCTACTTCACCAATTCCTTATTAGGACTCAGGCCCTTTGGACATTACTTTAACATCTCCAAGCTATTTCAGCAAGCTTTCAATTATTTTGAAAATAACAACCAGCCTTTACCCCATGAGGATGAACGAGGTAAGTCTAAAGGGGGAACCCATTGTCCAATTAAACTAAATTCCTGTTTCTTTTCAACCAGTTCTGATTGCTTATTTTGAGTTGAAATCGTTCAGAATTGGTCAGAAACAACCAGAAATGGTGTTCCCATTGAGTGATGTAACCAGAAATGTATCAAAAAGTGGTCAATCACTTGGAAAATATTTAACAATGTTAGATATTAGTCGCTAATGACATCTAATTTAACCAGAATTTAGATTGCATTGCTTAATGGGTACCCCCTAAAGATTTAGGTGTATATCGGTGGTATTTAGAAAATCGTTCAGTGCAGGCCAAGAATCAATGGGTTGACCAACAGGAAACTACACAGGGGCGGATACAGCTGCAGGATTTTGGAAGGGGCAGGATCCAAATATTATATAGCTTAAGTACTAAAATGGCTCACATTTGTGTGCATATGCACTTTTTTTCTCTTTGCCAAGTTAAGTCCCCACCAAAAGGGGTGTCAAGACCCAAAGGAACATCCCCACTGGATTCGCCCCTGCTACTGTAAACAACAGTAAATTACTGGTTAATTGTAACAATTTATCAATGACAAAGTGTATGACCTGTTAGATTTTTTTTGGCAACGGAATAAATAAATCCAATTTTTGCCTTTAAGACAATTAAAGGCAATCATTTCCATTGTTCTCTAACGCCCCACACCCATTCAGCAACTTTTACGGGTTTTAGCACCAATTGCAATTCATAATAAACAGGTACAATTCAATATACTATAGTAACTGGGAACCTTAAGAGTCGGCCAATTTTAGCACTGATCAGTCGGCCAATTGTGAAAAAGTCATCTAAGGGGTATGGGGCTTAAATGTTAAAAGTTTCCATCAAACGATTTGACTATGATAATAGTTCCAAATAAAAGGTACTGGCAAAAATAAAACGTCTAGAGTAAAACGTCATGCATATATGTTTAACTACATTAATAGGCATGATGTGACAACATGTACACAATTTGATGTATAATATTTAATATACATTTCATTTCTATTCTAAATTAATTCATCACAAATTAATGAATTCGCACATCCAGAGGCACATGTACTAGAGAGTCTGAACCCAGCTATAACTTGATATGATCATAATAAATTAATAATCCAATTTGGTAAATTTTGATCATGGTCTCATATTTCAAGCCTCTGTAAGTCACATAAAGTAGAGATGTAATTTTTAAATAGCACATGCAAGGTATTGGTAACACATCGTTATCAATTTTGATCGACTTTGTACGGGTCAGAATTAATATTGATGTAACTACAAAACTTCAAATCTGATAAACCTAATTAGTTGCAAAAATAGAGCTCTTGTTTACCTGTAAAGGCCACGATCCATGTTGTGATTTTGGGCCGAATTTGAACCGATTTTGAAAATCGGTTTGTTAGATAATCAATTTTCTTATACATCAGACACTTTTCCAATGAGTTTAGAATAATACATATCAGAAAAATTGTATTTTCATCAGGAAAATAGATTCCAAATTTGTGAAAAATGCATAAGAAGAAAATCGGTTGGCCCAAAATCGCAACATGGATCATGGCCTTGAGATGTTAACAACATTTTGATCAGACATATTTTTCTGTTTCAGAGAGGATCATCATGCCTTTCCTTGCCTCCCAAAATATTGATCAGTTAGAATACAGAGCAGTTTTGGAACTTGTCAAACGTAGGAATAGTGGACTAAATAACACCGTTCGTTTCATGGGCTTCAATGTTACAGCTAAGGGTGATTTGAAACTGATCATTGGTTACTTTAAATTTATTGAGTGGTTCAAGTAATTGTGACATTATTTGTACTTGCTTTGTTAAAATCCATAGCAATTACATTATTAATTGATGTTTCTCAATAATAAACATATACAATAATTCCCATCTATTTCTCAAGTGTTTGAGCTTAATACTATTGTTTTGTTTTATTTTTAATCCGATCATTTTGAAAGAAAAGTATCTTGTCATATGTTTAAAAGTGAGAAAAGGTATGTGTTTCATTTCAGGCATCAGTTTATCCATATCTAGTACTGACAAGTTAGTCCAAAATCTAACTTACTCGCAGATAAAGGCAAGTTGTGTTTTCATATTAAGGAGAAACAGGGGTCACTCAAGCCATTCTGCAACAATTATCTGCACAGGCATTCAGCACAACAATTGGCCCTGATTTTGAACATGGAATTTTGTAAAACTTGTATAAATGCATACTGTAGTATATTAATAAATTCTCTGATTATCTTGTTTAGTGGGTAAGAAAAGAAAAGGGCCCTCACTAAAGTCTGGTCCCCACTTGGATGACTAGATTACAAAATTTGCAGTGACTAAACCGTCTAATTGCCTGGCAACAAACTAAAAGGTGACGCCATGGTGTCAACTAGATAACTAGTCGCCATGGTTTGGGGTGAAACCTGTTTCGTATTTCTCTTTAGTTGTTGATGATTAGTGAACCTAGTGGCCAGACAAGGGGACTAAAGTGGTCTCTAGTCACCAGCAGACTAATGGCAAGAGCGTCCCAACTTGGGTATTAGGGTGACTGTTTTTTTCTCCTTGATCGCAGATGAAAGCTATTAACATCCACTTGTCGCCATCGTTAGTTGCCCAAGTGGGGACCCGGCTTTACTTGTGTCTGTCCTCAAAACTGATTTAACAAAATTAATTTGATAAATGTTAGGTATATTTACAATCTGAACACAGGCCAATATCCATTTTTGTATTAAGTAGTTACATCTGAAATTATGCTACCCTGCTTTGAATGCAGATCTGAGTATTCAAAATACAACAAAGGAAACCAATAGAGTAATAATGTAACACATTTAAAGCAAAGCATTTGTTCAATAGGGCAATGTGAAATTAAACCAGTTCAATGTGTTTTCTCCTGATGTTCAGGGAGGCAGTTATGCTCAATTTGACTGTGCATTGAAGCTTGACCAACTTTTCTATGAAGACTTCCATTCGCGAAACGGACTTGTCATTGTTGGACACTTTCCAAAAATAGGTTGGTAGATTATAACTGTATTTCTACCTCTAAAATATACATTTTCAATTTTTAACAATAAATTGAAGAAAGTGCTATACGTACATTTTTCCCCATTTTAAGGATAGACACCAGTGGCGGGGACGTGAATGGCGTTACTCCCTTTCATCACGACCACAAGATTCGTTTATAATCATTTTTCTTTATAGTAGACACCATTTAATTATTTAGATAGCCAATGAATAATCATATCTATTGATATAACCTTTATAAAAATAACTACAACACAAGCTGTGCAGGTGAGGGACAAATCTACAAATCTGAACATTTAAAGTATTTTTTGAACATCATTATCTCAATGGATATTCAACCTAGATGTCACAAATTTCTAGTACGTATTCTTGACATGTATATGCAGGGAAGCTTGTCTCAAATTTTTTATATAGGTCTTAGTTGTGATTTTATGAAATGTAGAAAATGAGATTTTACAAAAATCTAAAAACGTTTCCCTTGTCTGGACATTTTTGTACATAAGATGAAATATAGGACCTAAATGAAAAATCTGAGACACGCTTCCCTGCATATGATTGTCATGAAGGTGTTTGAAAATTTTATTTATGTAGGTTAAGTATCAAATGAGATATTAATGTACAAAAGATAGTTAAAAATTGATTAAATCTCAGGTTTTAATTCCTTTATAATGATATAGATAGAAGTAGATAGAGAAAAATATAAGCTTTTGAATGATGCATAATGTGTTTGGATCAGAGTGATATTAAAGAAATCATTGGTAATTTCCTTAATTGGCCGTTGACCACTGGTGTCTATCCTTAAAAGATGCTTGCTTCATATGTTGGGTTACATAGGGACAAAGTGTTTTCCATGCATATCACTTTGAAAACATGTCGAAATTGTTAAAAAATAAACTGATTGTATACTTTACATGTTCCATGGTTTATCAATTTCCTTGGGAATCTTTAGAGTATTTTATTTTAGAGAACTTTTCCCCTACTTTAGTTTTACAGTTTAGGCTGACTCTAACCTGAATATTTTGCATATCTTTTCTGTTCACATTAGACCATATATAATTATGTTGTCTTGAAAAACGCACTAATTCTAATCAAGATTTCTTTTTTGAATGTAAGGCCCCACAATACAGTACTGCAGTCCAGTAAGCGTAAGGCAAGATGACAGAAGAAGTGAACATATTGGTATTCTGTGTGTGATTGTTCCCTCATCTCAGTTGAGCAGTGACATAAAAGTAGGAATTCCTGACTATACCAAGTCCTACAGTTTCATTGTTAATGGTGACGGAAGATTCCTTCTCCATCCTTCTATACAATCCGATCAGAGCCTGGACAGCTACATACAATTTGAAAATGTGGAACAGTTTAAAGGTTCTTCACAGGTCTTACAAAAGATTTCAAGGTATTAAAGATTAACTGAGGTTAATCATTGCTTCATCAGTTACACTTAAGGCACATGCTATGTAGAAGGAGAACACAAGTTAAATGCTTTTATCTGCATTCTGAAAGCAATTTAAAAATGCCATATCATATACCCCTTTCATACTTACTTAAGAATATTCACATCATCAAAAGCTATAATGAGCATTCTTGGGCCAATCACTAAATAGGGAAAACAACCTATAGAGAATATTCAAAATTTGGCTTACTAAATTGTCTGTTACAATATTTTTCTGAGAAGTTTAGACCTAACCATAAAAGAATGTTATCATAACGCTCTGATGAGGTAATATCAAGACCAAATCATAACAGAATGCCATTGGGATGTTCTGATTAGGTGAGGTCTGGACCCCACTTAAATAGAACATTATTGTGACTTCCTAACCAGGACAGGTCCCGACCTAACCTAAACAGAATGATATTGGCACATTCTGATTAGGTCAGGTCTTAACCTTACCAAAACAGAATGTTGCTGTGACTATCTTATTGAGTTAGGTGTCTACCTAACATAAACGGAACTTCAGTGTAACACCCTCTTTATATGAGGTCTCAACCACACCTAAACAAAAATGTAACTGTGACATTCTAATTGGATGAGGTCATGATATTTGACTCATGAATAGTGTTATAAGAACGTTAGCCTCATGAATAGCGTTACAAGAATGTTATCAGAATTCCACAATGTAACACCTAAATCGTAATGTAACAAGAATCATTCCAGAATGTTGCTGCAACCTTATTAGAACATTATATCCTTGGCTGGGGAGTTCTATGGTGAAGCAAACTGAACTGTGTATTGTTAGGGTATAAGGATCCTGGCAATGATATGTGATATCGTAGATCCTGTCTTAGAAGTCAGGATACAAATAATTATTTTTTTTGGAAAGGAACCCAAAACGTTTAACTTCCATTCAGTATGTATGCACATTTTCAGTAATTTCATACACCTCACCTTCCCCTCTTGACTATACTACGCATTAAACTTGTACGCAAAAAAAGTTTGAAAGACTATTTGGACCCCATTCCCACTTTGGATACTTAGTAAATGGAAGGCCCTCAACATAAATACATAGTTTTAAAATGTGAATCCATAAGAAAGTGAAATCACTGTACTCATGTACTTTGAAAATTTGAGATGAGAAAAATAGAAAATGGTGGGTCAGAGCTTCTTTCAATGAATAATTGAGCATCTGCATTTACATCTATTTGATTGAACCTAATTTAAGATGTTATTCCTGTGAATTGTACATTGAAAAGTACTATACTTTTCCTCAACTAATTGCATATGCTTCATGTTTATTACAGAAGAGAACCTTTACATCGGTTTGTGAATATTACTATCTCTAAGAGAAGAGGACTAGACATGAATAACGGAGTCATATCATATGAGGCAATGGCCAACTTCACCTGTAGCCCAGTGAGTTAACGCTGTTGATTTTATTATATGTTTGTAATAAAACATACACAACCAAAAATATGATGTTTTTATAATGTTGCAGCAATGTTTCGTTTGGTTCCACTTTGGCTCTGTTATGTTATTTTGATGCCACTAAAATACGTCTTTAGAACCTAACATTGGGACATTCTTGTAATGTTTTTTCAAATCAAATAATATTATTATAGCCTTCTTTATTAATAAGGTCTCAACTTCACTAAAATAATGTAACTGTTATGTGTTAATTGGGCGGGTTAAACACTTACAAAAAAAGGACGGTCATAGAACATGTTTGTTATGTCGCTGCTTGCCTGGGTATGCACGAACATGAAATATGGTTATGTCTTCCAGTTGATTTACATTATAATGATTATTAAGGGCAGCCTCATTACAACTGTTTTCATGTAGATAGGTTCAACTTATCCATAAAGGTAAATACTTTATGAATGTTAGCTACTTATGATATATCAAATTTGGGAAAACATATTGTTTAACTGTCATATTAAGTAGTGAAGATACCAAGATGTGACATGGTTATAATTACTTTCATTTTTATTTTCTCTGAGAATATAACATGAGACCTTACATCTTGTATACCTTCCAAACAAGAATTGTAAGACCTTTTTATTGATCTGTAACATTTCACCATTATTCTGAAAGCCGATTTTTGAAATCGGCAGCAAAATCGTTATGTGGAATACAAACTTAACTCTAAAGCAATACACATAAAGCAATACATATATTTCTCTTAGGTTGGTCCAGCCAGTCTGTCTCTCTCTGTATGTGGTGTCTTTCTACTTGGTGATAGACGGGCTACAATAAGCGGAACTGGTACTTATCCAATGGAGTTTATCTACCACCGATTTGATCTGCTGACTACCAAACCTCGGACTGACACATGTCAATACCATGGGTATGAAGTCTATCCAAGTGAGTAAAAATAACTGCACAAACTACTTGCCTAAGCAACAATGTGACGTTATCATAATGTTGTAACAACATTCTGTTACATTCCGCTTTTGTTCTTGTCATATTAGTTTGATGGCACCCAAAAACGTCTTTAGTACCTTACGTTGTAACGTTGCACTGTTATGTTATTGTGAAATTTAACAAGTAACATACTGATTGTTATGTTGCTGTTTGCCTGGGTAAGCCATTATAATGTGCATATCAGTGGCAGATTTATGGACCCTATTTAAGGCCAAATACCATACTTTTAATGGAAGGTTCTCAGACTCAGAGGGTCTTGTTAAAAGTTTTACAAAGTGGTGCCCCCTGTTTCAACCTCACCATCAGTGACATAATTGTTATGTGCCATCTTAGTAAGTAACAGACTGACTAACAAAAGTTTGGTTGCAGAACGCTTCTGTTACATTGCAGGTTGGCTGGGGAGAGAGGGATTGATTATTTCCAATGTTGCTGTCTTTCTAATGATAGCAGTCCTATTTGAAGGGTACCCTAAATGCAGTTTTTCACTTTGTTTTGTTATGATGGATGGATTTTCTAATCATGAAACGCTAATCATAATATTTTTTCAACAAATACATCTTTATAACATCAATGAATCTTTTGCATGTCTTATATTCACATGAGTTGTCTTTTTCTTCAATTTGATATACCATATTAGTGGGTAATCACAAGTATTGGCTGATTATAGTGCCGATCAGTCTGCTGACTTTGTCTAAATTGCCTAGTGGGGATGGAGCTTAAGTTTAAACTACCTGTTACAGATACGGTTGCCTATATGTTGACAAAGAAGGCTTATAAAAAACCCTCCTCCTACATTGGCTCACACCAAACTGTGAAGAGTGTCGAGAACCTCATCAGGTACATCACCACAGGACTAGGGAATGTTGGTCTAAAGGTGAGTTTTTAATATAAGGTTGTAGGGAGCAGAAGTGAAATTTTCATGAGGTACGTTTTGCTACAGTAAAGAAGTGCAATTCAAGCACTTCCCACTGTATGGTTTAGAGAACATATATTAAGTTTGACTAATCAAATTTATCTTGCATCATTTGGTCACAGCTGAGATGAATAACTATGATAAAATACTCATTGCCAATCTTGTAATCTTAATCATTTTTCATGAATCTCTCCAGGCCAGTTGCACAGACCTAAATAAGGCCTGAATTACATCAATCTTAGCTTAACTTCGGGTTTCATTTTTTTCATTTCCTTACTGTTTCATTTCGTCATAATGGTTGTTCAATACATATAGGAATACACTACAAACAAAGATATATACTTTACATAAGTGGATTTTCATGTTTAAGAATGTTTGTGCACATTCCCAAAGGTTCGTGATTTTTTCTGGGCATACACAAGCTTCATATGACATAAAATCTGTATCACAAATATTCATCAGATTTATATGGTTGCCACCCCTTGTCTCAAAGGGTCGACCACCAAAGATAGCACTGTAATATTTTTTACAACTGACACCTTTCATAAGCAGCTAGGAGAAACATGGTATCTGATTGGTCATCCTTAGGACATGTTACAAGAACCGCTAAAATTGTGAAGCCTTTAAACTTTAAACAAAATTCTCATTACAATTATTTTTGTACTTTTGAAATAGGTGATAAACATGTAGCTAGAGAACAAGGTTTCAAATGAAATATCTAAACCAATTATAAAATTATACACTGTAATTAAGAATGCAAAGTATGAATGACACCAACCTTAATTGAAAAGTAATACATGTAGATCTACTGGAAGTGAGTTTCATAAAGTAATTCTAAGTTTCATGTTATTTCAGACACATACATTTTAAATAATGAGTGCTTTAGTGTATATATAATTATGAATGCTTATTTCAAACTTTATGTTATTACTAATGTGAAGTTTCTAAAACTATGACTGTACCTGTTTTCAGGATGGAGTGAGGGAGCTTATATCCTTGGTACTTGAACTGACCAGGGACTGGCGACAAAAGTACAGCAAACCCAACTTGACATTTAAGTATAAGTGGTTGTACGCAGGGTTCATTGATGGAATCTTTGTCAAATATCCAGCAGCAAGAGTTCCTGACAACTATGACCACACCACAAGGCCTTGGTATAATTTTTTGGTTACCTTGGTAACCACATAACTAGTTTTGAAAATGAACTATTGTCAAAAGGTCAATTGTATTTTAAATGCCTTGTGTAGAAATAGTTATGGTGATTACTTTCAAGATCACAATTGGATCACAACAACTATGTGGCTATGAAATAAATCTCAAATATATGATTTCCTAGGAAAATATTTGTTATTAATGATTTCATTAGTTGTTACTAATTATTTCATTTGTTGTAACTAGATGTTAGTAAAAGAATGATATTTCTTGAGTGATCATCAATAAGGGGTCCTTGGATGCCAATTGAAAAACATCTATGAAATTTCACGAATTGTTTTCTTTACTGCTGCGAGGAGAAATTCTTCCCAGAAAAGACACAAACAATTTTGTGGATATGAAAGGTTAGTGATAAATCAAACTAAAATCATTCAAAATAGATGTGTATTCACCTATAATACTTTTTAATGTGTGTTGGAAAGAATTGGAACCATTTGGGAGTGGAGAAAAATCCACAAAATTTCGTAGTGACTAAAATTCCACAATGGGAAATTGTGCCATCATGGGTATTGTGATGAATTTGTAATAAATCATGTTGTGACACGAGTGTTTTGGACAAAGAACGAATGTATGAATATTAGAAAGTGACAGAACAAAAAGGTCAGAGTCGAATAACATGATTTGCATTATGTCATCATATGTCACCACAGTATTCTAACTTTTCGTGGGTCATGTCTTTTCCTGAATGTTTTTCAGTTGGCATCCAGTAAATTTGTAGGATATGTGACACATCTGCACAATGTTTACATACTGGAATTGAACAATTTGAAAAATTACCCATGTTTTTTTGGCTTACAGGATTCAGTTGATTTTGAAATATTGATTACTTCATAGCAAATCAAATATTTAAACCTCTACTGTTGATGATTGGTCAATAATTTGCCATACATTGAATTTATACCTAACACTTCATGGACAGGTACATTGATGTTTGCCATCTGAAACATTTCACATGTAGATACATGTATGTAAAACGTTTTAGATGGCAAACATCAATGTTTCTATTACTAGAATAATAGGGTTTTATCAAACCTATGGTTGATACAGGTTCAGTAGTTCAGAGTTTGATGCATCAGTGATACAGGCAGACCAAATAATAGTAACCAAATTGTTATCACCCTGCAGGGTGATACAGAAAAGCGGTTCAACTCTCAGTATGTCAGAGATATCAGCCTCCGTGCGGCCCTGCAGACTTTGCCCTCATACTGATATCCCTGACACACCTTTGGTTGAAAAAAGTACCCCCTCGCACTCCCACCCTGGCTGACTATTATGTTTTTATCGATTCTGTATTTTTCAGGTTCATACAAAGTATGGCACACCCCAATAAGATCATAATAACAAGGCCATATGTTGACTTTAACGGGGATGAAGAAGAATTCGTCATAACCTTTTGTAGGGCTTTCGCCACATCAGGTTTTGGGTTAGTAATTTGAAATAATCAATGTAGTTTATGATCTTTCACAAAAATGTATATTTTTGCAAACATAGGTATATATATTCTTCCAGTAGTTTAGCATAAAGAATAGGTATGCTATATGCAATGTATTATTTTGTGCTGATGAACAATAGATGAATGAGCAATGACAATATAAATAGTGTCACAACACTGTTTGGATTAAGTATTGTTAATGCCTTGTTTGATTTTTAAATATGCCTTAGACATTTAGTATTCCGACAGGATTCAGAGGTACCTCGAGCTTATTTGTGAGACTCAAAAGTTTTTTGTGTATGGCGGTAAGGGGTGATAGAGTTTATGATAGAGAACTAGGAATGGGGCATCGGGTTGAGATCTACATCTGTTTGATTCTTACATATTTATGGTTATGCTAGAGGCTCAAGTGAACTTGTGGCCACCCTCAAGGCACCTTCCTGGGGCATGAAACTTTGGTCTGTTTTGCGCTCAGGTCAGCAGGTGCTTAGGTCACAGTGAAATCTGCCTGTCCCAGTTGGGACCCATTCTTTGGTATGTGTGCTAGCCATAGTAGTTTATTCTCGAGCATAAGACAACAACGGGTCATATGTTAACAGTTGAGCGCCTTAAAGGACGCCGGTTTATTTTCCAGTAGTGTTCCGCCTTTTATAGGCTACAGGTGAATGCTGATTGGCTAAAAATTATCTCATGGTATATCCCGATAAATCCTGTGTTTACCCAAGGTACCCCAAGTTTTGTGGTATCCCAAGCATTTTCTTATCTTTCAGGATAATTAACCTTTCTTATTTACTTACTGATTTATACAAGAAACTTTCCCTGATAATTACACCAGTACTACAGTATTTATAAAACCATACTTGTATAAATGCAGCAGGAACCATATATACATATTTTGTATAACATTTGGCAGCAACTTAAATTATTTTACCTCTTATAATCCAAATACTGAATGTCCAGCTAGGTAAGGTATTTATATATAACTGGTCTGATTAATCATACTGATGTTATGATGAAATTATATTGATTTGATGAAGTTTTTTCTTACATTGTCATTACCTTAGGTCATTGCATCGAATAACCCCGATCGGAGCATTATGCTTAGATCAAACTATTTCTGACTTTGCTGTCTCTTTCTCCTCCACTCTTGAAGAAGTATGCCCTCAACTAAAAGACTGGTCTGATAAGTAAGTTTTAATTTTGTTGAAGTTCTCCCTACTGTTAAAAAGAATAAATATTATTTATATGCAGTCCCAGATCATGTCATTTCCACAACAACTATAATCGTTTTAAGATTACAGTAACAAATTTCCAATGGTGAATGGGGCTTGAAACTTGAAATAGTGGTGTAGTAATAATTGCATACAGGAATGATACAATTGTTAAGAAACTCACAAAAGAAAAACAAGGAATTTGTGCAACTTCTCTACAACATTGTTATATTTCAGCTCAAGTCGTCAAATGTAATACCACCCTTACAATAGTTCCAACGATAGATTTAATTATTGTGGTTTACATTTTATTTTCTGAGAGTCTGCATTACAGGTTTTGTTTTAAGAGCTAATTTTATCCCAGCCAAGCAGGTGTATAACACGGCAGCAAAATTCTGGTTCTCAATAACGTTGCTGCAGCGTACTGCTGTGATGTTGCACTGTTATATCATTATAAGGTTCTGGTTACATTCTCCAACTTAAACAGAATGTTCTTATAATGTTCTGTTTTGGTTTCATCCTAACCTCACCAAAAAGTAATGTTATAATGACATTCCTATTTGGCAAGGTTTAAACCTCACCATCAATGACGTAATTGTTATATGCCATCTTAGTAAGTAACTATTGTAGTAGGACTTACAGCATTGTGTAAACTTATCATCAAAGAAGAATGTGAACATAATTCTTGGTGTTTTTCTCCCTTTCAGAAGGTGCCATCTCAGTAACAATAACTAATAAAAGTATGTTTGCAGAATGTTTCTGCTATTGTACTAGGACTTACAGTTCTGTGTAAACTTATCATCACAGAAGAATGTTAACTTAATTTTTGATGTTTTTCTTTCTTCCAGAAGGTGCTTCCTTATTGATGACACTGGTTACATCATACACCATGCTGATTTCCATAAGAGGGCCGGTGGGGATGTTCTGAATGCCCACGTCAGAGACAAGGTAAAGGCAATGTTCATGACCAATTTTGTTGCAAGGGACTATAAAATTTCAAGCTCATTCGCGATCATTGAACTAATAGCATTCACACTGAGAAGGAAGCTCCCTTGTGACATTTTCACAAGCAATTTCATGTAGAATCACACAGGTTCTGTATTAAAATATTCAACATGCTGAATATTTTTGCAAGGGACAAGGTCGCAGAGGACCATATGCCAGGGTGAATGGGGCTTGATGGGCAAAAAATTGATTGCAGGCCAGGAACAGATATGATTCACTGAGAAAAGAAGATCTTACTTTTACAATGTTCCTAGATCATAGTGATCCACATGGCCAGGGCGACTGGGGCTTTGTGTTGAATTGTAGACCACTCTGTGATTGTAGGCACGAAATTGAGAAGGCTATGAGTTGGCCATAATTATTAGTCAAAGATATAGAATTAATCCCACGATAAAATTGTTGAATGATATAGCTAATTCCCTTTTAGAAATGAAAAAGCATGTTGGTAGGAAATTAAGAACAAAAGCAAAATATAATTAAGGAAAGCATATAACCAGAAATGACCCTGCAGCTGGTAAGGGTCAATAAGATTATGTGATTGTTAGTGACCAATAGGAAGCCAATTAAAGCCATATAAAGCATGGAGTAGCACAAAATAAACAGTCCCTTTATGGTACTTACTGTGTTCACACTTAGACAATTAAAGACGAGGCACAAAAAGCCGAATTAGTCCAAGTTAGGGTGAACGGACTTAGAAGAAAATAGGCAGCATAAGGCACGAAAATGGATATCCAGGGGCATGAGAACAGGAGCATGATAAAGGCAACCACTGGGAATGCTGCAGTGGGCAGCCTGTCGAAACGCGACAACCCAATGACCGTCCCTCAGTGTAGCATGATAGCACAAAACCTAGCCATGCTTCCCGGGTACAACCAAGAAAACCCAGACACCCAGCCCCCCTCATCTTGATCCAGAGCTAGTGAACCCATGCCAGGCACACCCTCGTCCACGAGGCATGACTCTGGGACATACAGTCCCTTGCCCAACTCTCCATGACTGGTCTGCAGCCCTGCAACCTGGCCTGGAACTTGACGAAGAGTCCTTACTAACTGTCTACTCCGTTCTCTCATATCATGGAACTAGGCTAAAGGCTGACCCCAAAATGGAAAAGGAACCAAACCCGATTTTCCATCACAGCTTTATGTGTTTTTTTAACAAAAATTGCTGCTATCTTTTCTGTCACGTGGATGCAGTAAAAAGTGTGTTTAACTTCAATAATTATACTAGGCTGGCCACCATATTGGTGATCAATTTACAGTATCCATATCCACAAGTCTGGAACATGCAAACATACTAATGTCTATATCTAAATGTCTTAAGATAATATCCCTGGATTGTAATCAAAATAACTTTTACTTAAAAATGATGAATACTGAATGTATTTAATATCCACCTGATCATGATCACCATGCGGTGATTCCCAAAAAATGATCACATGACCACACCTACAGAAAGTCAATGAGCAATATGTAAATCATGAAGCAAATTAAAGACATCAAAATTTTCAAATCTAGTGGCTATCCACTAATCTCAACAAAAATTTGGAAATTAATCTTCCTTAATTTTCCAGATATCCTTCTTGACATTGTTAACTCATCACTTAGATTGGCAATCTTCCCAGCAGATTAGAAAAACGCCATTGTTGTTCCAATACCAAAGGTGACCAATACCAAAGAGCCTGGAGACTTCAGGCCAATTGCAATTCTGCCTATTATTAGTAAAATAGTTGAACACATTGTTCATGGTCAGCTTTCACTGTTTATTGAATATCACTGTTTGTTCACGAAGTACCAGAATGGTTTTCGGAAGGGTAGATCTACCATCCAAACTATTTATGACTATACTTCAGACCTTTACCGAGACTTTAATAATAATCTCCACGCATTAGCTGTCTATTTTGATTTTAAGAAGGCCTTGGACACTGTCTCACACCCCATCTTATTAAAAAAGCTTAAACTGTATAATTTCACCCAGCACGTAACGGCCTGGTTTGCCTCCTATCTGTCTGATAGGAAACAAATAACCAAATTTAATGGCAGTAAATCTTCCTCTCAAAATATCAATCTTGGCGTCCTGCAGGGCAGTGTCTTGGGCCCTCTATTGTTCATACTGTTTGTTAATGATGTTGCTCATAAAATTAAGTATTCTAGACTACATCTTTATGCTGATGACATTGTATTATATAAAGCTCTGTCTCCAAAAAACATTTGTGAGGATATAGCCTTGATTCAGGAGGATGTTACTTGCTTATCAGACTGGTGCCTTGAAAACAAATTAACAATTAACATTTAAAAAACCAAGGTCCAGCTTTTTCCAAGCAACCACCTAGACTTTGTAAATCTTCCTCTCAGAATTACTGTATACCACCAGTTATTACAGCAGGTAAATATTTTCCGATATCTAGGTGTGGAAATAGACTCTGATCTGAATTTTATACCGCAATACAATAATGTTCTGAAATTAGCACATCATAAACTTCTCTTACTGAGGCGGATCCGCCCATATTTGAATCTAAATGCTGCACTACTTGTCTGTAAATCACTTTTTTGTTCTGTACTGGACTATGGAAATGTCTTTCTTACTGTTATTTCCCTAAAGAATCTTCAAACATTACAAACATTACAAAATCACGCTCTCCGGTCATGTCTGTGTATACAAGACCCAAAAGATGTTCATCTAAATGATCTCCCTGTTGTTTCGAATGTATCTTTTCTTGATGAACAGAGAATTCGTCAACTGATGGTCTGTATCTGGAACTCTGTCAATAATAATACAGTAGATATCCTGTCTAGGGAGACTGGTGCTCATACACGTACCCAAGACGGTTACACTATTAATTTGCCCTTCCCACGAAATAAACTCATTAGGAGAACCCCATTTTATTGGGGAGCCTCTCTGTGGAACTCCTTAGAACTTGCCGTTAGAAAGGAGAAAGACATTAAAATGTTTAAGAACAAAATCCAAAACCTGATTAAATCGGGCGAAATCGTATGCTCCTATAATACCATATTTTAATTATCTCGTAAAAATCCATTGCTGTATACTGTAAGTGTTTTATGTTTGTCATCCCATCTCATCTCATTTCATAAACCAGGATTATATGTCTGCCTTACTCACAATCAACATGTTTACTTAACCCGGAACTGTTAATATATTTTTTATTAAGTATTTGTTTAAACATCTGCATATATTTCCCGCACTGTTGTACCCCACTGTAACTGAGAACTGAGGGAGAACAGACCCAGGTTTGAGATGTTTTCAGTATAATAAAACTGATTTAAAAAAAAGAAAAAAAATCAAAAGACTTTACACTCTTTCCTTGTCTTTGTAGGAGTGTGTAGTTGCTAAGTGGCTCTTTGAAAGGAACATTCTACAGAAGAAGTACTGTACAGATATTACTAGCAGGGAAGACAGACCATTTTGGGAGGTAATACATTATTCATACATCCAACTACAGGAAAACACATGACAATATTCCCAAACCCAAAAAGATGTGTACCTATTAAAGGAACAGTATCAACTGTCAGTATATTGGTTTAAGCATACCAACGTTAACTTAACAATAACATCTTAATAACATCACTAGTGACCGACTTTTTTGAGAAAGCTTTTTTATGAGGCTTTGTTTTATTGATAATGAAATCTATAAAATAGCTGTTCTGAAGGATGTAACATGTTCTATTGCTCAGAATACATAAGCTGAGAATTTGAAATGGCCAGATAATTTTACCAAATAATTTGATATGGTTTATACCACTGTTAAACCTTCTGACTTACTAACTGGTGGATGATTTTGTTGACATACTAAAATCATTCAATATGTCTTTGTATTCATATAAAAAAATCATTTGTACTTGTAGGACATTGGAACAGTTTAGAAATGGAAAAGATTGAAATATGTTAAAAGAATATTTCACCAAATATTGTACATGTTAAAATTCCATGGTATTTAAAGCGGTTGTGTTATTGTCGATATTTAAACTCTTTTTGTTTATGGAATTTCCATGAAGGTCTTTTGCTTTGCACCCAGGAATGCAATTATGCTTTGTCATTTCTTATTTTGTTAGGTGACTCTCAAAGGAAAAAAGGAAGCAGCGCTACCACACGGTGGGGCAATATATGAAGTTTCCAATACAAACGTGTTTGTCATTGTCGTAGCCGAAGGTACTTCTGTGAGGTGTGATGAACAGGTAAAGAAACCCCGGGGGACTTCATTTTAAGTCTGCCTGTATGTGTGTGTTGAAAAGTGAACTAGAAGGCTCCTTTTTCAGCTTCAACAGATTGGAATGATTGGTAATGCTTTCACTCAAAATGATATCAAATTACTACTCAACACAGGTGTATTTTAAGGAAGTTCACGAAATGTACAAGGGTATCTCACACTGAAATATGCTGTTCAGAGTCATACACTTTATCTCTTACTCTAAACATCACAAGTGCTTACTCTAAACATCACACGTGCTTTGTGACAAAATAACATTTTCATTAGATTTAAAATGTGCAAGACACATTCATTTTATTCTTGGGCATTACTTACTGAATATTCATTAAGCCCATATTCCACTATGCGATGGGAGGCCTTTTGTGGTGGGCTCATCTCCCACTACAAGTGATTTGCATTTCAGAAACTAACTTGTTTATTTCTGCCACCGCAAGTATTCCAAAGAATACATATATAAATCACTTGAGGTGTTACTTGTGGTGGGTCACCACAAGTAACACCACAAGTAATTTCTATATTCCACCTTGCGGTGCCCAGTTTTTTTAGTGGTGGGGTCCCAGGAAGTTATTTTGTAAGTTATTTTGTAAGTTTATGAAATGAAAGCTTGTATCAATATTTAATGATCAACAATTTTTTTCTGACTGTCCAGGGGAAATCCAAGCTTGTCAATATCTATAATAAGCTTGCATTTCCCTGAGACTTTTAATTTAAATGTATCTAGTCCTGAATTTTTGTTCTTTTTCAAGTATTGCCTTTCCGGCGACTGCAGGCCACTCAACATATCACACTGCTCATGTGCATCCCCAATAGACCACTGTGACTACATGTACAACAGAAGTAAAAGGTGAAGTATTTTATCAGCAGCTAGGTGATCATGATGTGTTGGAGATTAAGGTCTACTTACATATTTTCAGCTGTATCAAGACCAATTCACATTTGTTGAGTTGTACAAATTACTGGTGATCAAATATATTGGGGTCAACGGCAAGGTGAGGTAATCTAACAGTTAGCGCCAAGGATCAAAGTTTGGCGAGCCACGTGCAAGGCCAGCATGTTTACTACTAAGCCCCCACCCCCCAGCCCCTGCGCCGAATAACAGTTAGATAGTAGGCCAATGGAGTTTAGCCTACGGTTTCAACATCTATATGGACTTATAACTCACGTAATGACACTGTTGAATGATAGTGCAAGGTTAACTTGTAGGATTCATTCCTTTCCAAACCATCCTACAAATAAACCTTGTTAGAATATTCAATTCAATAAATGGTTACTTGTGTTCCTCCTTACTGCATTGGCCTTATTTTGAGGAAGCATTTGATCCATATTTTACATTGTCCTTGGACCAGGGGGAGAGGGATTGAGAGGGAACAGGTCAGAATTGGACCCTGTTCTTGGACTAGGAGGAGGGGAGTGAGCAGAAGCAGGTCCAAATTTGACACTGTCTTTGAACTAGGATGAGTGGGGTTGAGAGGGAACTGGTCAGAATTTGAGCCTGTCCTTGGACTCAAGGGAGGCGGTTTGAGGGGGACTAGGTCAATATTTTAGCATCCTTGGACTAGGGGGAGGGGGTTAAGATGGAAAAAGCCAGTATTTGACCGTGTCCTTGCACTAGGACGGGGGGGTTGTGAGGGAACAGGTCAGTATTTGATACTGTTTTTGGACTAGCGGAGGGGGTTTGAAAAGGAACAGGTCAGTAATTGACCCTGTCCTTGGACTATGTTGATGAGATTGAGAGGGAACATGTCAGTATTTGACCCAGTCCTTGGACTAGGGAAACAAGGTTGAGTTGGTATAGGTCAGTATTTGACTTCGTCTTTGGACAGGAGGAAAGGGGTAGAGAGGGAACAGATCAGTATTTGACCCTGTCTTTGAACTAGGGGGAGGGGATAGAGAGGGAACGGTCAGATTTTGACCCTCTCTTTGGAATAGGGGGACGGGTCTTGAGAGGGAACAGATCTGAATATGACCTTGTCTTTGGAGTAAGGGGAGGGGAGCAGAGATGGAACAGGTCAGTATTTTATCATGCTTGGACTAGAGGGAGGGGGTTGAGCTGGAAAAAGCCAGTATTTGACTGTGTCCTCTCACTGTTGGGGGTGGGGGTGGGGGTTGAGAGTGAACTGGTCAGTATTTGATACAGTCTTTGGACTAGGGGAGGGGGTTTGAAAGGTAACAGCTCAGAATTTGAACCTGTTCTTGGGCTAGGAGGAAGGGGGTTTGAGAGGGAAGAGTCAGAATTTGACTGTCTTTGGACTAGGGGGATAAGAGTGAACAGATTAGCTTTGTTCCGTCTCCTTGGTCTCAGGGAGGGGGAAAAGGGGGAACAGCAGAGAGGTTGGGATCCACTGTGAAATGCGACTAAGTTTCCGATCAGATCTTAGTCATTAGTGATGAAATATCTAACAATTTTAGATATTTTCCAAGCAATTTCCTCTTATTTTGATCAATTTTTAACCAAATCGCTCATTGCCAACACCATCTGTGCTCAATTCAGGCAGACGCAGTTTGAATTTTTGCTGTATTTCATGCACATGCAGGCTAGTTTCGGAGCATTTTGTAGACAAAAACTGAGGAAAATAAAAACAGAAGTTTCGGGTTTAAAAAAAAGATCTGATGAAAAATTATCAAAACTAACATATGAAATAGTCAGAACATAGAGGTGCAAAATTAAAATAATCCAAATGCTACCTTTTCAGAACCTTCAAAAGCAGATAATATCATAAATAATGAAGTTTTACATGCTGAAGGCTTGTGAGAGGAAATGAACTTGTCAACATATTACCCAAAATGCATCTTGATTTAGCCTGTACCCCAAATACAACAAACCAGAGAATCGCGTCTGGGAGAATTTCAACGATTTTTGGTTATTTAAAACAGCACTAAGCAGCTGGTCTTTACATTCTTATCTACACTTGGACGTGTGAAGGAGTGGTGAGAGGGAATACAATGTGTTTCTCCCTTCTGTTGGATGGTACCATCCGGAGATCAGCAGTCCTTCCTTCCTTTTCTAACCATCCATTTAAAATGTGTCGATATCATCCTTCTTTCACTTCTGGAGGCAAACACACCAAGCAGATGTGTCTATGAAAATATAACATTGATTCTTCCACACCTTATAGATCAATTGTTCAATATTCAAATTTACAAATAAGTATAATTATCACACTGGGTATGAAACGCATTTCATATCTTTGTTCTTTTATGTGACAAAAGATTTATAATGTTAAAGCAGCACTTAGTTCATTTTGCTACATGCGTCAATGTATGCTTAACAATGGCAAAGTGGGCCCAATGTCATTTACGTATGCCATTAGCCAAGGTCATTGATCACATCACAAATTTGGCATGGAGGCCTTCCATCTAGTATGTACGCACATTATCAAAAATCTTAGACCCCAGACCCCCTTCAACAACAAAAAAAACCACATTGGATTTGTACTAGAATACACACACTTTTTTGAAAAATCCCAGACACCCTTCCCCCACCTTGACGGATACACACTAAATGAAAAGCCTGTTGCCTGTAAAATGGTTTCAATATTTCAAGTGTGTACCATGTCCTCAGCAAGACCACTCCTTTGGGGGATCTGGTTTGTTTTGTACTTCATGAGATAAAATTATTATTGAATATTTTAATTTCTTTTTACAGTTTGATCACATCAGAAAAACCCCTTCCACTTTGCCCTGCACCAATCCTGGGCCAAGAAGCAGATGAGCAGACCACTTTTGATCACTCCAACCTGTCAAAGTGCACCGACCACAGCTGTCAGCTAGAATACAGGTATGTCCCAGGCAAGAATGTAAGGTTATTATAACATTACAGTAATGTTCTGTTTGATTCTGGTTTGGTTCTTGTAAAGTTATTTTAATGGCACCCAATAACATCTTTAGAACCTAACATTGCAATCTTGCACTGTGGTTATGTTATTTCACATAAAAATAATGCTATTATAGCATTCTGTATTGGTAAGGTCTCAACTTCACCAGAATATAATGTCATTATAACATTCTGTCTCTGAGAGTCTCAACCTAATGTTAAGGTAATGCATCCATGAAATACAAATACTCCAATCATTCTGAAATCTGCACACTCATAGTTCAAAACGTAAGGAATCTGAATAAGCCAAGTAAAAGGTAATCTACTGCCGGGTAGGCAAACACTCTGCAACTTTGACGTGCCTATCACCCGAGAAAACTGCGCAGTGAGATGTGCACTAAATCATGGATGCATTACCTGAAAAGATGTTACTGGTATGTGACAGTTGAGCAGGTAACAGACTCACCAAAAAAGTATGGTCCCAGATTGTGCTTATTACATCACTGTTTGTCTTGGGTAACTGTACCTCCCACAGGTTAAGCTATAACTTAACCCTTACAGGTGAAATCCCTTTACCTGGCTGCCATTCCACAAAGCGAATGTATTAATGTTTTGTTTAATTTGCATATAAGTATTCTTTGAGAAAAAAGTCCAGGCAATATAGAATCAACAAAAGCATGCATTACCTGTTCAAATATACTTGTTTCACTCTTAATATTGATTCACCCAATCACCCAACTCCATCTTGATCCATCTAGAGTTAGTAAAGTCAAAAGTAGTGGTATGATGAATAGTGTTATGTGTTATCCACTACAAGATTACATTCTTCAATCTTTATTTTAAGTATTCTGCTACTTACATGTATTTGATAGTCCATTTGCATCAGTAAGTGGATCAGTATCAATAATAAGTCAAATAATATTGATATATAATAACATAAAAAATGTAACAAAACCATATTTTACATAATAATAACATTCTACATAGGCTATTAATACTATTTTCTGTTGGTTCTGTTAGAGAGTGCCAGGACACTGATGGCTGTATACCCTGTGCCATTGAAGAACCAACTGGTGCCAGCTTCTACTGTATGAAAGATAAGACTTGTTTTCCTGGTGTGACTACATCTGAAATCACCGCACTTCAAACAGGTAACCCACTTTTCAAATAGTGAATATAATTTTTAGAATTTTGTGTATTCACACAGCTATTCAATTTTCCCTGACCTACTTTTTTAAACTCCATTAATGATTATTGGATTATCAAAAGGATGATACAGGCCTAGCCACTGTTGGCAAATAACCAGAAAAACTAGAAAATTTAGGTCCATAAGCATTGTAAAACTTCCCCATCAAATGTATGGTGTTTCACTGATTTCTGATGTTTTGCATCATAATGTACATCCTTCCATTAAGTTAAATATGTAAAAAATGTAAAAAAAATATTGGAACTAATGACAGAAAGAGGGGTTTTACAGTAAAGGGCTGTACCCACTAAGGGACTTGCCGGGTGACTATAATATCAAAGTTCGATGTTTTACTGGCGATTTTAAAGGTGATTCTGCTACCGACACCAGTTGCCCAGAATCTGCACCATACTCACAGGGAGTCACTCGGTGATTCCATTGATAACCCAATCCCTCAACAACTTTACCATTGATATTTCAAATGCCTGCCTGTTGCCTGTTGCCCACCCACAGTAAAAATTACTCAGTCGGTATGGGGTTTAACTGATTTACAGCAACTCATTATATTTATAAACAAAAGGGGTGCATGATATATACATTTCTATGTGTTTATAAATAAGGTCAGATGTCCCTTTTCACATTGGTACGCCTGTGATTGATTTTACAATGACTCAAATGTGCAAACAATGCAAACACTTTAAAATGTATTTTGTTTATTGGGCTAAAAAAGAAAGCATAAGGTCTATAGTACAGTGGTTACTGCTCTGACCCCACAAGAGAGGCAAATGTTTCAAATCCCAGTTATGGCCTCACACTTTTCACAGATTCTATAAAATAGGGAGATTTGTTTTTTTAATTCACATATTCTCAAACTTGAAACTGCTTGGGCTAAGGAGGCTTGTGAATGTGAAGAGTGTGAATTCCCTCAAAAAACTCATGTCATAAGAACAACAAAATGGTAATGTTTACCAGATCAAATTGAAGCCCTTAAAAATTTGACTATATCTCAATAAAACTCAAAATATTATGGTCACTAACCAAAATAGATCTTTGGAACATTAAAAAAAACTAATCCAGGTCCTTTAAAGTAAATCTCCATAGATTCTAACCACATCTAATTTCTAAAACTATTTCTGCAGAGCCAACCCAAGGAGCACAGGCGCAGACAACCCCGCTTACCACCATTAGTACACTGATGATCATCCTCAGCATTGCCATTTGTCTGCTAATCGTGATAGCAATCATCTTTATATGCATGAAGTTTCCTTGGCATAAAGCTGGCCAGACACAAGTGGAAAACTCCATCTCAAATGGTTCACATATAAGGGATTGGCCTACAGAAACAGGGTCAACCATATCAGAAACAACAGTTGATACTTCTGCGCTAGAATCTCAAATTGCTCAAAAGGCCTCATTGTGAGATAATGTAAAGTTTTACTGGTCCAGATGTGTAAAGGAGTTAAGGCCAGAACCCTTTGAACAATTAGATTAAAATTCAGGTCATTTCTGCCAGTTTTGGTAGCTTAGTTCTTGTTAAAACGACCAGAAATTGTCAAAAACGACCAGAGATTGTGTTCCCATCAAGCGATTCTACAATAAATCTATAAAAGAAAAAGAGCCAATCGCTTGGAAGATGCCTTACAATCTTAGATATTTAGTCTCTAGTGACTATGATCCCACCTTTACATATGACATTAACAGGTGCAATCACAGTCATTGGGCAGACTGAAAAATGTGAAATTGATTATATCATCAAACTGGCTGCTACATTACAAGCCCTATAATCAGCATGTTCAATCAAGGGTAAGCAGTTTGTGGTTGCATCCCCACAGCATGACTGCTCTGTCAGTTGTTGTCTCAAAGAAGCACACTTGTCTGCGGTTTATGATCAATTAACTTTGGCCCATCGCACAATGACCGATCGTCACAATGACAACTTTTAAGATCACTTTATGCACATGTGGTTACCGACAACATAGTTGTTATGATATCTGTGTTATGAAATGCCTATAATTCATTTTATACTGGATCAAATTGAATTCTGTAAATTGATATTATGGAAGGACACTGCAGGAGCCACCAACAGTCGAAGTGGACAACAAACACATTTGTTGTTACGAACCAATTTGTTGTTACAAAATTCATTGTGCAATGGGCCAATGGGGTTCCATTTCCAGCAGAGATGTAGCAAACTTGTTTCAACCATTGCTACTCATAATCTTTTTATATTCATTGTAAATACTCATTATTGTGTATGTTTTTGCCACTGTAGTCACCAATATCCTGGAAGAACTTGCTTTGTGCGTAATGAAGATAGGGTGATTCTTGGTTGATTTTGACAAATTAGTTCAAATTACAGCTCATTTACCGCATTCCGAATAAGTCAGTTTTGAGGATGAAAAATGGCCCAATGATAAAAGTTGACAAGGATGGGTGACTTTGTTACGACTGAAGTATCTGTTTGACCAATGTTGCTTTCTGGTCATCACATCCCCATAGATTTAGTTATAGAGCTTTGTACAAATCAAATACTTGTTTAACTTGTCTTGTATAAAAAGCTAAATAGGAAAGAATTTATTTTCTGATTTAATTCTTCAAATTTACAAATTTACATTAAATCTAAAAGAGAGACTATAACTCCTAAAAGGTGTCATCTGCTAAAACAAATTGTTCTAATCAGGCAGAATTATTCTTTGCTGAATATTGATTATATTCCTTACATAACATGAATAACTTGCATGTATCTTTCTACCCATACATATATTCATGATCCCTCAAATATTCCCGAGCTTGCACAATGATCATAAATGTACATTTAAAAAATCTTGTTCTCAAATGTTAAAATCCTTCTTGAAAACATCGATGAGTGGGAGGACTGGAATAAGCTTGTATTGCACTTATATATTTTGTATGCATCTCAGATGACCAAATCAACCAAATCAACGCTGATCCTGAATATCATTTGAAAAGCGTTTCCTTTTGTTTAATAAATGTTTATATATGATAGTATGAGATTTTGTGTTACTCTATGACTGTTGTGGTTGGTTCACTGTAGATTTGTAAAAAAAGAAAATCAAACAAAAAAAAAACATCCAAGATTAGAAAAAACTGCAGTAAGATTAAGCCCTTTTTTGCTACAGTTTTGGCACGCGCTTCTTTTTCAGATGCTTAGATTTAGTCTCCAGCTCCACAAATCTTCGTGATTCATTATTTTATTTGCCAACATCTCTCTATAATATACAATGTCATAAAGTTCTTCCGATACAGACATAAAATACATGATGACTATTAATGCAAAGGGACTGATCCATCTCAAGGCCAATAATTTGGATGTTGTCTTTAAATCATAAAAATCAATAACCATTTGCCATATGGCAAAAGGTTAGGTATTAAAATGTTTTTGAGGTCCTAGGGATTCTTCTAGTCTTTATTTCATCATTCTACATCTAGTTTCTTTTTACGGTATGTACAATACATCCCTTTACTCTAATTCAGGCTTGAATCAGGCAGTAATATCCAGAAATGAGCCTTTTTACTACATCAATATGGACAACAATGCATTTTTATGTTATTTTGTCGGAAACTTTTGGCTTACATGAGATTTAGAAATATTCTCTTGACAGTTATGGATATATTCGAGTTTTCATGATCAATGCATCATAGGAAATTCTAAATGGACTGTTTTTTATGAGAATTTCTACAAATAATGAGGTTAGCAAGTTGCCATGGTTTCCGGATTATTTTATTTTTAATTAAAAGAACATTGTCATACATTATAGACAATGATTTACTCTTCTCAATATTATAAACAGTGAGTAGAAAAAACACTCCTATCAAAAGTTATTTCAAAAGGGTATTTTCAATAATCAAAAAACTTACTTTTTTTTATAAAATATATCTAACTTTAAGCTGCCATCACATGGAAACAAATACAGTAATGGGGAACAGGTGGTTCTTAATGTACGTGACGAAGCAAGGTTCATATCTCAGCTTCTATCAGGAATATCTTAAAATTGTTTACAGCAGTCAAAAAACCAGTTTCTCTACAATCATGTCATATTTCATGACATGATAAATGGCCAATAGGTCCCTTTCCCCAAAGAATGCTCCAATATGTATTCTATAATTTACAGCCAACCTTGTATCATCCTGGTGGTCTTTCTTATCTAATATAATCCTGAATTAGAAAGTCCTGACTGCGCTGGACCGGGTAGGGAATCTCTCGCTAGAGAACGTAATGAATTTCCTATATTGGTAGGCCTACCAATACTTGTGGGTGCTTCCGAAGTACTCGGAAAACTTGAAATTTCTTCAATCAAGGGAAGTTCAGCAGAGGGAGTTCCCATCTCATTAATACTGTCATAAGGTCTGTATTGAGTGGAACTATTGCTTGATTCAGGAACACTGGAAGTAACAGAAACCCTCTCCGAGGTCTCTCGAGAATCATTACTCACTACATGTTGATCCATGTTGTTCAATGCATGCGCTTGCAAGACCCATTCGCCAGTAACATCGATATCGGCGGGTTGATCCGGGTTTACCTGGTTGGCAGGCCTCGCCTCTCTACAGAGGACCTTCATACAGATGAATAGGATTATCACCACAACCAGCAAACACATGGAAACTACCATACATATGGTCAGAACTGACCAGGTGTTGAAGGGGTTTGAATCGGCTGGGCTCTCTGAAAGTATATATATAAAGGTATTGTCAGTGCATTTTGGATCAGGCGGGGCGATCGAAAAAATGTACGAAAAATCACGTCCCACGAAAAGTTTGATACCCACGATAGGTCCATTGATCTATCGTGGTATTTAATCATCAGAAAATTTGTGTGGATTTCTTTTTCATTTCTTTTCAAAATTTCGCAATCCCATATTGTCCCAATGTAGTTCAAACACACATTAGGAAGTATTTTAGTCGAATATATATACAAGCAATGACTTTAGTAAGGTTTATCACTGAACTTCAATGTCCACGAAATTTTCGTACATTTTTTCTGGGTAGAATTTTCTATTGTGGCCACGAAAAATTGGGAAAACCAATTCCACGAAATTTCTTATATTTTTTTTGGTGGCCTGTCCTATTTGCTAAAACATGTGTTTCAACTTATGAGTCTAGAATATAGACTGTGGATAAGGGACCAAGTGAATAAAATCCACGACTGACAATGCAATTATAGATTTTGAAAATAAGGTTGTCGAAGATACACCAGACTTGACGATAGTGTTGATGAACAGCATTGGTTATTTATTCAATAAAACATTTGAATAATGAGGCAGCAGATCGACACATTTAGACTTTTGACAGTCTTTATCAGGAGGATTATAGATTGTGTGCAGATGACACCACAATGCCCTGAAAGGGGTTTGGGCACCATATTGGTAACCATTTAAGAATCATTTTTACTCATAATTCAAAAACATCTAGCACACACACTTATGTTGAATTAATCTAAATCAATCAGAAGTCAAAACTACTGTGTCAAAATTATACTTCAATGTCACAAAACACGTTGTCGGCCTTTGGATCATCAGGCTTACATCCACTGACATAAGCCTAACAACACATGGACAAGATAGCTGCTTTAAGTTATTCTCGTTCTTATCAAATATATAATTCATTGTAGAATTTCGTAGAATTTCGAATATGTCTTATCCCAGACTAGAACCTTAGACCATTAAATATAATTTGAAATATACAAAAGATATTTGAGAAAAATATTGGTTGGCTTTTTTTGACATAGTAATCATGAATGGCGATATAGATAAAAAAAAAAAAAGTATTAAAGTATTAACCGGGAACTTACAGGTCTTTGATTTAATTAGTGCAATATTAGATTATTGAAAACTTTGTATACTTACGTTTGTTTTGGTTATTTTGAGGAAACGTTTCTGAACCTGTTAAAACATTGATTCACTTTACAAGACGTTTTAAAATCACTCTGTCAGCATGTATTTGGGTACAAATAAACCTGGAGGAAGAACCCTTCCGCTTACATATTGAACAGCAGTATCTATGCACAGAAACCAAAACTAATCTCTCAACTACAAGTTATATATATATCATGAATATAAAAAAGAATGCTTGAGTAATAATTGAATAGAAGACCGTATTTTAGAATACACAATAAACACAACTCAAACTATAGTAGAAAAAGTATGAAAGGTAATCTTCATCTTTACTGTATGTTTTTGGACTGGGAGCTATCTTGCATCAACCTTGTGTCAGCATCAGATTGTAAACTGGGTAACTTGGCACTGTAGCCAGTGGCCCGTTGCACAATAGAATTTTGTTGTGAGGATCAAGTTAAGATATCTTAACAAAAATAGTAAATCTCTGGTTTTAATGAATGAAATTGAATTCTGTGAAGTGATGTAAAAAGGGGAAAAATTAGAGAAAATTCAGGTAAAAAAGTTACATCTATCTGGGAGCATTCTAAATATAGAAACAAATTGTGTCAAAACCATTGTTGTTACATAAATATTAATTTAGTTAATAATATTATTTTTGTTGCTAGGAAACCCATTGTGCAGTGGGCCACAGAGTGCTCTTTGTTACTTATTGATTCGGAAATTTTGAATTATATTCTGTGTTTTTCAAAAATACTTCCCCTCATTACTCCTTACAGTGCATAATAATTGTAGGATTATATCTGTATAGCCTGCTCCAAATTAAATAATAAATATCGATTAGTTCTTGTTTGATTTTTTTTTAATAAAACCTTAGCATTCTCTTTGATAACAAACAAATTAATAGTTATATCATATTATTACCTTTTAGTTGTGGTGTAGTTGTAGGGCAACTGTGCTCAATGCATTCGGTTTCTTTTTCCCCATTCAGCTTCAATCTATCGCAAAGGTAACAGCCGCTGGTCTCGCATTCTCTGCGGGAAAAACATGTTTAAAGTTTCTTAAACTATCATGAAGTTTGCGATACGCTCTTCTAGTCGGTCTGTTTACAAAGTTTTCATTACAAATTAAATGAAAGGTACTTGTGCGTGATGCACCTCCGATAACCATGAAATCTGGAAGGGGAGCCATCTTGAAATAGCGGACGGATGTTAAGGCCAAAGAAACCCAAATTGGCTGACTTTTACTGTAAACAATTTTACATTTGTTTCTAAAGATGCATTGTTGGTCTCCAAATCGGTAAATTACAGGTCAAAAAAGTCCATTATTTGCACTTAAAGTCAATGCAGTAATCCAAAGTTCAAAGATGGATGCGAAATTTTGAAAAAAAAACAGGATTTTCCGCATCTTATCAAGTGGAAATGGTTCCAATATCAGTTGTTTATAGGCTCAACAGATATGATAATTGTGATTTTGTGAATGAAAAATATAAGGATAAGTAGTCAAATATGGTTGATTAAGTAGTTTTTCTCCATTTTTCTCCCCATTTTTAGGAATAAAAAACAATTTTTCACAGTGACCTAAGGTTTTTCTCTGACCTTATATATTCGCTACACATTTTCAGAATTTAAACTAAAAACCAAAGTTATTTGTATTTGAATGTTGAAAATTCTACATTTACCCATAAACTGTAATAATAAACAATCATGTTTTCAGAGGTCTATATCTCTAAATTGATAAGGTGACATGTGATTTTTAAAGTTTCTTCATGTCTTCATAACGTCTATCTAACTACCTTGTGGAATTAAGATTTTTTTTTACTTTTTAAAGAAATCATCCCAAACACCTATAATTACCCATAAAGGACCTGAAATGCATGGCATGCATGCCCAACATTACTAATCACAATTTTGTTAAAGGAAATTATTATGAATTTGTCCTTTTTTATAGGGCTGTATATGTTCAGATTGTGAAGACGCATCCTCATGCGGTGACTTAACGCTGCCGATTAGTTGTACAGGATGGCCCAAAAGTGTCTTACCCATGCATTTCCCGGTAAATAGTTCTCTTTGGAGGACTAGTTGTCAGGGATGGGATGTTTAAGCCTGGTCCCCACAGGGTGATTAGTTTGCTAAAATTCGACGGCGACCAACGTGATATTTGGCTGTTTAGTCGTCCGACAACTTAGCATACAGTGGCGCCTTGATGTCTGGCGACTAAACCACTAATCACCGTGGTTTCTGGGCGAAATATTTGACATGTTTAATATTTCTCTCTAGTCGCCGCTGATTAGAGCAGTTAATCGCCAGGCAGGACGATTAATGTCCCATTTAATCGTCGGGAGTTTGATGTTAAGAGCATCCCAACGTGCCGATTAATTTTTTAGTTCCACAATGATTAGTTAGTTGTTTGGCGACCAATATTTCTTCCTTGTTTGCTGGTGAAATGCACTAATCGACGGGGTTTAATCGCCATGTTGGGACCCGCCTTAAGTCACCACGTCACCAGTCACCATGTGGGGACCGGGCTTAAGTGTCTAGGGATTTGTACCAGAGTGCATGAGTGTTAATAAGTGTTGAGTAGGGGAGTGTTCAGGGGGCAAGTCTCTGGGTATATGTGAGTGTGTGGACTAATTATAAGTGTCCCAGGTTACTGTCTCTGGGGAAAGTGTCCAGTGGGTAAATATTCAGATCTTTGTGTGAAAATAATAAGTGTCAGAGGGGTAAGTGTCCAGTGGGTGAATACATAACTCTTTTTTTGGGGAGAATATGTGTCCTGGGGGTACGTTTCTAGAGCTTAAAAATGTAACGCTTTGTATCGGGAGAATAAGTGCCTGGGGGTAAGTGTCCGGTGAGTTGAAATGTAGCTTTTTGTGTGGGGAACAATAAGCGTTCTGGGGATAACACACCCCACAACCCACAACCAACACCCCACACCCACACCCACACACCCACACACCCACCCGCACACATACACACACATGCCCATCCCCACACCCCCCCAAACGCACACACACACCAACCCACACACACACACACCCCAACACACACACATGCACACGTGCACAAAGACATGTTTTATCAGATATGATAATGGTACCAAATCTCTTTATACCTACTTGTTCTCAACATGACACCTCTGCCTGGTGCAGGACCCTAGGTCTCTCAGGTCACTGTACATGCCCTCCAGGTCCTGGTACTGACCAGGGGTCTCTGGTACACACAGGGGGATGTGGGAGGAAGGTCCTGTTTGGTGATGACCACTGTTGGGAAAACCAGTTAGATACACTTCAAAAGACTGCATTGCAAATGTGGTTGTGTATAAAGATTAGGCTAATCAGGGAAAATTTAAATTGAGTAGATAATTTGATTACACAGTTCATTGTAAATTGACTACACTGTGCGCACATAATTCGGAAGGGCAACATAATGTACACAGAATTGATGTCACTTGTGATGTAAAATGTACTGAGGATGTATAATCAATCCCATTTTTGGGATACTAAAGTATTTAAACTGCCCTAGGTGCCGCATCGCATAACAGGTCTCGCTGTTGTGAGGATTGGCACATTTCAAAAGACCTCTCCTGTTCAAAATCGAGTAACTTTGATGAAACGGGGGGACATTTTGGGGTATGAATTTTAATATTTTTTGTTTTCAGCAAATGATAGCTGTGTTCTTCAGCATATGAAATATATAGGAGGTGAGTGGCGGAAATGTGGTTATATGTCAATTAAATGTGTTCAAAATGAGTGCACAACAGTGAGGAAAAAACTAAACCATCCTTAATCCCTCGCTGTTGCGAGCGTTTGGTTATGCGACGCGGCAAGCCTGTGTTCATACATAATTTTGATTTCGATAAGTAATCTACCTATATTGAACTATTAGTTTGCACAACTTATGGATTCAATCAAAATTCAAAAGAATTAATGAAAGCATAGGAATTTCCAACTTGGACTAGCAACTTTCTGATCACTACCTTTGACTGATGTTGTACACATAATCACAGCGGCTGATGGGAGCTGGGCAGGGGCAGTCAGTCTGCAGGAAATGGACACCACAATAAAGATCGATTAAACATTGGTGGAAAACAAAATTAGATAAAATGCTTTCAATAGTAACATTAATAGGAATAAATCATAAAGATGATAGTCAATATAACTAACAGACAAACGATGGGCATAACTAGTATCCTTTTAGTTTAAGTTTCCTTTGTATGCATAGAGTTACAATCTCTACCAAATGATTACTTAATATATAACCTGTAGATAAATGGTCAGAAACACAGACATTTTTCCATTTGTATCACTGGGCTATAATTATAAATTTAACTAAATCAAAAATATATTAGTCTGATGAAGTACCTCTTTATTACAGTTGTCTGGTTTTGGCTCATTTTCAACTGTGATGATGTAGAGATTTGTCCTTGGGACTTCACTTATAGTACCAATGTTGTCCAGCTCAATTTGGTCAGATCCATTCAGGTTGATCTGTGAAGCAAGAAGTTGTATTTAATTCCTATATTTTTACATGATCTTTCAACACAAACTCTTTGGTCGGCTAGCTATTCATTGACTGAATCAAGAATTTTAGAAGCGGTCGATTGGAGGGTATCCTTTCCTGGTTAACTGTTGTGTGGACCGGTGACTAAAGCTCCATACCCACTAGGCGATTTTACCGGCGATGGGCGACGGGCAACTGGGAGAATCAGTCGATTCTTATGATCGCCTGTTTGTATAGTATATCAAAATGTACATGTTTGATACCAGTTGACCCTAGACTCGGGTCAAAATCGCCTAGTGGGTATGGGGCTTTACAACCAACTCGTGGGTGATCAACTCTGTTTATATTGATATTTTTGCCCTGATTGCCAATCTTTTATAGGAACAAAAGCAAATATAGATTTTGTATTTGGAAGAAGATTATGTCCTTACCTTCCAAATAGATGTTTGAATTATGTCACTACCAGGGTAAAGATTTGTACATAATTCTTCTCTTAAGATCTTTCTTTTTGTAAGCATCTTTGTAATGGCACATTCCTGGAATGAAACACATGAAAATTTGTATTGGATACTGAATATTAAAGCGACAAATGTAATATTGCTTGAACAGTTCTATGATTGTTCACAATGCACAAACATCAGACCTAGCAGTGTGCGATAATCGTCAAAAGGCAGCACCCAGGTAAGCAGCGATGTAACAAGCATGTTCTGTGACTGTACTGTTTTGGTTAGTCTGTAACCTGCATAATTTTCATGAAACAGTTATGTTATTTTAAGTAAAGTTGAGGCTTACTAAAAAAGAATGCTATAATGAAATTATATTATAGTGACGTTGAGACCTTTCTATCAAAGTGTGTTACGGTAATATTATTATAACATAAAAGAATGTTAAAAGAATGTCACAATAATGTCACAGTGAGATGTCGCAACATTAGGTTCTAAAGGCGACATTTTTGTTTGCCATCAAAATAATGTAACAAGAGCCAAAGCAGAACTAAACATAACACTATGATAATGTTATAATAACGTAATATTCTTGCTTTGGCAACAAACAATTTACCATAATTTTGGTCAACCTCAAAAACTCATGCCATGAAACTTCAAGGACAGTGAACTTATACAGATATTGACCCCCACCTCAAAAAGTATAAAAGCGGTCTACAAAGTTTGTATTTTAAAGAAAATAAATCTTGTAAAATTCAAGGGGACAGGTCCCTCAGGTACCCCTCTAAATCTGTCCTAGTCAAAAATATAAAAGAATTCTTTAAATACAGATATCTCACTTACTAACAGACATAGAAACTTGAAAATGTATTCTCAAAATGTTGAAATAGGTCCTAGTTTTGATTTTATAAAATGTAGAAATAAATGTCAGAAATCAAACAAAGGGCTTAGATAAAAAAAATATTTGACACACTTCCCTTAAACAAGATTGTAATTACCCTTTCTCTGATACTTGAAGCGACTGTACCGTCAGGTGTAGCAAAGGGTTGATGGTCAAAGATGTATCCAGAGTTGTCCAACAGGAGACACCTTTAAATCAATCGTAACATTATTACTGTTGAATGGTCGGTCAACGACATGTTTAGAACTACACAGGCTGTGATTATTAAGGGTTCTCCTAGAGAGTGATCAATATATTGAACATTTAAAATTGAAAGCCAACAAATTGGTTTTTTGTTCAAGTCAGAATGAGAGATTTTCATTGTTTTTTTATCATTAAGTATCTCACAATGCAAGATATTGAAAGGTTTGGTGCCACATTGGGTCTCCAGCTTTTTAGCCATTAGAAAACTTCAATAGTCTGAAGACATGCCTTTGCATATAATTATAAAGGCTGACTCTGCAGAAATCAACCAAGAACTAACTTTGAGAATGTACTTTGCCTTTACCTATATACTTATAAGCTTTTACAAATTGTTATGTTAATATGGTATTTGTGAAAGTGTAATTATATTGAAAGTCATTTGATTCTAACAGTCATCTCACTTCTCATGTTAATTTCAAACTATACTTATTATAACAAAAGCACAAGTAACATCACTTGAAAATAATGGAGATGATGTTATAAGTTATTGTTTTCAATATTATGATAAGCAACATTTCAAAAGTCCATGTGTTACCATGATGTGAAATCGTCTATAATACAATATTTAATTCGTCACGACCCAAATTATTCCTATAGTTAATTTGAATTATTCAATAAATTTCAATAAAGGACATTTGTACATAATCATACAAGCCAATTCTGCATAACTTGTCTTTAGTATTGTCTCCTAAAATGTCATGTTTTTTTCGATTCCACATTAGTGTTAACCATAACAAGTCCAAGACAAAAATAACTGAGGTTAGCTCTACAATTCACAGTCAATGCAAGGGTTAAACAAAAATTAACCTTGTTGAAATTTTCTGTGAACAGATGTTTTGAATCAATGTTTTTCTTGTATCGCCAGAGAGAGTCTCGGCAACACACATCACACCGATCGGATAAGGGTCATGATCCGCCCTAGAACACAAGTAAGATGCAGGCATTGAGAGTGGTTTAAAGCCTATATTCCGTGCAACTTTTGCTGCAGAATCTAAAGCATTTGGAATTAAGTTTTCCTTGCTTGGCACAATTAATGCAGATCTGCAAAAGTAGGGTTTATTTACAGACAAATGGAAATGTCACCATCTTCCCTTTAAGCTAGTTTGAGCTAGTTTTCACAACTAATACTACACTGACCTCATCTAACATATTTCTATAATTTTCTGGGTTTTGAAAATTTTATTAATTATATTGCTTCAGGTCCCTTTAAGGTTAAATATAGACTTGTTACCTATCACAAGCTAGGGTTTGCAATCTCTTTGGAATGATATGTAGGATGTATGGTTTCATTAAGATCATAGAAAATTAATATAAAATTGCCAGTATCCAAGCAAACCTACAGAAGCCTAGTTTAGAAAATATACTGAAAGGTTATCTACATACTCATTAATTACGATCGCTTTGCAGATTGAGACTATTGCCTCACTTTCGGTTGATTCCTCATCTCTGTTCGGTTGGGTAATAATGAATCGATCGGGACTCGCCATCGCATCAATATACCTAGAATGATTAGCCTACATGTTACTTTGATTGGAAACATAACAAATGTTATTAAATGTAACTTTAACAGCAAGATTCTAAAGGAAATGATATAATATGTGAACAAAATTACTGTACTGTGAAGATTTTGACCACAACAGCAACATGACACTGCTTCAAGTTGCATTATTTGGGGCATTTCAATGAGGATGCTACTGAGATATATTGTATTTCAGATGAAAGCTACTATTTATAAATCTGGTGAAATCATGCTATAAATCATGTATTGGCAGTTTCTCACATCTTGGGAGAGAAAAAGAGATTTTAAGTGCAGATATCTATGTTTATAAAACTATATTTTTCACCATTCACATAAATTATCTTAATGTTTTCAGCTGCATGCATGATGCAACAATCGACTACAACTTTTAAACCTACCATTTCTTAGTTGTGTGGTCAAAGTCATCCCGATTCCTCGCCCCAGGGTAACGCACGAAAACCCCATTGATAAAGCCAGCATACAGCCAAGTTTTGGTGAAACTTCTTCCAGCTTGCTTGTACTTGTTTGTCCAAATTTCTGTGAGCTGGAGTGTACTGTAGACCATCTCCCTAGCTTTGACCTAAAGTAAATATTAGTTAGAAAGGATGAGAACAAATTTGATTCTATATCGAGTCAGTTCAGCAAAACATGTTCATGGTTATGTATTATGATATTTCGGATCCATTATTGTGACTTTCAGACACTAAAAGGCCACATACCCACTAAGCGACTCTAGCATCGATGCTAGATGGGCGACTGGGAGAACCATCATTGTTGCATGACGACTGTGATATTAAGCAATTATGATATTTTCTTACCAATTTTTCTGCCGATTTTCCCACCAATCACGTCTCCCATCGCCCATCGCCCAGAATCTGCACCATACCCACAAGGATCACCTGGCAATCCTGAGTCGCCCATGCAGGGGACTTTCCTGGCAATTTGTCCAGTTACCCGTCACCCATCAATGCACAGATCGCTCAGTGGGTATGGGGCTTAACATTGTCAATGTTAAAGAAGGACGTGTAGGATCTATTCAATGACAATTTCAGTTATTTAGAGAAATGTCTGTTTTATAATAATATACACTCAAAAAATGATAAGTCATATAAGAATTATGTCTAATTACATGATGTAAAATCTATGTCAGATTTCTACAAAAAAGCCTTACAATCAGATTTAAGTCATACGTTGGACAGATAAATCTAATTCATATGTCATAACTCTCCATCTCCTTTATCAGCAGATTTAAATCATATTTTGGACTGAAATTTCTAATCTATGTGTCATAGTATTTCCAATGATTTACGCATGGTACACTTAATTACCTTGATTCCAATATAACCTCCATTTCTGCCAGTCTTGAGGAAGTTTGTGATTGCATCCACATCTGCCATGGTCTGGTGTGCCCCCTGGTACAGTCTAGGGTTGTTGTAAGCCTTACTGGTCAGCATGAAAGTGGCAAAAGCTGGAAATATATCAACAATTTCTCCAAATTACTTCTACACAGACCTTGTGCGTAGGAGTTCATGTGTCCAGATCTTGGTGATCACCATGTGCTCCTTATGAGCACATGGCTGCAAAAAGAAGAGACATTTATGAGTCTAAACTATAAAGATTGTTGATTGTGACTGTGTGAGTAAGTGTCAAGGGATTTTTCCTCTAAAATGTGTCTACTGCGTGTGCTTAAGGTTAAATGCTTCTGAATAAATTGATCACCAATATGACAGCCACATTATATTTAGATATGTGACGTCATCTGCCCCGCATCTATGTGCATCCGAGGAAAGACACTAGTAATGAAAACTTAGATCTTGCCAAATCCTTTAATAATCATTTTCGATAAATCTACTGATAGTTGTATAGCATTCACACTGAGAGGGTGGGTACCTTGCGATCATTTATGATCATTTTCGTAAGCAATTTCAGCTTGAATCGCACGGGATCTCTGCAAAAATATTCAACATGTCAAATAATAAGCCCATCCCAGTATACATGAACATTAAATTTTACCATGAAATTACATAGCAATTTCTTTCTAATCTAATCAACAAAGATAGATGTGTGAAACAAAATGGACCAAGGTGGTTTGGTTGACAAATTGCTCCTAAAACTTTTAAAATGCAGCTTTGAATATTGTTTTTTATCCCATAGGAACCAATGTTAAAGCCTGTCAGCCCAACCTATAATGTCCAACCCTATTTTCCCTAAAATGCAGCATTTTGATTGGCTGGCAAACCTACAAATCTGTCAATTGGTAAAATTCAAGAAATCATAATATTTTATCAGTACTTAGTGAAATAGAAAAACATAATTCTTAGTCATCCCAGTATTCCCAGCTCTAGGAGAAAAAGATTGCTTATACTGTAATTTTGTCCAACCCTTGTCCAACCCTGGGATATACCTAATGTGGGATGGGCTTATTTCCCACTGAGAGCTACGATAACCCAACATTTCCAACGTTCTCAATCCTAGAGGTCTACGACAAACCACATTCACCATGGTGAATGGGGCTTCAGAAAGAACCGCTACTTACTTGGGTAGACTTCAACTCCATGGTACTTGCAGGTCTCTGCCTTTGGCTTCACACTGAGTAGGTCTGTTCTGTGGTATATGAAGACGGAGGGGAAGGCCGAGTCCCTTCCTTGGGCAAGCTGGATATGGCGGTCTCCAGTATAAAAGACTCCACACACGGACACGCCAGTGCCTGGAACCTGCTCGTTCGAGGAAATGTTAATAGTTAGAAGGTTTGTAATATGCACTATATTCACACCGCACTTTAAACCATAAGGCGCAACCCTGGCAAGCATGTGACGCTATTATAATGTTGCAGCAACGTTCTGTTTGGTTTTGTACTGGTTCTTGTTATGTTATTTTGATGGCTTCCAATAACGTTGCTGCAACGTACTGCTGTGATGTGGCACTGCAATGTTATCATAACATTCTGGCTATGTTCTCCAACCTAATCAGGACGTTCTTATAACATTCTGTTTTGGTTTAATCCTAACCTCACCAAAAATAAAGTTGTAATAAAATTCTGATTTGGTGAGGTTTCAACCTCACCATCAATTACATAATTGCCATCTTAGTAAGTAACAGACTGTCTAAAAAAGTATAGTTGCAGAACATTTCTGTTACGTCACAGCTTGGCTGGTAAAGGTGTAAAGGCCATATTACACTATGCATCAGCTGCTTTGCGTTTTTGCAATTTTGTCCCAACACAATTAGCCAGCGCATACCAAAGCACCAAGTGTGTAGTGTAATATAGCAAAATTGCACCAATACAACCAACGCAAACGACGCAACCCAACGCAACCCAACACAACCAAATGCAACCAAACATGACCCAAAATGTAACCCAAAATGTGTAGCATAATATACTTCTTGTTGTGTCCGATGCGTAGTGTAATATGCATTGAACATGAATCATTCCCATTGGGCAACCCAACGCGACCCTAGACCCGATGCCATTGTGTAATTAGGGCATTAATGTTGAATTATTTTGGCCACTTTTTTTAAAAACAATGACATCATTCAAAAGAAATTACACGGACTTTCCTGGCACCTGCCCAATTCTATCAACCACGGATAGCCAATTTCTGGAGTTGTACCTGCAGGTTAGCCTAGATCAGGTTGGGTTATATGTCGACAAATCCCAAGGCTTTAGCATAGTAATTTTCATTAATTACTTCACCATTTCTTCTTAGATACAATAGAAAATTATTTGATGTTAATATTTTATTTGTAAACATACATATATAATATTTTCAAAATGGTTTGAAAATTAATTAGTTAACAATGGATATATAACAACTATTTGATAATTTTTAACTATTTTGTCGACAAAATTAGTCAAAATTAGCCTGCAGGTACTCAAAATACTGTAAAATCAGCTTTCCGTGGTAGGGAGAATTGCGTTGCCTAATAAAGGTGCAAGTGACATAGAAGTATTTTGATATAAAAATTGATGTGAACAAACAGAACTCACAGGACCACAAGTGTAGTTGACTTTGACCAAACGAGTAGCAGGCCAGGCTGATGATACAGGGATCAGCTTCTCAACAGTCATTTGAACCTTCTCTCCTCTGAAATGAAAAAAAAACATTGAAAATGTTATCGCTAAATCAAAGTGGTCTGTGTTACAGATTGGCTATTCAATCAGCTAATTGATAGCTAACTACCCAGCCAGCTTGCGATGTGACCAAAATGTTACGCAACCATAATTTTTTAGTCAGTTTGTTACTTACTTAGATGGCATGCACTAATCACATTATTGATGGTGATGTTGAAACCTCATCAAATCAGAATGTCATTAAAATGTTGTTTTTGGTGAGGATAGGATGAAACCAAAACAGAACATTATATTAAGAACATTCTGTTCGGGTTGAAGAATGTGACCATAACACTGTAATGATGTCACAGTGCAAAGGAACATAACAAGAACCAAATACAGAACCAACCAGAATGTTGCTTCAACATTATAATAAAGTCACATTCTTGGCTGGGTACTCTTTTCCCCCAGTCCTGAACAACCCTGACAATCACTCTTTGGGGTTTTCTATGAATTTCATTTAATAAACTATGCACTCTTGAAATGAAAATGATGTGTAAAATATTCCACCTAACCTGATCATTCTTTCGAGTAGCTCCTTGGCCTTTGGAAACTGTTCAACAGTTTCAAAGTGTACAACGTTGTCTGCGCTCTGGCTGGGCTGGATAGATGGGTGAAGGATGAGCGTTCCAGTTCCATCGATGAGAAAAGCGTAGGACTTGACGTAGTCAGGAATGCTACTACGTATGTCACTCTGTACGTCTTCGGTTGATGTTATCAGGCAAATAAGACCAATATGCTGCCTCGGCTGAGTTCCCCTTCTTGAATGCACAGAACTGCAAAACTGTATTGTTGGTCCTAAAATTGGAAATTGATTTGGATCGGATAATTGTAAGACTGATATCACAACACAAACTATTTGCTGTAATGAAGAAAATGGATTGGAATTTGAAATGCAAGATATTTACTGTTAATCAGTGGAAAAATGAATGTGATAACAAAATTCGACACAAGAATGCAAATTAGATGTTGCTTTACATAATACAACTAAAACTGTAATAAAATGGTTAATGATAGGAGAATTGAATGTTGAAATGTGATTATTATTAAAAGCTTTAACATTGTCAAAAGAATCTACATTTGATGTAAAAAGTCAAATGAGAAGCCTTAGGGTGCAGTGGGTGGATTATTAACAATATTATTTTAGACATGGTTTATAAGAAAACTTATCATTGGAAAATAATGATACTGCTGTATCTATACTTATGAATGATGGTATAACCACCTGGGATGGGAATAATGGCAATATTCTTATTCATGTGTGCATTGTAGTGCAAAACTTGTATTAGGATTGTGTAAGAACATATCGTCTTGAATAAGAAACAAGAAGCAAAAGAGCTACAAAGTTCCACTCATGCATGAGCGATGGTCGTCCCTCAATAAACTGAAGAAGGCTATATGGGCTATGAGTAGTGATCACCACCACCCCTCCTGCTGTCACATACAACTCAGGGAGGGGTTTAGGAAAGGGGCTGCCATAATTAGTACTAGGTCCCTGCACCTAGTACTGAGTGACCTATCACTCACTCACCTAGACCTGCCCACCTGCAGGTGAAAGTGGAGGTCCTAATGTGGAGAGGTGAGGGTTGATTGGCTCAAGTAGTGGTTATGTAACCCACTTCTGGCTTCTCAAACTGCCTGACTCTAACAACCATTGTAGGACAATGCCCTTCAACTGCTGTACATGAGATTGTGTAACCAGTCATTGAAAACAAAGAGACTAAAATGGCTGAAGACATGACTGATTGAGGGAGTCCCCACCAGAAGCTATAATACAACATAGATAGATCTAGGGACTCCCAAAAGAGGGTTCCAGAACATAGTGTATGTGTTGGCTTTTAAATACTACAATGCCAAATCAGTTATAGTTTTATAAAACAATGCAACATACCTAGTTTGGGGAAGTGACTGGCTATAGTGACGTGTTGAGATGCCGAGCTGAAAACTCCATGGAACCGAAGTTTAAGTTCTCCTGCATCCCTCAGTTGAATAGCGTAGGCTTCCTAAAGGAAATCACATGAAATACCCAAAACTCTTAGATGTACACAGCACAATTTCAGTGAAAATTGACCAAAATGAAATAAGTCGTTTCAAACTAATTATACATACCTTTATTTGTTCACTCACTATCTGCTTCAATAACGTCTCAGTATTTGAGCCATTAAAACTCGGACCTGAAATGGTTTCAAAATGTTACCAGTGATGTCAATGTCTCTCCTATTTCCCCAATGAACAATGTCATACTTAAGCGGTTAGCCATTCAGTATTAATCTAGAAATAATGTGGTAAGATAATATGATTTATATATGCACTGCTATGTTAAAAATCAACAGGATCGTTTTGTGAAAAAAAAGATTAAATAAAATTAAAATACAAAAATGACCCGCTTTTTCTTCCTCAAATTGTGCGATCCAAAATTAATAGATTGCAAATTAAATGTTTTGATTATGAAAATGAATTGTGTTAAATACTTTTATTTAATTCAAACTACCTTGGATGATTTGAACATATACAGCCATGATGAGAACACTGTCATTTAGGGCTATATTTTCCTCCTTAACTGTGTTGATAACGGCGGCTCGCTCAGAACTTTCCAACCCTCTGTTCGCTATGAAAGGCATAATAATCTTCTCTACAATGACAAAGAAAACATCATCACTTGTCAGACAGGGTAAAAGAAAATGGTTTCTTATTTACGTGGTATTACCATTATCTAGGTATTTATGCATGACATGTTCACAATATTTGGGTATATAGCTACTTTGTTCTTAATGTCTAAAATCCAGATTTCTTTAACAATAATTGTTTTTAAAAAATAAGACACTATATTGTAAAGACACTCAATGACAACTTTTTCCCATGGCACAAGACATAAGGTGACTTCATAATAAGCCAATCAAACATTGAACATGGGTTGGGCAAAATACATCATATGAAGGCATACCAGTCTCTGCATGTTAGATCATTGGAATATAATTATAAGAACACCAATGTTTTTCTACTTCCTCAAGTGCTGCTGAAGCATTATGATTTCTAAGATCCGATTGATTAACAGATTTATAGGTTTTCCAGCCAATCAAAATTCTGCATTTCCATGCAAAATAAGGTTGTACATTATAGGTTGAGCTGATATGCTTAAAAAAATGGTTCCTAAGGGTAAAGGGCTCTAATAATATGCTGCATTTTACAAACTTAAGGAGTAATCTATAAACCAAACTGTTATGGTTAATTTTCTAATGTGCAGCTGTCTTTGGGGATACACTGGGAAGCAATTTTGTTTGTATTTCATGGTAAACTTTAAAGTTATTGACTGTTACTTTTCCATTTAAAGAAGCAAATTTACTTAATATCTATCTTGCACACCTACCTCTACCAATCGCTGAGGGAGGAGGATTGGTGTCATCCCTGAAATACCCAAATGCCTTCTGGAACACCTTCGATATGTTGAAACCGTGCCCAAAAGGACGAATGCTGTGTATCATCTTATAGAAGTAAGTCTTGGTTTCCTTGGTGGCAAAGGCTAGCTTAGTTTTCACACAATTCTTTATTTCTTCATTCATGTCTTGGGAGTAGGTGATACTCTCTGGGTTTGACACAATGATTGATACCTGTGAAAAATGAACCAGAAATGCCAGAATGTTAATCAATAGACCAATTAAAATGCATAGGAGCTATGTTATGCTATGCAACCCACTTTGCTTGGCTGTGATTGATTTTTCATGATTCATTAATAGTTTTTATGATGCAGATAAAAGAACATTGTATAAAATTTGTTGTAGGCACTTTTCTTATGCTGCGTGGCGTTCCTCGGTAGTTCGGGGTTTCCGGTTTCTATTGCTGAGGGACGTGGGGGTTATTTCGGTTCTCAGCTGGGCACGCTGGCCGAGCAAGAAGCCGAGATGTGAGATCAAGAGTCGTGCCTCACGCACGAGGGGGGCTGAGTGGGTCGGTCGGGGGATTGGTATTCATTGAAGGGGGGAGGGTGTGTTGGTCAGGTCAGACCGAGGGGTTGCAGCCATCAAGTGCGGAGGATGGCAGAGGGCAAAAGTGTGTTGTGGTAGGGGTCCGGGCCGTCTCTTTTACATCCCTCTCGGGTCAGATAGGGAGGTTCAACTCCTTCGTCCCCTGGCCGGAAGTCTCGGGCCAACGGTCACCTATGTTTTGGTAGCGTAGGGCTGAGCCGGTTGCGCCTTGGTGCCTCCGGTCATGGGACTGCCGCTTGTTTATGTCTAAGTTTCCTAGAACTTCACTAATACTACTTCTATTTTCTGTCTATTGGATTATCTTAACGACTGGAACCCTCTTAAGTAGCTGCTAGAGGAAGAAGACACATGTGAACACCAGGAGTACTATGAAGGAACTCTTTATTTTCGGGCCTCACCGCCCCTTTTATACCTTAGCGGTCAACTCTGATTGGCTATTTCATGTCACGTGATCAGAGTGACGTCACACAGTCATACTGACGTCATTTCCTGTTTACATTATTTCTCGGGTTTTGGGTTTCGTTCCCGTTACACGGTGTACTTAAATCTACCGCATCGTTTCATCTTTCACATTCTCGCTTTGACACCTGATGAATAGACATTCATCACATGCTGGAGCTGTATACTAGCTGGTTACAAAACTAAATCTATGGGTAGGCACTTTGTTTTCCGTCATGATAGCTACCCATTGTTGTTTCATGCAAATATACATGTACATACATATGTACATACAACATACATACATACATACATGTATACATAGGCCTAATTCATACAAATGTTTATCACCTGCATATTGAAGGTGGTGCATACTGCCAGGCTGTATGTACCACTCCCAATTCTTTATAGTTTTAGCATTTTTTTAATAATGCTTGGGTGATTAAATAAAAAGAACTTTTGGGATCATCCTCGGATGGCTGTATGACCTATATGGGGATTGTATGAAACTCGGGCTTCACTTTCGGTGTGTGACGATCCCCTATGGACTGTATGGCCACCCTCAGATGCCCTGCATGGTTCGTCTTATTATAATACACTCAAGTACATACATACATACATGCATACGGACATACATTCATAAGACATAGTACATACATACATACATGCATACATACATGCATACATACATACATAAACATATGCAAAAATGAATTCAATTTTGTAATTCAAAAAATAGAAATGCGACCATCAAAATTCAACCTAAATGTTCAGTATGAAATTTATTGAAAACAATAATTTAATGTAATAATCACCCTGTCCTTGGTTGAGAGGCTGTTCAGGAGGGTTTCCACAGCACTTGTCAAGTAGTCCTTGGCCAGGCAGCTCGGTCTTGGACACTCTTTACCTAGGTTGATTTCCCTACTCATCAGGTTAGATGTGTCCAGGATGAAGACAACATCCTTAGGCTTGGGATTAAGGGTGCCGTCGAGCCACTGTCTGCCAGCAAATATACATGGATTAGGGATGCTTATGTTATAAAGTTCCTAACATAATCATGTTATTTCTAATATCAATGATTTCATTCCTAACCCAAGTTCCCTTTTTAAAACTAATGTATACTTACAAGACTAAATCTAAAATATGGGGTTTTACAGAGAGGCCTTTTTTTTTTGGGGGGGGGGGGGGTAGGGGGGGGGGGGTTAGGTAGGAATGCACTCTATCAACAATTAATGACTTCATGTAGTACATGATCTTCCTGGTCGTATTTTATAACACAATATAATTATATACATTGTAATGGATGAAGAGTCATAAAGAAATTAGCAAAGTCAATGGAATTATCCTACAATCAAAGTCATTGAGGTTCCACAGCAATAATAAATATTATACACAGAGAAGCTTAATAAGCTTCTTAAATTTAACTCCCGTTGTTGCCTTCTGGATGTTGCATAGCAACATTTCGCATATTTTCACACCCCGAAGAGGAGGAAATGCTTGGAGGATTCACTGCCCTATGAGAAAATATGCAGTATTTAAAGTGCGTTCTTACCTTCGTGGTATATCCAAATCCTTTTCAGAGACCTCTAATGCGGGATGTATGACTGTGGACCCATTGAGGCTGGTGAAGGCAATGATGTCCGACTGGCTGTCCAAGCTGTTATCTCCTTCTTCTAGGACTGATGAAACCCAGGCCAGGAATTGTTGGTTATCACTGCGATGAATGACACAGGAGGTCCTCCTTGACACCTGTCCACATAAATAGTAATAATGAACGCATGTATTTTTCGGTAATGTCAAAGTAACTACAACACTATGGGCGTAATATCAATTTATGAATATGTGCATATCAATAAATCAGAAATGTAACTAGATTACTTGTTTTTTAACCCCGGAATGTAGACAACTAGATGTATTTTGAATACAACATTTCCTCCCATACCACAGTTGGATTTAGACATTTTGAATTGGAAACTGATTGTTTTCTTCGACCTGCGGTTTAGTGTTCATTCCATTTTCTCTCTTTTTTCTCTTATTTTAGGAGTTGGTACTTCTAGCACATACACTGCCATTTCGTTTTAATAGAATGGCCATAACTACAGTTTACAGTGGGCTTGTGATCCTCCATTCATAACCTAGACATGATTATTGATATTAGTTGAAAGACTGTTTGTGTTCATCCCTATTTATTTATTTATCAATAACTGCATAATGTTTGTATCAATCTGTGTTATTTGTTGCTTGCATTCATCTTGCTGTTTAATATCTTCTCTTATTTGTGACATTTGTGCCTAACTGTTTTGATTCTGCTTTTCTTTAGCACTTCGTATATTGAATGATTTACCATTGTTTGTTTGAATTGTAGTTACTATATTTGTTTCATGTTTAATTTCTAGTGTCTGAATTTAAATCATTTACTGAATTGTAAATATTTCCCTGTGGATTATGCCACCGGATTCTTATAACGATCTATAGTAATGTGTTAAATAAGAACAACAAAGTACCTATATCAAAGTTGAAACTGCACTCTTCCCTGAATTGTTATTTATATCCCCACACTTAGATGTAACACTGGGGAACAACGAAAAATGGCTTCATCTGGCCAAATTGTAGCACCCAGTATCAATAAAATAATTTTAAAAAAAACAAAAAAACTCTGAGCCTCATTAAATTTGTGTAATACTCCCTACCACGGATAGCTGATTTTAAGTATTGAAGCACCTGTAGGTTAATTTGGACTAATTTTGTAGGCAAAAACACTAGAAATAGAAAATATATTATAGCAAAATTTGTTCTACATCCATATGTAATGAATGAATCAGCTTCAAAAATAATAAACATATTATTTGGATACATAATGAAAAAGTCGAAGGTATTATTTATCATGTCAGGATTATTGAAAATGTCTTTATATAGAAGCCTTGTGGTTTGTCGATATATTACCCATGATGAACCTTGATTTAGGCTAGCTTGCAGGTAAATATGCTATCCGTGGTAGGGAGAATCGTTAATATAACGTGTGTGCCGAAAATAACATACACTTAAATCTTGATTTTTATAGAATCCCTTGTCTTATACTACTCTTATCCTTAGACTGTTTAGATAATGGGCTTGACAGATGTGATGTAACTGGCAAAAATATATAAGTTCATATTAAAAAGATCTGTCGCAATTCTATTCAAATGTTCTATTGAATAAATAATAAACGCTGCCCATCAACACTGTTGTCAAGTCTGGTGTATCTTCAACATCTTTAATTATATTAAAAAGATGAACCTATGCGACAATACCTAAAACATTAATAATCAGTGGCAATAGTCAAAAGGCCATATTCCACTATGCAGTATGTATATTTGTGGTCACTTATTTTAGGTACTGCAAGTAGTTTGTGGTTTTGATACCAACGTGTTAGTATCTGTGACTGCAAGCAAACCATAGAAAACCTATATAAAATAGCAAGTACCACGAGCAAATGCTGCAAGCAAGTGCTGCAAGGACCTATATTCCACCTTGCGGTATCCTACCACAAACAAGTTTGAGGCAGTTTGCTTGCGTCTTTTCATGGTACCACAAGCAAACATTCAGACCTTTGTCTGTTGTTATTCTCCAGTGGAAGTTGGACAGACAACCCCAGGTGATGAGGATAGAGACACACCTGATTCGTAGGGAGTCATTACATAATGCTGATAAGGGCTCTGAATTGCCTTCCCATTGGCCAGAATTTAAACAAAAATTTAACATTGCTAAATGTTTTACAAGAGACTACAAGAGAACCGTTTACAGCCATGTTGTATATATCAAAAAAAAATATCTTGTTCTGCACTATGGGATTATGATCACATCATTCTTTAACCATGTCTAGCTAAAAAGTGGTTATAGGTGGTTTGATATCGCCAATTTATATCCGCCCTGAAACCTTAAGGCCATATTCCACTATGCAGTGGGTATCATTTCCGGTCCCTTTCTTTAGGTACCGTAATCCACGTTGGGATCCCCAACCACAAGCCAATCCATAGAAAACCTATATAAAATTTTTTGCAGTACAGCAACCACAAGGAAGTGCCACAAGTATTTCCTATATTCCTCCTTGTCGTACCATACTGCTAGCAAGTTTGCGGCAGTTTGCTTGCATCATTTTGTGGTTCCACAGGCAAATACCTTATAGTGGAATATAGCCTTTAATCTTTAAGGGCCATACCCACTACGCAATCTTTGGTCGGCCAACGGCAATCAGCATCAGCCTACTGGTTGGCCTACTCATCGGTGTAAAATTATCAAACTTGCCTAATATGGATCGGCGGTGCTGTCAGCGCCGACGACCGACGCCGACAGCACCGCCGACGCCGACGGCAGCGCCGATTGTGTGTGGGTATGGGTTGTCCATCAGAGACAGTCGACACCAACGCCAACGCCAACGCCAATGCCAACGCCAACGCCAACGCCAACGCCAACGCCGATTCAGCAAAAAAAAACACCTAGTGGGTATGGGGCTTTAAACTCACGTTTATTTTCAGGTATGGATCATACACCAGGCCATTGAGACGTCCATCACACCTAGGAGGCACCTCTTCCCTGTCATGGCTGGTCCACTCCTTCAGAGAGTCCACTAAGTTAGATGTTCTGTCCCTGTTCTTTTTAAATGTTGCAGTCACTCGTGTTAACATCTGAAACAAATTAGAAAATGTTAGCATTTGTAAGTACAAGTCAATAATTGGTATTTTGTAAAAAGATTCATGTTTCTGAACTTTTGTTCTTCTCTTGTTGTGGGAGTTATTTTGGTTTCAAGCCGGACAAACAGTTTGAGCAAGAAGTCAAGGACTGAGATCAAGAGTTGTGCCTTGCGCACGAGGGTGGACGGGTGGGTCGGTCGGCGAATCGGTGTTCTTTGAGGGTGGGGAGTGTGCCGGTCTGTCGGTCCTGAGGCGTTCCAGACATTGGGCACAGGTGGACCGGGGATTCAAATGCGAGTGCATAATAAATTATGGGGGTGAGTCGACAGTAACAGGATTGATTCATTGTTTGTGCGGGGGCCGGATGTCCAACTCGGTGTTCCGAGGGCAGTCGCACCTTTGTGCCTGCAGTCACGGGACGGTCGCTTACTATTTCGGGCTTCCGCACTTGTCCAGTCTTTCAGTCCCTGATTGGACTTCGAACCTTTTCAGTTCATTGTGCCATCTTTCAGTCTCTCGGTCTCTCGGTCTCTCGGTCATTTGGTCTTTGCGCTTTCATTCTACTTGTACTCTAATTAGGTCTAATTTTTCCTTAATTACTTGAGTTCATTCGGGTAACTAATTGCTATTTTATAATCTTGTCGTCTTAGACCCCTTTGAGGGCTATGCTATTGGAAGAAGACACATGTGAACACAAGGAGTACCAAGATGGAACTGTTTATTCTGGGCCTTACTGCCCCCTTTTATGCCTTATTGCTCGGCTCTGATTGGCCACTTCAGATGACGTGACTATTATGATGTCATATCCAGTTTACAATCTATTTTGTGCTTTCGGGCTTTCGTGTCGCCTCAAATATACTTCTTCGATTACATTGTTTTACAGTCTTATATAGATACCTGCTTAACAATAGATGAATGGACATTCATCACAAATGTGTGTGATGTCTCACACAGAGGCAGTTATATTAAAATAATGACATCCATGTTACATTATTTTTGAGCGGCATGGATAATTTAATTTGGTTATTTCAAACTTTTTGAGGCTCCTGAAAGATGATTCGGAAATTGTATATTTACACCTTGTCTGTCTATGATGTCAAGGGCTGAAATGCACTGTGCATGCTGCACGAGGTGCCGATGAGGCTACTCACTTTTAATTAAATACTAACTAAAAAAGATAGACATAAACTTAGGCATGGTGAATACATGGATGTTGAGGATCACATCTATACACTAATTGATAGTAACTAGCGCCTCTGTTTAACTTTTTATGTGTGTGTGTCAAGGATAGACAACACCTCTTAGCGGCCAATTCGCAGGGCTCTCTTTCAATAGGTTTGTATTTTTCAGTATCTGTAACATTAATATGAGTTTTATATCATTCAATAACCTTTTAACTACCCTATCTATACATATAATTCATACCTTGATGTGTAGATATATGCCTGTATGAGCATATCAGGAATACAACAAATGTATTTTTCACTTTTATTTTTTGAACATCAATATCTTACTTAATATTCCATGAAAAAGCATGACATTTTCACAGCCTATAGACAACATTATTTTGGAGGGAATCTTGTCTCAGATGATTTTTTTAAATTTTAGTTTTTGTTTTATAAAATCTAGAAAATAATGTTGAAAAAATTAACAAAAGGTTTCCCGTTTTTTTGAGATAAAATGATAACCAGGACCTAAATCAAAAATCTGAGACAACCTTCCCTGCATACAAATGTTATCAACAAGCTCTCAAAATGTGACAGTCCATCGAGCAGTAGCTGAGATATCAATGTTCAAAATAATAAAAGTGAAAAAATCGTTTTTTCACTTCTTATTTCCTTAGTTTTAATATTACAACCATAATCTTTATATCAAAAGATAGAGAAAGATATATTCTATCATTTGATGTACACTACATAACTGTAGCCTTGTCGGGGACAGCGCAATATCAATTACTGCAAATGGGGCGCCGAGAGGTGTTGTCTATCCTTAAAAGAGTTACAAATAACTGAGAACAAGTTCTAGACCTCAAAATTGAAAACATAAAGCGGTTGTGTATCATTTTTGCCCCTTCTATGTTTGCCTATTCTTATGAAAGGATGGAAACCCCATGCTATCCTTGAAATTCATGGAGTTAAATTAATATTTCATTTTCATCTTACATTATCGAAGTCCGTGTTCTCGCCCCTATTTCCGAAATAGCCGGTCAGTTCTCTCAACGTAAACCACTGCTCTGAGTTCAACTTCTGTAGAGGAGACAGAAATAAAAATGAAATTATGAATTGTAGGTATCTGAACTTATTTTATGCACTACATTTTCCATCAAATGTATATGAAAATATCATAGGTGCAGGGTCTTTTACTACTCAATGGATTCCCCACTTCTAAATAATAAGGTTTTAAACACTTTTTCGGGACATAGAAATATAGTTTTCCAAACTCAGGATTTGAATATGAAACATTTTATATTTATCCGTACTATCATTAATTATAATATTGATAGCATGATCTAATGTAATCAAGTGCTTTTGCACTCATCGTGTGTCTGACTAAATAAAGGAATTTGAAAATAATCATTTTTTTAAAAAAAGTGCTCATACCCTTTCAAAACTGTTGTACCCGTTGTTGTCCAGCAGCCCGTAGAGGTCCTCAAAGGGGTCTTGTGAGGTTACACTGGCAACAATACACAATGTCAGTACCAAGACCATGGGGCTACAGGGAGCCATGATGACTGGTATCGTCTGGAAAAAGTAGAAACATCGTCTTATTCTCGGATTTGGGACCCCACTGTTGCTATGTACTAGGCCTTATCTCCGCCATTTTGTTTGGTGACAACTCCATAGTTACAACTGATAAGTTATGGGACAGGGAAGGTAAGGTGGGAAATGAGTAAACATTTTAATTATGTACTCCAAAATTTCCACAACATGGTTATTATAATTAAATATGAAAGAAAGAGCGTATGTTGAATTTGGGAGGCTGGCCCCTTTAGATCTCTTTAAGGAGTAGAAAGATCAGATTGTTATCCATTGTGCCTATGGAGTTGTATTCACCAACTTTCACACCTGAATGTAGTGCCAACTACAGCAAGAACCCAAATAACCGAATCCGAGAATAATGGTCTATACACGGAGGGATTCTGTCCCAGCCAAACATGTGATGTTACTATAGTATTGTACCAATGTTCTGGTTTTGTTCTTGTTATGTTGATGGCTCCCAATAATTTTAATTTGCTGCAACTTGCTGTTGTGATGTTACATTGTGACGTTATTATAACATTCTGGTTATGTTCTTCAACATATACAGAACGTTCTTATAACATTCTGTTTTGATTTCGTCCTAACCTCAACCAAAAATAATGTTGAAGGTAGAAATACACCGAAACAATGACAACTGTATAAGTTATTGATGAGGCTTTTATTAAGTTGATCAGTCCAACATTTCGGAACTCGTTGTTCCTTCTTCAGGGATGAATATTGACAGTTTCTTTGCATTAAGTACAGCAATGTGTTCAATTTTGCTTTTTTGACATGTATCCATGGTAACAGGTTGTGTAGTGTAGTTAGGTAATAATACATAACTTTACCTTTATAGGTTGTAATTGTATTTAATGGGTATCATTCGTTACTGATACTAATGAGAAAAAAAAATAATGTTATGATAATGTTCTGAGTTGGTGAAGTCGAAAAGACTCACCATCAATAACAAAACTGTTTCGTGCATCTAAAGAAAAATGATAAAAACAACAAATCCAAACCTACCAACCCTATTTTTCTAGAGGTATGAAACCTGAATGCAACAATTTTTTTTTTTTCTTTTCTTTTTTTTCTTATTTTTTTTCTATTTTTTGTGGAAGTGCGGCCTGGTGGCACCCACACCTCATGGGCCCATTTCACCCTACCACGAATAACCAGTTTCTTGACTTTTACCTGCAGGTTAGCTTTAATCAGGGTGCATGCTGGGTAATATGTCGACAAAAGTCCTAGCTTCAATATAGAAATTGTCATCAACCATGCCATTATTTTTGTTTTAACTATTATGGAAACTATTGATGACTATTTTACATTTTGTATATGTACATGTTTATTATTCTTTAAGTTGGTTTGGAAATTCGTCCATTATAGTAAAAAATATAACAAGTATTTCCATATTTTCTATAGGTTTTTCTGTGTTCTTGTCGACAAAAATTGCTCAAAATTGCTTTAAATCCTGTAAATCAACTATCCGTGGTAGGGAGAATTAAGACCAGGGACGCTGACCCTATTGCCCTGTTTCCACCAACTGATTTTTCTATGAAAGATTCCAAAAATAGTCTATAGATCGTCCAAATTTGTAAATCGTCCAAGAAATTGTATGGTTGAAACAAAAAATCGCTCAGACGACTGCTTTTTCCGGACGATCTTTTACATTGTCAGGCGACTAAGACCCCCGAAGGACGACAGACAAATTATTTGATATGTTGAATAATTTCAGACGATTTTGGCTTGTTGGACGATTTTTCTACACAAAGTTTGCATTCATCTTTTGGTGGAAACAGGAAATATTAGGACGATTCAGTAAATAACAAATATTATAGTAAAATGAAATGAATACAAGGTGACAAAATAAAACTCGTATATGCTATCATAAAAAGAATTATACTATATTTGTTGAGTAAATATATTGTTTGATTAAATCATCTGTAAAATTGTCTGTAAAATCGTCTGTAAAATCATTCTATGGTCCTTTTGTGGAAACAGAAAATCTTCCAAAAAATCGTCACTAATGCACGATTCTTTCTAACAATAAAACTGTCTGTATTTGTCTGTTGAAAAAATTGTTCAATTTTGATAACGTCATTTTGGTGGAAACAGGGCATAAGTCCTTAAGCATACACAGGAGGGTTATTCGTTATTATTGGTCAGATGCCCCACACACATTGCTCTTCGGTTTCATCAATCGGAGAGACTTCACGCTGTAAAACTGTTGGTTGCTAGTAGCGTTATAGGATAATAGTTGTTAAGTAGCAAAAAGTAACACTACTCTAAACTTCCTGAATGAAATGCTACCGTATATTGACATGTACCAGTCATACTCCAGCCCTGGCTATAGTATGTCAGGACCAGTGTATCTTAAACTCCGACCTACCTCAGTCAATGGTAGTACCTCTACTATGGCAACATCGCAATGGCCATCCTTTTGTCAGTCATATTGGTCAGTGTAGGTCAGTATAGGTCCAAATCCAAGGCCAGCTCTCTAAATTAGACATGGTCGTGTGTATGTAGGAATCTTAATGACTTAAATTCCCAGCCTTCTTTTATCAAGCAAGTAGGGCAGGAAAGGCACCCATCCTTATCGCCTGACATTATTACCTTGTTACATGGATACCTGGATGAACCACACATGATTTATGTTTTCTTTTGTCTGTGTTCTTTTTTCATATTTCCTTACTTTTTGGATGAATAAGGGAAGACTAACGTAGTCCAATGTATATAATTATATTACAGTACAATATATCTTTCTCTGAAATAATATTAAACAAATGGTTTCATTATATTGGTTGTATAGTCTTCAGTGCCTACGTGCAAGAACCTAAACGGTTTTGAAGGGAAACATCAAGGAAAATCAAATTACTTTTGAAAAATATCCAGGGTAAATGTTCGTGTATTTGATTTATTTTGGCAGGAGCTATTAAAATAATTACAAGAATGAGTGTACGCACGTTGTTTTCTTGAAACGTGATTAAGAGTATCCTCTGCACATAAAGGCCTACTTATAATTGTATATTATGTGGATCTCATGATAGTAGCCTTAACTATGATATTTTTTTAACTAGTAACGTCGCCTGCAAATAATACAATTTATGGGAAATATCCAAATGACGCTACTATAATTCCTAAACACTTAAAACTTGATGTGTGTCAGATGCGACAATGATTGAGTAACTGTTCCCAAATGGTTACACCAAAAGTAGGAGAACCAGCAAAGCATGTGACGTTATTATAATGTTGCAGCAACATTCTATTTGACACGGGACTGATTCTTGAAATATAATTTTGATGGCTCCCAAAAATGTTGCTGCAACACGCTGCTGTTGCTGCAACACACTGCGATGTTATTATAACATTCTGGTTACGTCCTTCTACCTAAAATGTTCTGATACTGTTCTGTTTTGGTTTTGTCCTAACCTCACCAAAAATAATGTTATATTAACATTCTGAGTCGGTGAGGTTTCAACTTCACCATCAATAATGTAATTGTTGGGTGCCATCTTCATAAGTAACAGACTGACTAAGAAAAGTATGATTGCAGAACGTTGTTTACGTCCAAACTTGGGTGGGTCAGCTTAGGTCGTCTTTGGCTACACTTTCTGTTCTTGGGGAAGCACGTCAGCAAGGTTGCATCATTATCGGTTTCATTACCCACTTCCGCCAAAAAGAACTTTTTACAGTTATCTCTATACGTATACCATGTTATAGTTGTTACAATAGATACTCGGAAGATTTTAGATAGTGAATGTATACACATATATATGTATATACTCTATAATAAGGATGTCTGATTTGACACCAGAGGCCTCCACTGTTTTGGAAGTGACGCATAGTGGAGTACAGTGGTCCCCCTCTTAAGCCGTGTCCCCACGTGGCGACTAAACCTTGGCGATTAAATGTGTATGGTGGCCCAAAGAACCAAGTCCATGCATTCCCCGGCAACTACTGCTCTATGGGGCACTAAAACGGCGGCGACCAACGTGATAATCAGTATTTAAATCGCCCGATGACTTACCATACAAGGGCGCCGTGATGTCTGGCGACTAAACAACTAGTCGCCGTGGTTTCTGGGCATAATATTTGACATGTTTAATATTTTCCTTTAGTAGGCGGTGATTAGTGCAGCTAATTGGTGGGCAGGGGGAACAATACGACCTCTAATCGTCAGCATTTTGATGGGAAGAGCGTCCCAATGTGGCGATTAATTCTCTTTTTCCCACCGCCGATTATTGAGTATTATGACGACGCATCAAATTCTTTTAGCACTTTGGGCCACCGTAGACAATTAGTCGCTGTGTTTTAATCGCCACGTGGGGACGCGGCTTTATGCAGCCACCCTCGGGGAATCCTACTGGCTGCTGCTGAAGGGTGGCCGATGGTGAGGGGGAGGAGTTATAGAGTCACTTCTCAAAACACACATTGTGATGTTAATTTTATATGACAGATTCAGTAAATACTTGTAGTTGTTGGAGGGAAGATATGCCATGCCTAAACTTAGGTATGACAATTTGATTCGAAACGGCACTAGACATACCACTCTATACATACAGTTAACCATTACATAAAATGTAAAATACTTTTTTATGCTTTATGTCGTGCATGTAGGACTAATATTGCGCATTTATTCTTATAATATTTAGCATTTAGGGGGGGGCGTTCTCGTACAATCTCCAATCTCGTACAAAGTGCCTAACGGTTGTCTCGGATGGTGGTTCTAACAATGACGACGAGGACCATGCCCCAAAAAATTAAAAAGGTGGTAATGTGTCGGCCGAGGCCTGCCATTTGATCGTTAAGTCCGTTCAGCTCCTGAATTTGCGCCTCTTTACGTTCATGCAAGTTCATTCATGTACCCTTTTTGCCTAAAGTCCTTTCCTCCTAACTTATTTGAACTTGGGTCTAATTAATGCTCTCCTCGTCTAAAAGGCTCTTCTTTGTCATTTTGCGCCAATTCCCATGCAGACAGAAGGTGTGAACACAGTAAGTTCCAAAGTGGGAATGTTTATTCTCGTGTAATCACTTCTATTTATAGCCATAACCTGGCTCCTGATTGGTTACATGACATCTTGTGGTCACTTTGACCCTAACTGAGGTCACTTCCGGATACATTATGATTTCCTACCCAAATACATTTTTGTGCAACTCATGCTGTACGAGTTTGTACCACATGGCTAGGATGGACATAAAGATGAAACCTCATGCTAAATACCATTTTTTTTAGTTGGTCTATATAGTAGAAGCCGTTTAACATTGAGAGTCTGAAATTCTACATGTTATAGGTTATTAACATTGTATCAACGATGAGTATATAAAGTTGACTATTGGGACCAGGATAGTGTAAATGCAACGTAATTCACAATGTTGTAACAAAGTTTCTGGGAGTCTATATTTTTACATTGTCACAACATAAAAATGCAACGTGGTCACAATGAAAGCATGGCGTTGTCACAACATTGTAGCAACGTGATTTTGTTTGCTTGGTGGATATTTCAAGCATCTGGCCATAGTTACCGCAGAAATACCTTGCTTATTTTGGTTACACGCGTTGTAACATAAAGAACCAATGTTTGAACAACATTTTATAACCTGAACATAACTGAAAACTAGTGCTTATTTAGGGTTTATATGAGAATATGGGGTTACTAGTTCACTATTTCATAATCTCCCGTCTTTGCCTCATAGTTTTCTCACGCGCCATCTAGTGGTAGAACTAATCCACACTCTGGGCGTTCAGATCTGAATCCTAGACAACACTGTGTATAGAGTCAGTTTATTGTGGAATATTAGAAGCCTCACACATGCCAGTGTAGTTACAAGAAAAGTAAGTTCCTATGTACAGGTGTTGTTTGTAGACCCGGAGGTAAACTTCCTTGTTCAAGTCCGCCTAACACCATATGGTCTCACAGACTGCCGGAGTTCCAATAGTAGTCACCAGATGTCACCAGACGCTAGATACTGACCAAACCCCCAAATTGCCAAGATTCTAAACATGTATCGGTTAAACTCTCGCTCCAAACAGCCGTCGTCACTTTTTTTATATTGTGACGTTCCTCGGTAGTTCGGGTTTTCCGGTTTCTATCTCCTAGGGACGTGGGGGTTATTTCGGTTCTCAGCTGGGCACGAACGCCGAGCAAGAAGCCGAGATGTGAGATCAAGAGTCCTGCCTCACGCACGAGGGGGACTGAGTGGGTCGGTCGGGGGATCGGTATTCATTGAAGGGGGGAGGGTGTGTTGGTCGGGTCGGGCCAAAGGGTTGCAGACATCAAGCGCAGAGGATGGCGGAGGGCAAAAGTGTTGTTGTGGTAGGGGTCCGGGCCGTTTCTTCTATACCTCGCTCTAAGGCCGGCTGGGGGGGGCTCTACTCCTTCGTCCCCTGGCCGGAAGTCTCGGGCCAACGGTCACCTATGTTTTGTTAGTGTGGGGCCGAGCCGGTTGCGCCTTGATGCCTCCGGTCATGGGACTGCCGCTGGTTATTTCGGGCTTCTTCACTTGGCCGGTCTTCCTTCCTCGGGCCGTCGGTCGGGTAGTTTTGGGCCTTCGGGCCATGACTTTCGGTCCTTCGGGCCTTCGGACCCCGCACTATTTTAAGTCTAAGTTTTCTATAACTTTACTAATATTACTTCTATTTTCTATTAATCTAGTCCATGTTAGATCATCTTATTGACTGGAACCCTCTTAGGGAGCTGCTAGAGGAAGAAGACACGTGTCAACACCAGGAGTACTATGAAGGAACTCTTTATTTTCGGGCCTCACTGCCCCTTTTATACCTTAGCGGTCAACTCTGATTGGCTATTTCATGTCACGTGGTCATAGTGACGTCACGCAGTCATACTGACGTCATTTCCGGTTTACATTATTTCTCGTGTTTCGGGTTTTGGGCTTCGGGTTTCGGGTTTCGTTCCCGTTTACACAATATACTTAAATCTACCGCATCATTTTACATTCACATTCTCGCTTTGACACCTGATGAATAGACATCACAATATTCTCTTGACTATTGATTTTCCCTTCAGGTAGTGCTGCTGCTGGTAGACGGGGCTCACCAACCATTACCGGTACAGGTTTACCATACCCATCAGAGGCGCTACCCATAACAACTTTGCTATATAGAATTCTCCTTACAATTTTGAACATTCATTATCTATCATTCTACTCATACCAATCATGTGCACAAGGTATCTAATCACTACCATTGTACTATAGTGCCATTGGTGTTATCTAATATACAGATGTCTATTTCTAAAGAGTCTTGGCATAATATATAACATTGGTTCCTCATTGCGCTTGATAGAGCAATTGCGGGTCATTGGCACCAGCTAGTGGTTTCAGGCCCAAAACACATATCTCCAACTCATCAATATTCATGAACCACCCTGTCTAGAGGGTAAACCCCACATATTGCATTGGCGCATGCTCGGCGCTTCCCCCTCAGAGCACCGTCACTCTTTGTCCTGCTTTCAGCCCCTCCACATTGACAGTTCCCCATGGCCACCCACCCGCACCTCATTGTATATAATTATCATATCATTTATTTTATACAATCACTTATTATTTTCTCATTTTATTAGAATATTTATTAATATTTATTATTATCATCATTAAAACCACATTAAAATATTTAATTAATTAAAAATATTTTACTACCACTCCTGCCTTCACTCTTTATCTTTCGTTCACTGGGTGCTATGCTAATGAGATAATCATGAAGAAATATCAATACAGATGATTTGCTATCTCTCTCTAATAAAATCAGATGGAGTCATTTGGTGGATGTGCTCTTTATTCTTGTAACTCTCACAACATGACAGAAGGTTTTTTTACAGACAACAAATCTCGAATGTTGGTTTAAAGTACATCTTTATTTTATCATTATGTAAAAATAGATAGATGAGCACCCATATGGAACCCCATGTTGATATGAGCCTAGTAGTACGTCAGTGTCATTGTTTATCCATTAGCTCTTCAAGTGAGAAAAACTTCTAAAAAATCCCTTACACCAGTTCTTGTGAGTAAGATACAGCTCAGGTTACAGACTGACTTAAAAAAAACAATTATTCTGAAGATTGAGAAGGTTATACAGTATAGTAATACTTTCCCATTTTACATTGGGAAACTGGATAGACCATAATTATGCAATATGCTCATATTCTTTGCTACTGCTTCTATATTTACATTATGTAAATTAGTCTGTTGAGAAATATATGACATTTGATTCTTGAACATCATTATCTGAGCTCATTTGTTTGATTTAGAACTTAGAATGTATTATCCTAAATGTTATCTTCAAATAAAAAAAGGTTTATTTGCTTTGTTTTTAATAGAAATAACTGTTTTTAAGAACATGTAAAATAAATATAATTATGACTTGCTTCCTTGAGAACGACCACATACAAATCTAAGGTTCTTTGGATGTGAAAAATCTACTGCAAATAGTAGCAATAAATCTATACTTAGCTTAAAAAGCCTAATCCTCTGAATTATTAAATAAACTGCATTTACTTCATAATTATAACCAACATTACTTAGCATACTTCATATTAAGTTATATGTTAACTTACTCATTTATGGGAGTTATATGCAACACACACTTTCATTATGGATCACCGAAATGCAAAACATGAGTCTATTGATTAGCAGACAAATGCATGATATTCAATAGTGTAAGGGACTCAGTTTTACTTGATATGTCAAATACATTCCTTGAACATTAGGCCAGATGACAGTTTCAAGTCCCCTTCCCTGAATTATCCCAAACCTGCTTACAATGATAATGTTGTCCGGTGAAATGATGTAAGATAATACTTGAAACACAGTGTGTTAGTAAAAACATAATTTTGTTGGTTAATTAGATACCTTGGTGTGCATAGGCTTCTATACTAGATAAAAAAAAATTAGTATGGCTAAGCATATTTTTGTTACATCTTTTGTTCTTTGTATAAAATGACTGTATAGTCTATTTCAGGGATTTTCCAAAACAAAACACAATGTTCCAACATTCAATTCATGTTGATTATTTCGAAGCAAAACTCAAAGGAAAGAGCAATTATTTTTAGATAGAAAAAGATATTCTATATGGTCACTTGGTAACATTACGCCATATTATTATTGCACTATCAAAGTTCATTTTAAGCTTGATTACTGATACTGTAACTTTAAAGTATTAATTGCAGTTCATCTTCTAGTAGATTCAAGGACCAGAAGAGCGAGCACCAAAAGGATTCATACGGAAAAATGGTCTGCCCCTAAGGATCTGAGGAGGCCCACTGAAAGAAAGTTGGATAAGAACTGTGAGTGAAATACATGCTTATTGGATCACACTAGTAAAGTTGAAAGCTGAACCATTTTGTTGGGAAATGATTGTAAAGCCCAATTAGTCATTAAGCATAGATCAGATTATTACCAAATCGTTTGTCAAATGAAGCCTTTCAATTTCTGAGTTAGAAGTTCAGAAGTGTACTGTTGTCAGCAAGGTACCACAAGTGAATCTCTAAAGTGATTCAAATAGGTAGCTATATTTCTTTCCTATATCATGAATTAGAAACTTTGTGCCAAACATAATAAATAACATGATAAAAATCTGTGACAGTGAAAGTTTCTGGGGCAATAAATCTTGAATCCTTTCAGCATACCTAAAGAGGTACCTTTCCAATGAAGGAGTAGTGTGGCAAGCCTATCATTTATGTAACCATGTTTCTTTTTTATGTATTTTTACAAAAGTTCTTTAATCAATTACATAGAATTCAATTAAAAACTAATAGCTAACAAAAACTTGAAATCACATTCAAATTATCATTTTCTTTCATAGCATTGCTTTCCTTTTTGCAGAACTGTCATTGAATTAAAAAGAAATGCGAAGATTTGAAAAACAGACAATTAAAAACAAACTTTAATATGTAAATTAGGTACCAACATTCAAAATAATATGTAATTTTGCATCTGTGTTTCTTTCCTTAATCTCCTCAAAATGTTCACTTCCACTAACTAGTCCACTTATAAATTGTCTTTGTTAAAATAACTCTAACAAAACTAATTATATATTGCCTCTTTGTAAAATTAAGAGGTACAGTATTTCCATCACAATGTTCTTAAATTCCACTTATAATTATGAACATCAACACCCTGTCATATTTTTCCATGCATGCATATTATAGTTGCAGTTACACCTAAATTCACATAACTCTAGAGCAAGTATATATGACATTCATTGAAAGGGAAATGTCTCTCTTGGTACTTTCTAACAAATTTTCAATATCATTTTTTTAAATAATTTTTGTGGACAATGATGTTGGGAAATTGAAAGAAAGTTTTCATTTTTTGAGGAAAAATAAAAACAAGAGAACTCTGACTCATGCTTCTGTCCATATGAATGATATCAACTTGCTTTCAAAATTTCATGAGACTATTGAATGGTTACTGTAACATATATGTCAAGAAATAACAAAATGTCCCTGCACATCATTTCTGGACTCAGAATGCAATAATTTTATACTCCATTCTAACAAAATTAATAGAGAATAATATGCTCACTCATGTGATGCAGATTATATTATCATGCCCTAAAAAGCTTGCACAACATGTATCAGTGTAAGCAATATTTTAGTCTGCATACTTTAAAAACTGGTCAGTATTCAAAGGGACCCAATAAGATGTTTGACAGAAATGTGGGTACCAAAACATTTTCTCTCATATTATGCTGCAATGATTCAAAAGCCTACCTTTCATATAACTCTTTAGGATTTGACTTTAGACGGCTGTCATTCGCACGGTTCAGCACTATGATACATAGAAAGACAGTAGTGACAAGCAGCAGACCTCCAAGCACCATGGCACAAATGGCAACAATTATAGCTGTGCTGACTATAGGCATTTCACAAGAAAAGCCCTGATAATTTGCTTCACATCTGAAGAATACAGAAAAACCTCATAAAACAATATAGATTAGACAGGTAGGACTTAGGATATATTATTTAAAGTATCCTAGATAAATCATTCAAATTAGTCCAAATGATGAACGATGTTTCCATGGAAGTTAAATAGATATACTTTACATTTGGGTATATTACCTATGTCTAATGATACAAAAATTTCATAAACAGCCTACACAAAAAGGTAAGAGGAGGGAATACAATATGAACAACTCGAAACACTGGGCGACATTATACATTGATGTAATCAAATTCATACCGTGTAAATTATACTCTTCCTTAATTTGCATTTGGGAAATATCACAGAAAATATGCATGGCAAATAACACTCAGCGTTTGAAATGTGAAAATGAGTCCACACAAATTTTGCTTTAGACACAAATCATCAAAAAAAATATAGATTAAAAAATAGCAATATTTGCAGTACATTATTATCGTCACATTAAATTATTTTACAGTAAAGTATTTATTTCACAAAGTTGCTGTAACCATTTTGCAAAGGGTTTCTATGTCAAACACCAGGAAAACTAGGACATACTTTAATCATTTAAGCCATTTCCATCGACCAGATTGAAGATATATCATTATTTGCATACACAAACACATTTAAATAGGGCACATTGTAATTGAGAATATGAAGAAAATAATAAAAAATTATCACTTACATGCAAGTAGGCTCTTCATCAACAACTGTACACTCACCGTTGAAACATGGGTAGTCGTTACAAAGGTCAATTTCTGAAAACAGACAAAATAACAGGGGACTTGCAACTTAGTATCTAAAGTTGAATATAATTTGAAAGTAAAGATTTTTATCTATTATGATTAACAAGATTGGAAACAAAATATGAGTCCAATTCATCAATTTCCGGTATTGAATTAGAAAGAAAAGGTCAGGATAGAAGAATATTAATTTTGATATCGACTGTACCTTCACAGAGATCATGGTCCTCCCAGTTCCCATTGATGCATTGAATGGTGTAAGAGCTAGTGCCCCCAGGAGCTTCGTAGCCAACATTGCATATGAAAGTTGCTTTCTCAACTGGGGACAATTGAATTATAGGGGTTCCAGCGTTGGGATCATTTATTGGGACATCACACATCACACCTGTTTGAAAAATACCAATCATACATATTCTGAAATTTGTTAGACATAAAGTGAATATATGAATCTTTACAATGTATCAATAATTCCACAAAAGTAAGGGAATAACAGAATTTAAGGAAATTTCATTTTCTGAAATACTGTAATAGAAAAGTATAAATTGTGCCATAATTTACTTCAAGAACTGCTGTAAATTAAGAATAGCCTTTTACAGTGTATGATGATGATTAATGAAAATAACTCACAACTGGTTTCAGATAAAAAGCATCTTACCAAGGCATGTTTTTGTGCCATCATTCCAGGATGATCCCAAGGGACACATACAGATGTAAGAACCAGCCGTGTTCTGACACTGACCAGTCTCCCCACATATCTTTTTATTGTCATAACATTCATCCACATCTGGAAATAAAGATCAATCACAACATGGACCATATATAAAGTGAGTGTGCAATGTGGTAACACGGTAACAAATTTTGATGGGTGATATAAGGGTGTCATAAAAGACAAGGAAAAATGAAAGTTGTTTTGCAACAAAGAACATGTTCTGTGAGATATGATATAATAATAAATGACACAGGGCATACATCAATTTTGGCCTTTGTTCGAAATGACACATCAATAATGTTTCAGGCCTTTCTTAGGTGAACTTGACCTTCTAGATTTACTAGCGTGCCTTCTATTGATAGGCATTTTCAGGTTTGGGAAACGACCCCTTTGTGAAATTTAATGTGGCACATAATTCTTTTGTGCAATACAAGACAGCCACAGGGGTGACATAGAATAGAATTATTGATTTGTATATGATAAACTTGGTACAGTGATGTTTTGTGAACAGCACAGTCATGTCAGCCATGATGTCCTTTGAACTTTTAAGATGATTTTTTTTCCTCAAGATAAAACCAATTTCAATTTTTTTTTATAGATTTTTGAAGGAAACATCATCTTTAAAATATCCTCTTTTGATTCAGAGTAGCATTTTAAGCTCATATCAGATGAAAGTTTCATACTCAAGACTTGGCAAGTTACATAACATTTGTCTTTGCTTCATGAGAACGTTTGAATGACATGTCACATGAATGTTTTATTCTCATCATATAAATAGTTTCAGTGTCATCTTGATGAACAGGTTATTTATTAAATGTTTTGTGGCTACATTTAGGTCTCACAGAGGTGAGAGCCTCGTTTTGGTGAAGGTGATTTTTGTTGCAGTTTAGATTTCAGCTATCAGCAGAGAACAATTCCCCAAAATCTAGTTGTTACCTGAAATGTGATTGTTTCAAAGGCTCCTTCCTGTTGCAACTTTTCCCAAGGGAATCAATTTTGCAAATTCTCCAAATACATAAAAACCGAGGATGATGATATAATCAAGATACACTTGCTTCACTCAATATGTGACCAGTACATAATAATTAATGTCAAAAAGACATCACAATTTGGACATTACTAAAACTCTGTGGGGGTTCTATAAGAACGGTTCTATCATGGGAAACTGTCAACATTTCTCATGAGCATGAAATTTCACTTTGCAAAAGAAATCAATGAGAGAAGCATTTACAAAGATCTCTCTGCAAGAAAATATCATTTTTGTAGTTAAGTTAAAAATACATTAAGTAATCATGATATAATACACCATGAACAAAACTACCAAAATATTCAAAAAAAATGTATGCAACTATCTTGTTTAATGTTTACTTAGATGTATTTAAAAGGATGGTAGAAATAAGTTGATCAGGCCCAGAAGAACAGAAAAAGATGTTTTTACATACCCACACATCCATCGTCTAGAGAGTATGGGGCTTTTTCATCACCTCTTGCTGGCTTGTAACCATTCATACAATCGCATTTATAGCTTCCAATTATATTTGAGCATGTTGTATTTGGTCCACATGCCTTTCTCTGTATACAACTTCCATCAAAAGGTGTTTTGCAATTGACCAGTGCACCATTTAAACACTCGTTGATGTCTTGAAGAAATGATTACAACATATAATAGTACAACATAATATAGAATGCATCAGTAAATGGAAAGGGATGTCACTTCTAAAATCAAATTTTTAGCCATACTGTGTTACATAATACGTTGTACTTTCACCATCTATCATATCTAGTTTACAGTATTTCTTCTCAGTGGTTTTATATGTTTAGATTCTAACCGTATCTAATCTAATACATGTTAAGAAGTAGAAAGTGTTAAACACCTATAATTTCATGTGTTAAGATTCTAAGCATATCTAATCCAATACATGTTAAAACTGTTTAGGTTTTAGATGCATGTGATGTCTTGTGTTTAGATTGTAAACATATCTAATCCATACATGTTTAGAAGTTACAAATGTTTAGATTTTAGATACATGATGTTTCCTGTGTTTAGATTCTAAACATGTGTAGCCTCTTAACATGTTTTACTTCTAGACATCATTTTTACAGTGCAGATATAATGCAGGACATTCAAAAACTGATATGTAAGGTTTTTGGCAATATAAAGAATGTGTGAAAGAGATACACACAGTACACAGAAATATAATTGTGTGTGTATATTTCTTTTCTCGTATTCTGTAATGAGCAGGGTCTCATAGACAACAGTTGTTGACCTCTAGGGGTCTTTGATAAAGCTGTCACACAGGGAAACATAAAGTGTGGAGATTGAACCTATGCCAACTGCATGCTAGACAACTGTTCCCCTTTTACACCACCTTGCATCTTCAATAGATTTTTATATGAACCCTAACCATGCATACTTAGAAGGGTTATGAGTTATCTAAATATAACGTATCTATGGTCTCAACACAACAATTTTTTTTAAAGAAAATGAATTTGATTTATATTTGTTTTGAGTTTTATTCTTTACAAAGAAGTTTTCTAGAGCATATAGATATTGCTGTTTTGGAAGCTGGTTTCATACTACTTGGATCTTTCTTAATAAATATTACCTACCTGAGCATACAATCCCCCAAAAAGGCTCTTTTGATTCATCACAATTCTGTTCATATGTAGAATATGGAATACTTGATCCACTTTGACCAAAATAGCATGTGTCAAAACAACTATGAGTTGTTACGTCAGTTCCTATGTTGCAGTCCTTTTCCAAAACAGAATAGATATCAACTTCATTGACAAGGTTTTCAGCATCGTCAGGAATTGGGGCATTATCTTCTACATACCTGTCACAGCTAAAAAAAAAAAAGAGAAAGAAATCACTATGTCACACGTGTACTTGAGATGGATAAAATGCCTATAATGATAATGGTGCCTAGGGGTGAATTCTGGATACTCTCCTGAGTAGTCTTTTTTATTGTAAACATTGCTTTATCTATTCTGAAACGTACTCCAGCTTAAGACCCGTTCTTCTTCCAGCTCTAGTTTAGTGGTTGTCACTCTATAGATCAGCTGATAGATAGACTATGTCCATTATATTTCAATCTTCATCTACTGTAAGACTTAACAAGTCTTGTGCCACTATAATGGTCACATATATTCAACTGTATATACGCAATATTTTTGTGATATATATATATATATATATTATGTTATGACATAATATATATATATATATATATATCAGAAAAATATTGCGTATATACAGTTGCACGGGCATGAACTCTCTAGATGACGCTACCCCTGTCTCACAGTTACTTATAATACTAACAGGGTAAGAACCTAAAACTGTACCATGCAGTTTGCACATATTTTGGATTTATGCCTAAACTATTATGTTTTTTGTGTGAAAAAAACAATGGTTTGTATTTCAGACAAATGATAAAAACAATTGGCTGTCGTGTTTTATTGATATTTATGCTCAATAAATGGCAATTGACAAATTTATTGAAAAAAATGCAACCCCACCCAGCATAGCAGCATACAATATATGGCAATGCCCTTATTTGGAAAGGACTTTATGAATGGAGGTCACATGACCAACCACATAGGGCAATGTGCGTATATGCCAATTGGCAATTATAGGCAATGGACAATTGTAATTATAACTCCTATGCATTTTAAAACTTTTATTTGACCATAGTTTTCTAGTTTTTATATAATATGCATTACTATTTCCTTCAAACAGATTAATTAGGACATGGTAGGGTAGGGGAATCCCGTGTGACATCACAATGTTAGTTATACAAGAGGCCCCTATATGGGGGCTCTGAACAAACAACTTCCTGGTTTACATAAAACTGTACTCTCATACAAGCCAGGCATTTGTGCCTCTGACATCACAGTAACTGGTGGCCTAGTGGCTAAGGTGTAGGACTTCAAATCAGGAGGTTGGGGGTTCAAATCCCAGATGATCATCTTATTAGTTATTTTTCAATTTCTATCGTTTTAACCATTTATATTACATGTATTCATACCCTGACAAAGATACATGTATGAATTACCCTGGGATACTTACACATATAAATTATAGCTTTATTTTGTAAGAAGAGTACTGTTATATAAATAGCATAAAATACTACTACTTGCACTTTGACATAATTCATTATATACGTATAAATAAATGTTACTCTAAAGAAGGTAGGAAGGTAGATACATATGGCCTAATGGTTAGAGAGATCATCTGCAAATATAAAGGTTAAGAGTTCAAATCAGGATGAAACCTTTTTATATTTTACTATACTGTAAACTGAAAATGACATTTGTGTGATAAATACAATATAACTTGTGGATAAATACTTGCCACTTGCATAGATCTATATGAATACAAAGTTCTGTTTTATATTTTGCAACAATTCCTAAAATGGGTTTATTTGTAAAAGAAAAAGTGCTTGACTAGCCATGGGTGGGACTTGAACCACCAACTTTCAGATTTGAAGCTCTGAGCTCTAAGCACTAGGCTAGTTTGTCTCATGGTAAAGGAGGGTGTTCATGAATGGTATGAGCATATAGCTTCTAACTTGTTACCTGTGATCACTTTACAGAATGTTTGAACAACTTTGGGGAAACCCTTTTAGCACTATAAATAACCAACCAACCCAGTCAATGAGTTGCATTCTGACCAGTAAAGGGGCACTGAAGGGGGAAACTATACATACAGCTACATTTACCTGTATAATAGGCCACACAATAATACAAAACAAACTGTAATAATTATGATTCATTTTAATACAAATCAGACAAATATGGTAAGTTAGATATGTTTTTCCTATTCAAATTAGAAATAAAACTAGGTCATTTACTGTTGTCTTGTGTGAATCAGTCTGCTGGTCATCAGCTTATATGTTTTGACAGGCACCAGCTAAAAACAAAATGGCGAGTGTGCTACCCTTTCTATTCTTATAGTTCTAATCAGGAACCCTGGTGCCATCTGGAGGGTTCATGCCCGTGTACAGTTGAATATGTGAACTTAGCCTATGTATTTGGACGACTAAAGCCCACGGTTTCTTCCAACCAATTCTCCCTACCATGGTTGCCACCTTCTTATATTTTACCTGCAGGTTAGCCTAGATCCAGTTTGTATAGGCAAATAATAAGGTGCATGCTGGGCAACATGTTGACAAGTCAAAAGGGTTATGTATAGGAGTTTTTAATAATAGTGCATTATTTCTGGTTTAAAATGGTGGGTATCAATATCAACTACTTTAATAATTTTAAGCCGGATCCACATGTGGTGACCGAACCTCGGCGACTAACGTTAGTCGCCTGTCAATTAAGAAATTAAGTATGATTTTTGGGCGACTAACCAATCGCTGGTGGAAAAGAATTAATCGCTAGGTTGGCATGCTCTTCCCCTCAAACTGCCGGCGCTTAGAGGTGATATTAGTCGCTGACGAGAGAATAGTATTAAACATGTCAAATATTTTGCTCAGAAACCATGGCCATTAGTGATTTAGTCGCCAGACAATACAGCGTCCCAGTATAGTAAGTCGCCAGCAACTAAACAACAGATTATCACGTTGGTGGCCATCCTATTTTTGCACACTAAACGCCCTGTGGGCACCAGGCATGATGGTTTTAATTTAAGCAATCTCATCAGAAACTTAGCAACTACAAAACAACCCAATGCCTGAAATCTTGGAACACTCCCATCCTGGAAATATGGCATGGGAAGTTAAGGCAGCACAAACTATTCCTAGAAATGTATATAAATTATATTCCCAACCCCTTTATCTTTCTTTTTCTAATTCAGAAGTATTTGATGAATGGTATATAGGAACCTTAATGATTCCAATTGATTTGAATTAGTGAGGTGATGCCTGAGTTGGCTTTTCTCAGTTGTTTCATTCATTGCAGTTGCTATTATTTTCACACATATAAACAACATAGTTATACTGAATAGGCACAATAATATTATGTACAGTGCAGAAATGCAGAAACCTGAGATTCAATAGGCCTAAATATGGGAAATCCAAGCTTAGAGTATAGTAAGATATTTTCTGGTATGAAAATGAGCTCAACCAACATAGGGGATTTCCAGGGTCGGACAAAATTCACATATAAAGCATCTTTGTTTTCTAGAATTAGGGTTTCTGAAATAAGCAATTTTTCCTATATTATATCAATTTTACCAATTGATAGACTTGCAGGTTTTGCCAGCCAATGAAAATAAATACTGTATTTCAGGGCAAAATAGGGTCAGACTTTGTAGATCGGGCTGACAGGCTTTAACATTGGTTCCAATATAAAAAGCTTCATTTTATTATTTTAGGAAGAAATTTCTCAATCAAATTGCTTTGGTTAAATTTGTATTATGCAACTGTCTTAATGGAAAAAGCAGGGAGGCCATTCTGAAAATATTTCATGGTAAACTTTAACTTTGGTGCAAACCAGGATGGGCTTATTGTTCCAACCTACCTGTAAAGTCTCGCTCCAATGTCAGCGCCTGGTTCTCTATATATGTTTAGGCCGAGAGTGAAGCAGAGTCTTTGAGCTGAGGCTTTGTTGAAGTACTGATGGTCTGCACAGATATCCCGAATATTTCCGTCTAAATTATAGGTGAGGAGGCCTGTGCATGGTGCGTCCTTAACCCCTCGGTAAACTGGTACATCATAAGGCCGAATACCCATCTTGGCTGAAAAAAGGTTTGATACAGAAGGGTACATGGGGATAGGGAAATCCAAAAATAATTGAGCAGATCAAATAATATTATTACTTTTACTTTTATCCTAGTAGATATATAATGTTCATTAGGTGAAGTTTCAGTTTCTTGGATATGTATAACATAGAAAGTAAACATATTTTGCAACAATGGAAGTAACACTAGTAAACATGAAGGCAGTCATTATTAAAAGAAGATCACCCTTATCCTGGCGGTCATAAACAATCATGAAGAAACCCCAAGTTGTCATAAATTACCAATGATATTGTTAAAGCTCATTCACAGTTAAACATAGTTGTAGACAATAAAGTAGCTCATACATTATCATTCCCAATAATTAAGATATAAATATGCCTATATGAATGAATCATATGCTGGGTCACCAAAACAACCAGTACTCTTTGAAGAACCAAAAAGTTGGTGCTCAGTTTTATTTTTCAATTGGTTTTTATTGGGCTAACCAGGTTTGAAATATACTTTTTCATTAAGGTGGTGCCCCCTGGTGACTTCAAATTGAAAAACTCTTTCAGGGATTTCCTATAGTTAAGGTATAGGAAATAAAGTGACCTAGTTACCAAAAGCCCCAAAAGTGGACAGACTGGGGTACTGCACAGGCTCGTGGGAAAGATGTATAGTTGATCTTCCACCCACAACTTCAATGACCTTAGAAAATACTTAGTGTATATATGTATACACATTCAAAAGATAATGAATACTAGCTTGTCATCATGATTGTTTGAGAACAACTGATGATTTGATTTATGAAAATTTATATGAAAAAACCTTGTGAGTTGTCAACATGATTACCTAGAATGCATAAATAGCACATAAATAGACACAAATAGTTAATGAAAAAATGAAACTAAGTGTCAGAAGATTTGCCATTTAGGGTCTTTCCTGTATAAGGACTCTTTTCTCACTTAATGCCTCGAGGTTGACACTAAGTGACACATGTACTTTGTGGCAAAATTTTGTCACTTAGTGCCTTTTGTCATTTAGTGTATTAACAAAAGGTCTGGTCTACAATTTGAGATGGGTGCATCGGCAAATTGCTGACCGGTGGTTCTTGGCAAGCAGTTGAGCTCATGGTCAGTATTCTCATACTCTTATTCGTTCAGTTCAATAACACTGCTGGGCTGTCCTGCCACAGGCCGCCATAGCTCAGTGGTAGAGCATAGGCTTCATTATGTGAAGGGTTCATTATTCAAGATTTGGCTGCTGAAGTTGTTGAACTACCACTAAACTTTGGTAGGCCCTATAGATAAGATAAATCGTGGCAACACAAACTGCCTTTTGGCTGTATTACTGAAGCAACTATAACTCTCCCTACCACAGATAGCTGATTTACAGTATTTCAAACACCTGCAGGTTAATTTGATCTGATTTTTGTCGACGAAACCCCTAGAAATGCCATAGAAAATAATCACATCATTGTTATATATCCACATGTGAGGATCGAATTTCAAACAGCTTAAGGAATTATCAAATACATATAGTTACAAGTTTATAGAATTATGATTGCTAATTTTTCATCATATTTGATTACAAATAATCATGAGATTTATGAAAATCTCAATGCTAGACCTTTGGGTCTTGTTGACATATTACCCAGCATGCATCCTGATCTAGGCTAACCTGCAGGTACAACTCAAGAAACTTGCTATCCCTGGTTCGGAGAATTGGCTAGGGCAATTTTTTCTAATAATATCTGGCAATAAAAACTCTTCATGGATCATAATACTTATTTATTTCATAACCCACATAATCACAATTCAGACGAATATCAGGACCTCCCCTTCCTTCTTGATTTAGCCTTGTATTGGCTGTCAGTTTGATGGGTTTTGATACCCACCAGTAGGTGTGCATGTATAAACCCTACCGGAAAGGTGTTTACAGCGTTTGCAAACATTTTAGGGTTGTCCTGGCATGTCCTGGTTGCCTGTTCACACAATAGATAGACAGCCAATCAGGTAACTTCTCTCTTTAGGGGTCATCTGACCAACCAGCTCCATGTTTCCCACACCCACAACAGTGGGAACACCTTACAGACTAATTAACTAAGCACCCCATAGGTCATGGGTCAGTGACCATACTTAAACCTGCATTCAACCAAGCGATTCAGACTGCTGTTGATTTATAGCATTTCACACTTAATATGGCAAAATAGCACGTATCCTATATATCATCTGAAAGAGGATTTGAAGACCTTTCTAATGGTATGTAACATGCCTATGATTGACCAATATTCCCACTCCCAATTTTCGAGATTAAACTAAAGTGTTCTGCTTCACTGATGGAATATACATTATTGATGTGACAAGAGTAGCAGGGGGTCTCAGAGGATAGGCGCATGACCCAAACAGAACACGGCCAGAAGGTGAAGCCCAAGAAAAATACTATCCCTAAGGATCATAATAGTAAATTTGATTCTTATCACTAAAGCGATATTCAAAACCTGAAAAAAAAATCAGTATGTACAGCCTATTGATACACACTTCCCTCTATAGCACGTCTCATTGGCAAGCAAATGATAAAATACCGCCCTACTTTGGCTGAGGCATCTATAATAATTATCAATTTTGCCAAAATGAGGAACTGGTTACGTGAGTCAATCCGCCCTACCCATATTACACCACAGGTAAAATCACGTGGAGAAGTTGAAGGTTAATTACTGATTTCAAAAATTCTACAGCTCTTTTAACATTGATAATTTTCAATCTTTCTTGAATCACTGGAAGATTGGTGCCCAGGGATTATGAAATACCCCATGATCAAGGACTGCAGCACCAAAATTTGATATCCAAGTAATTATATATCCCAAATAACAATTATAAAGAACGAACTGTGGCCGTTTGCTTTTATTAGGCTGCTGAGACACATCTATGCCACCTAGTGTCGAACCCAGATCCCTGACTTTTAGATTGGGGCTTGAGGCTTTTTGCCTTTGATCAGATGAAAATTATTCATGTTGACGTTAGTCCCCCTGTACAATTTGATACTTAAACCCATACCTACTAAGTGATCTGACAGGTGACGTGTGACGAGCAACTGGGCGGATCGCTGGGAAAATTGACGGCAACTGACATATCAAGCAAGTTTGATTAAGTCTGATTTATTGCTGTGGTGTTGCCCATAAAATTTACATTGCCTAGCTGAGGGCAACAAACATGGTAGGCCTAAATGTAATGGAAGCACTTCAACAGAGCAAAAATATTGCTAGATATTTACTGGAATTCACCTGTGTTTCCCAGTGTTGCCAATGAAACTTTTAAAATTTGTTGCCACATGGAATCCCCACTTTACCAACAATTATTTTGGCCATATCACTTTTACTGTTCATTTGATTCATATGCAGTAAGTGAGAAAGTTGTTTGTATTTACTCTGCTATAGGAATCTCACAAAACTTTCAGGTTTCACTATGATTATATAACAGAATAGAAGGAGAATACTGTGACACATTATGAAATTATAATGGATAACTTTGTAACAAATGTAACAAAGTTGTTAGACTATTGATACATTTTAGATATTATTTTGATACAATTTAGATACTATTTTGATATTATTCTCCGTGTTATAACTTGAATAACGCACTCAGGGTGGGGTCTCGACCTTCTGGTGCCAAGCTAGATGCATGGGGCTGAGGGCTCCTCACCACAAGCCTTATATTACTGCCGATCTTGACAGTCGGCGATCAGCGGTAAAATCGGTTAGTGGGTATGGCCCTTTACAAGTGTCAATATTACAAATCTTATCACATATTCTCATATAATTCTGTATTAGCTGTGTGCATGCGTGGTAAATATTTCAAAATAGTCTTTCGATAATAAAAGTTTTGATTTAATTCTGACTAATGGGATGCCCTCAGAGCCCCTTATCAGAGTTACAGGACAGCTTCTTACCCTCCTCTTGGTCATCACCCCTACTGAGTTGGGGTGTTTGTCCAACCTTAAGAGGACCTTGATAGTTGACAGAGGTCTAGATAAGCTTCCATACGCTAACATGACAGATCTTATCATCCTCCCACGAATAATCAATTCATTTGATACTTTTAATTGTGTACAGTGTCATGGGATAGACAGAGTAAAAGAGACAGAGACATGACAACTGATGAATATGATCAGATATGAGAGACAGCATAGATATCCACAAACCACAAAATAATCTAGATAGTTAAATGCAAGTATGATAATTGTCTCAAAATAATTATCATTATTATTATCATTATCAAAGCAACAGAATATACTTGTATGCCAATTCACTTCTCGCAATAATTCTCAATCACACTCAATCAAATTAGAGTTGATAAAGTTAAGATGTATATCAGAGCTATGTAGTCATGATCACCAAGATGGTGATCACCAAGATGTGATCGGATAGAAATGTCTTCAGGAGGACTAAATAATAGGTACCATGGAAAGCTTTACAGTTATACTTTGTCTATTCCTCCAATAAGCCCATCCCCGTTAACAGCAACATTAGATGAAAGTTTACCATGAAATATTTTCAAAATTACCTCCATGCTAATTCCCTGAAGAAAGTTGCATAACACATAATTAACAAAAAGCATTTTTGTTGACAGAATACTCCTAAAATCTGTAAAATACAGCTTTATATATTGGCCATTTTCCCATAGGAACCAATGTTAAAGCTTGACAGCCCAACCTATTACATCCAACCCTATTTTCCCCTGTCAAATCTGTAAATCTGTACAGATGTCCGTGTCAGTGTCCCTGAAGAAAGTTGCATAACACATAATTAACAAAAAACACCCAGGCAATGGCTGCTTGTTTACTCGATAGGGCTCAGCAGCTATGTGTACAATTGTACATGTCAGTAGCAGGCTGACGATTCTAACTGATGAATATGATCAGATATGAGAGACAGCATAGATATCCACAAACCACAAAATAATCTAGATAGTTAAATGCAAGTATGATAATTGTCTCAAAATAATTATCATTATTATTATCATTATCAAAGCAACAGAATATACTTGTATGCCAATTCACTTCTCGCAATAATTCTCAATCACACTCAATCAAATTAGAGTTGATAAAGTTAAGATGTATATCAGAGCTATGTAGTCATGATCACCAAGATGGTGATCACCAAGATGTGATCGGATAGAAATGTCTTCAGGAGGACTAAATAATAGGTACCATGGAAAGCTTTACAGTTATACTTTGTCTATTCCTCCAATAAGCCCATCCCCGTTAACAGCAACATTAGATGAAAGTTTACCATGAAATATTTTCAAAATTACCTCCATGCTAATTCCCTGAAGAAAGTTGCATAACACATAATTAACAAAAAGCATTTTTGTTGACAGAATACTCCTAAAATCTGTAAAATACAGCTTTATATATTGGCCATTTTCCCATAGGAACCAATGTTAAAGCTTGACAGCCCAACCTATTACATCCAACCCTATTTTCCCCTGTCAAATCTGTAAATCTGTAAAATGATACAATAACTATTTAAGAAGTCATAATGTTTTAGCAGGACAGGGAATATAAAAAAACATAATTCTTGCTTATAATTATTTCAATAACTCCCAATTTAAGAGACAAGGAGGGCTTTTATGTTTACTTTGTCCAACCCTTATCCAAACCTTGGATAAACCCCATTGGGATGGGCCTACTTATAATAAGACAAAGGTTGTATTTTTCAAGTATAATACTTACTGTCACACCCAGGCAATGGCTGCTTGTTTACTCGATAGGGCTCAGCAGCTATGTGTACAATTGTACATGTCAGTAGCAGGCTGACGATTCTAAATGTATACCCCATTGTCACACCTGGATAAGAGATAAATAGATACATTTTCAGGTTTTACTCAAAATATGACGCACAAGTATATGAGTAAATGAAAGAATAAACCAGTGTCATTGATCGTATTTACTTGTTGTTCACTTATACTTTGGATAAATAACATCACACCAGTTTTACTCAAGCCCTAAATTATGAGGTCCACAGGAACACGCTTAACCTCTGCACTTTTCCAGAGTCTTTTTAACAAACAGGCAAGGCATTTACAGATATTAACACTTGCTGCAAAGATATTTCAAGACAAATTGAAAGTGAATAATGTTTTTATAATCAATGCATATGTATTTATTTTCTAGATATATTGTACCTATTTTATTTTGAAGATATAGAACTTAGAAGTTTCTAGATGTACCAACATAATATATTAAGATGGGTTACAGTTGTTTAACCTTCCTACTATTTCGCAATGACAGATTAGCTGCAATTTGAAAATCAATGTCGCCCAGAAAAAGAGGAAATACTATAATTATTTGTCTTGAGGGACATGTATATGCTTTTAATAGTGCACTCTCAATGCACTTAAACTTAAAGTCAGAGTAGCAACCTGCACAGGTGTATACTCAATTTGACTTTGTCTCTATAACGTTTCCTAGAGCTGGAGCTAACTATAGAAAATGCTACAGACGTCAGAGGTAAATGGAACATAATTAATTGCTAATAATCAAACACTTCAAATAACTGCACCAATGAATAACATGGAATAAAATCAAAGCAAGGTTAAACAAAACTGAGGGTTTTTTCCTATCAGTTTCATGCTTAGACAATACATGGAAATGCCTAGGATAAACAAGGTGCCTTCAGGTCAATATTAAATTCATACCTTATTTCTTAACATTCAGAAATAATCCTAGCAGCAAGAGGCCTTATTCTCCAACTTACCTGGACTTCTGCTATGCAAAGACTCTTCACGGCTATATGTCCTTCTTCCTTCAGTGGGGGTATATCACTGTACAACACAGCACCCGAGTCTTGGTCATGTCAGATCATTATTATTCATGAGTGGGGTTTGCCTTATTTGGAGTTGGTCGGGGGTATTGGGAAATGAGGTCCCATTTCAGTTCAACATTGGGTGGAGTGGTTAAGGGCCACTCTAGTCTCAAACTATGTTTATTGTAATAACCAATTAATTGATGGTAGCAGCACAGTTCACTCTGAAGCTTGTATTATTCTAATGTGAAATACTATGGGAAAGTGAGATCAGTTTCCATTGGAGGCTGTTACTGTTGCTGTTAATGCATGCTGACTTGTTATTCATCACATACACCCAATTTCTATAACCATAAATAGGGACCAAATAATGAAATTCTGTCTTATAGGGCGCTGAAGTAACTAGCGAGATTTCACAATACGGGGAATCCCCATGACACTGAAGATATGGTCAGAAACAGGGGTAAACATAACAGGGGCCCAGGGCCTCAAGGCCATTTAAAATCAGGTCAGGCTCCTTGAATTTCTTATCTATGAGTGAGTCTGGCCCTTAGAAAATTGTTGGTCTTAATTGAAAATAGGAATTTCAGCATCCAATATCCTGAATGTTTTTCTTTGAAATTCTTGAAATTGAAATTTTGTCAACATGATGTCATGCACCACATGACCCCCCTCCCCCCCTTGTCACGGTTGGTCATGCAATCATGAACCACGCCTCCCCCCCTGCTGCATGACGTCATTTATGGACGGCCCCATATGGGCTAGATCTCACATGAACATTTGTTATTTGACAAAGAAATGAATTCTTTAGAAAAGCTTAGGGGTGTTTTCCCAGCAAAGTTATGATGTCCAGAAAACACCCCTTCGTTTTCCAACAGAAGTATTACCTTCTTTGTTAAATAAGAATCCCGATTCTGTAGGCCGGACAGAGTCGCTCCCATTTGCAGACAAGTTCGTTCATACACCTCTTAGGCCCTATTATCTTCTAAGTCCTGATCCCATGCTTTACTGGAACTTGCATGTAATTGTCACTCTCGAGCTGCTATTCTGGTCTATTAGGCTCTTCTAAGCCGTTTCTTGCCTATTCCCATGAAGGAGAGTGGTGTGAACACACTGAGTTCCAAGACAGGACTGTTTATTCTTTTGTAATCACTTCTACTTATAGCCATAAGCTGGCTCCTAATTGGTTTTATAACATCATGTGGTCACTTTGACCCTTACTGAGGTCACTTCCGGTCAAGAATACATGATACATTATGTTTCTGTACTTACAAACTTTTGCATACATTTTTGTGGAACAAGTACAAGTTCGTACCGCACACTCTCGTGTACCAAAACACAGCTTTACTTCCATCTTTAACAGAGAACGTTACTTTTGACCTTTATAATTACTTCACTAACTCATGTCATACCTTTGAATTGATTAATATAATTGATCACAGTATCTACACATTTTCACCTTTTGTTGAGTAATAAAAGGTTGTATCTGAAAGGAGTAATTTAGATTTTCTTCATGCAAAATGAAAATATCTTATGATTGAGTTTTTCACATAACTATCATATGAAATGTATAACTAATTATGGTTAAATTCATTAAGTTTTTTAGAAGATATAGGAATATCATTGCAAATGTTGTTTATGACCTTTGTTTACTAAAGTTTTGGGATGGATATTACGTAATAAAAGGTCGTATCTGGGCTGCAATTAAATTTGATAGTTTAGAAATCACAAACATTTTCACTATTCTATAGGAATCAATGGAAATCAAGACTAGCATAGTGATGTAAGTTCAGAAATGTTATATTGTCTTATTTGTGTTAGTTAAACTGATTTAATTCATAAATATCTAAGATTTGTATATGCCAAATATGACCTTTTGTTCTTCACTGATTTCCAACTTTTCTCCTTAAAACTGAGTGATAAAAGGTTGTATCTTGAAGAAATGATGTACCTGCTGTCATAGTAACATCCTTATGATCTGAATATTATATCCATAAGTGTGACTAAAATATTTAACATATTATTCTTCCTAACAATAAGATTATTATGATGACTTAGCAGGTGTTTAGAATCATAAAGAGCTTTGAAATATGTCATATTTCTTTAATCTTCAATTACTCAAAACAAACTTTTGTTAGACACGACCTTTTATTACACAGCCAACGATATATTCATTATATACAATATGAAGTCCTTGATTCTGAAGTTTTTGTAATTGATATTGTATATATTTGACTCATAGCTACTACAAAGTCAGCATACTCCTTTGTGGGAGAAACATTGTATTACACTCAGCTAAGGCTGCTTCAGTTGTCATGTATATGTGAATCTTCCTAAAATAATCAAGCTTCAGTTGAATACTAGAGACAACTATTCCACGGTGAGAAATAAAGGATAATCCTTGATCTAAGTTTAGTCCCAGATATTTATATTTCTCAACTTTGTCTAATTTACTTTTTTCTATTTCAAGTGTTATTGTCTTTAGGTCCAGACTGTCTACAATTGTAATCTTAGTCCACAGAGATTTCTTTACATTTAGAGTCAGTTTATTCATATCACACCATTCAACAACTGAATTCAACATCTGCTGCATTTCTACATAGTGCGTCTGAATCAACACAGTATAGTCTGCGTAAAGGATGAAGTCACTCCCAGGAATCCAGGAAATGTCATATATAGAAAATAATGTTGATCCCATTATACTACTTTGAGGAATGCCATAATTAATGGGTAAATAATCAGAAATCGAACCATTAAGATAAGTTAATATATAGAGAGGATTGATTAATAAATATTATTATACAGATAAGCCGATATTCAATATTCAAAGCACTAATCTGTACATAAGGTTGTATCTAGAAATGGCGTTCTTGTTATGTTTCAACTGTAAAGTTCCTGTAAATTAATGCTTTCCTACTTTTGTAACAATCTGATTACCCATGCCCTTAACTGCCACAATACCCATGCATGGAATTTACATGAGGAAATGTTCCATTTACATTCCAAATGAGGTGGTTTTAGAATTAAATATATGTTTCATAGAAGGAGATTTGATGTCTACATGAAAAGCTGGTATGGGACGGTTTCTCCTATTTCATGTCTTCATAAAATCACCCATAACTTATTCTAGCACTGAGGCACATAAGTTTACATATTATGTTTACATAATGTTAACTTGAATAATGCTTAAGGTTAGACTACAGTGATGAAGGACCATTTTGCTGGTCTCGCAAAATTGCAGAATAATCATTTTCCTACCTTCTATCTGAATATTTATTATATGTCATTAGATATGTGCTGAACTAGACTATCTGTTGATACAAATCATATCAATATGGGGTTTAGAATAGAAATAGAAATTGATCAGAAATGTGAAAATCATGATAACTACTTAATTTTTTTGAATTGAAATATCTCGGTGAATAATGAAGGGAAACCCATAATATTTCGTATGCATAATATAGATAATAGTCATATAGAGGGAATCGTGTCTCAGATATTTTATTTAGGACCTAGTTTTGATTTTATGAAATCTAGAAAATGAAGTTGTAAAAATTGAAAAAAAATGACAAAAAGTTACCCGTTTTTTGTCAAAAAAAGAAAACTAAGATCTAAATTAATAATCTGAGACATGGTTCCCTCCAAATGAAAGTTATTGACAATAGTTCCAAGTTTCAAAGCTGTAAACATAATATTTAATTAGAAATTTTGGTTCAAAAAATAAAAGTGAAAAAATAAAATTTTAATTCATATTTTCCGAAATCCATATTCTCACTAAATCTGTCATATATGATAAGATAAAAGAAAATTATCAGCTTTCATCTTATTACATGTTAAGATATCCTCAATAACTACAGAGGTATTGCGATTTTGGTAAATTGACCGTTCATCACAGTAGTCTAACCCCAAAGAGAGGGGCCAGTGAAATTTTAATTTTGTAAAATTCTGATCTTATACCATACATATGATGCTTTAATATGAATACAAAACAATTTTATAACTATAGATTGATATCATGCATAGAAAATCTTGTCTATATATCATATCACACATTGAAACCCCTGCACACCTGACACAGGACGTCTGTTTGTGACGTCACTAAAATGACAGTTATATACAAATTTCAAATGTCTAAATCCCATGAAAATTATATTTTTTCACATTTTCTTTTATGAATCATTTAATTTTGTAATATTAATCTCTTTTAGACTTACAAAGGACATTTAATAAATTCCTTTTTGCATTTTTTCTTAGCTTCATATTTTTTCAACTGTTCTGCTTGTGACGTCACAAACAGACAAATGGTCTGTACAGGCATGATTGTCAGATGCAGGCAGAGAAACTAAGTTTGATACACAAATATGTGCATAAAATAAAAACTAATAGAGATAAAAGTATAAAATTTGGTATGGTTATTCCCTGGATAGTAAGGATCACGACAGTATACTAATTTTTGGTCACTGGCCCCTCCCTTTAAGTATACATAATATGTAATATTTTATTATATATTCATTGGTTATTTGCCATTTATGGTCACATCAATTACAAGTAACTAAAACAATATTTATAGAGTGATATTGGTGTGCATTGCAAAAAGATCTCTCCTACATTATCGAGATTGTTTTACTAGTGGAATTCTCTAGAATGCCTCTCCATCAGCTTCCTAAGTCATATTTAATAGAATGGTCATAATCCTTTTATAGTGTACCAAAGGGTGTATATATCCAGACAATTTCAAGATGGAGGGCCTCCCTAATGTAACATTTATTTGAGTGTTCACAAACAAAATCAGTATTTTGGTCAAAAAAGGGAGAGAGGAGTGGGCGTCCTATTCTGCAACCTCTTAAGCCCCATACCCACTAAGCAATTTTACCTTTGTCCAGTGCTGGGCCACTGGGAAAATTTGCTGTTGTCGTCAGTAGGCTACTGTAATATCAAGCAAGTTTGATATTTTACTGGCTATTCTTATTGGCGATTTACCAGTGATCTTGTTGTCCATCACCGGGCGATTGCAGTCACCAGGTGATTCACCTTGGGCAGGTGTGTGTTCTAGACAACTGACGGCAGGTGATGGGATCGCCGGTCAAATCTGTATTTTGACAGCGACGATACAATCACTTAGTGGGTATGGCCTTTTAATTATTTTCGAGATAGCACATAATCCTCCCTGGATGAAAGGTGGGCAATGGACACAAATATTTAGCTTTTGACTTTCTCTTGTTGATTCATGATTGTAAGGTAAGCAACCAACAGCTGGTTATTCAGCCAACTGGGATTATTGCATACTAGTATCATTGGATGTGGTTATCTTAATAGTTGCAAAATTAAAGGAACAGATTCTCCCATGGACTAACATGGTCAGTATGATCTGGCATGCTTTGTTTTGTACCATATCATGTGAGCCAAAACCTTTAGAAATCCAAGCAGGGTTACCAGGTTCTATTCGTGGCATAAACCACGGTTGATGGGTTAGACAAAGGAACTAGGCCGTGAATATATCACGTATTGGGCCCAGTGAAGCGGAACGCTATAATCTCACAGCACGCAGTGGCCAGCAGGAATTGACCTCTGATGTTATTTTCACATTTTTGCACATAACGTTTTTAACATTCATCAAAATCACAAATAGTAAGTGAAAGAATGTAGCTAGGAATCTTCTTGAGATAATCCATGGCTCAAATATCAAATTTCTAGAAGGTTTCTATTTTTCATGATTAACTGAAAAATAAAAGTAAGTCCATTCCATTACTTTTATTTAGCATTAAATCAAAAAAAATCTAAATACTTTTAGAAATCAAATATTTAATACAAGAATACCTTCATAAGGTGTTTAGCTACATTAACACGCATAATATGTGGTAATCCAATGAGTATTAAACACATTATGAGCAAAAATGCAAAAGAATCACCCGTGGTTTATGTCAGATAGAGCACTCGTCAGGCAGGGTACTTGAAATACCCACTCGGCTAGCGCCTCATGATTATTTTGCATAACCCTCCTGACTCGTGCTCTATCTACCACATGAAACGCCCCGTTTGTGTACAAGACTGGCATGTAGAGGCTTTGAACTGAGTTGAAACCAGAGTGTTGGCAAAGTTTCTGGCCAGGTTTCTGGCCAGATAGTTCAAGGTCAAATTGTCTTCCTTAAGAAATTTTCAAGAGAAGGATGGACTTGGGAACAATATCAGTGTTGGCTTGTCAAGTATGAAGAAATGCCCAAACCCATTGCAGTGTTTATGACACTCCAGGCAAATGTATAGACATGGTTGGATGCACTTGGTAAATTCCTATTTCTATGAAGTGTGTACCACCCACCCATCCCATGACCTGCCCTGAGACTCAAGTGACAAGATGGGATACAAAGTATTACATAGGGAATAGGCTGAGTCTCCTCTAAATGTCCTTGAAGGATATTGCTATGCTGGGCTTTTGATAAATATGTGGTACATTATCGTGAAAACAAGAAGCAAAGTAGCTGCAAAACTGAAGAGGGAACTTTTCCAAAGTAATACCTGTCCTACCACTAATATTTGATTAATGGTCCATATAAACTGCATGACCACCACCACTACCTTTCTGTCACACACAGCTTGAGTTCAGGAAAGGGTTATTACAGCGTCCATGCATGTACTGCCATGCATATGGGGCCTTCCATATAGTACGTACGGACCAAGGGGGGGAGGGGGGTCTGACATTTTTGAAAATTTGCGTATGTTCCTGTATAAATCCAATGCGTACTTTGGCCCAAGGGGGGGGGGGGGGGGTGTGAGTCTGAAACTTTTGAAAATTTCCATACGTACTTAATGGAAGGCCCCTATAGAACATACTTAGGATATAGAAATCACGGATATAGTGGACAGGTTGATATGGGGGACAGTAGATGTTGGAAAGAATCATTTCCCCTGTTTCAGTTTAAATGATTTAGATATAGTGGTCAGCGACTTAAGATATAGCGGACAGCCACTTAAGATATAGAAGACTGTTGAATAATTTGGCCCATGATAAATGACCAGAAAGGGTTATGAAGCAAATTGGTAGAATATTGTTGATTACAATTCTAAGTTTACTATCCATGATTATGTAAAGTTTCTTCCCTGATATCATCAATAGATATTATAAATCAATGATATCCTAAATGCAGGGTTTTTATACAAATTTTACTCTTTGCTCAATCTATTTATCAATCTTTTTTGCTGATTAGGGAATAGTTTTACATCAAATTTTGTAAGGCAATAAACAGTATTCAGAAATAGAATTTAATATTTAGTGAATACGAACTATATAAGTAGTAATATGTTAATGATTAATGGTTATTTCAATTCTCCCTACCACGGATAGCTGATTTACTGTATTTTAGGCACCTGCAGGTTAATTTTGACTGATTTTGTAGACAAAAACGCGGGAAAAACTATAACAAATTAACAAATATTTTCTTTATTTCTATGCAAAATGAATGAATTTTCAAAGCAATTAAAAAAATATTAAATATTTATTGGTATGAAATGGAACAATAGTGATTGCTAGTTTTTCATTATTTCAAACCAAAATAGTTCCATAAGGTTTGAAAATTTCTATACTTAAGCATTGTAACCTGTCTACATATTTCCCAGAATGCACCTTGATCTAGGCTAGTCTACAGGTACACTTCAACAATTTAGCTATCCGTGGTTTGGAGAATTGTATATATAATAGTAATTAAATCCTCGCCCGCGTTATGTTTAATCCATTGTTTATGAAGATTGTGTAGGTGCGTCGTAAAAGTTATATGTTCCTAAAATGTGATAATAATATGATGAAGGAAACAAACCACTACTCTTTTTAATCCAACCAGTTGGCAAACTAAATAGCCTGTAGAACATGTGTAAATTTGATAGAAAAATAAGTGAAATTTTATGAAGACAAAAATTAATCATTATGCTTTCCCTCCCCTACCTACTACTTATTTTATATCTATTTTACTTATAATGGACAGTTAACCTTGGCCCAATGTGATCACTCTATCCGAATAACACTGTAGTACTGAGCGAGCTATCACTCACCCGACTGGCAGGTGATAGTGGTGGTCATTATGTGAACGGCTGAGGGCTGTTGGGTTCAGGCAGTTACAGTTGGATCTTTGGTTGACAATTAAGCATGTATCGAAATAAGTTTGCTGTATACGTGTCAGCAGTGGCGGATCCGGGGGGGCGCGCAAAAGGGGCAATTGCCCCCCCCCCCCCCCCCCCCCCGACCAAAAATGGACTCTCGTAGTTTTGACAAATTTGAGGAGAAACCTTGCAAGGTAAATCATGGGGGGGGGGGGCGCAGGTATATTACACCCCCCTCCCCCCTAGAAGACAGACTCTGGATCCGCCCCTGGTCAGGTGACCCTGAACCCAAAATAGACTTTTGGGGTTGGGACCTAGGAATATTGACAGTCTTAACATGGGGAAAATGAATTTAGATTTTCTTTCGATTTGTATTCTTAAATTTAATGCTAACTAAGACGTACAATAGGATTTGTGTTGAAACATCTTGACAGTCTATAAATGGACGTCTGTGTGTGACGTCACACACACAAGCCGTTATTTTCAATTTTCAAAATTTCAAAATCCTTATTATTTATTTTCTAACAAGTTTTTTTGTAAAGATCATTCAATTTAGCAATTCTGTACACTTATAGACTCATCAAAAGAAAGGGACAACATCATATTTCATTATTTTTTGAGTTTTCAGTTTTTCGCATTGTCTGTTTGTGATATCACACACAGAGAAGTGCACTGACCAACCTGCACAAGCTGCAGACTGGGACACTGATTTTTAATTAGAAAATTGTGTACAAAAATTGAACTAATAAAGATAAGCATATGTAATTTGGCATGGTGATTAGTTGGATGGTGGGGTTCACGGCACCATTAGAATTTACATTCACTGGCTCCTCTCTTGGAGTAGTAAGAGGTAAGTAGTATGTTTGCATGCAAATACAAAAATAATACATTTGAGAGTTATTAGGGCACTGCACTGAATAAATGATAGTCCTGTATGCAGAATATAACATTAATTCTACAGTATTGCATAGTACACCAAATACCAGGCAGGGGTCTTCCATTACATAGAGAATTAAAAGTGTAGACGATATATCCAACTCGACGATTGACTGGTGGACAGATGTTCTGACAGACTTATCAAAATGAATCAATAAAGTGGCATGATTAACGTGTTTCGACGTATCAATGTCCTCTTCAGGATTAATTGTGCACGCATCCAGTGGGGAGGGGGGAGGGAGGGGGGAAGTGGGGAAGACGGGAAGGGGGGAAGGGGGTATGAGAATCGTGAAAATATACATAAGAACTAAACGGAAGACCCCGTGTTAGACCGTAAAATGTAAATCTAACGTAAAATGTAATTTGACGTAAAATGTAAGCCACATTGACATAAAATGTAAATCTGACGTAAAGTGTAATTGGTATTGACGTAAAATGTAATTAAAAAACCTGTCCTAAAATGCAAAAATGTAAATTACAGTCATAAACGTAAAATGTGAAAGTCATGCCCCCGATACCAAAATATTTGTATTACTTAGGAATATTAGATTAGATGAAAGGATGATTTTGGATTATAACAAAGTTCTATATGGTGTGTGATGTATGTATTCTAATTATGTTATAATAGATATGGGAATTGTAATCTAAAACCAACAAGAGCTAACACAAACTAAGGTGGTGACCAAACCAGTTTCAATTAGTTTTCATGGGACAATTTCCATTTCTGTTAATAAAGGGTAAACTCAGGATGCCATCCCTTAACTAGTACAATATAGGATCAGTACAATACCACATTACAATCGTGCTCTCAAATTTAGACAATGTACGGTGTCTAAAACTAGTATAATTGCATTTTAAGTGGCTCCATGTTAGTTGTATTTTACGTTAAATTGTTTCATTTTACGTTTTGCGCTGATTTACGTTTTACGTCATATTTACATTTTACGGTCTAACACCCCGTACATTGAGAGAGGTATGACGATGAAGTCTGGTCCCTGCTGCGTGGCCAATTTTATTTCACTTATTCTATGCATTGTCCTATCTAAAGAAAAGAATCCAATCTTATTCTGCCCCTGAATGAATATTTGGAAATTGCTAGAACATTCATATTTTATTCAACTTCATATTTTCTCTTTAATTGCTTTTTATAGGCCCTACATCATGAAAAAAATCAATCATGTTATTTTTGTTGTTTGATATAAGTTTATGTCAATCATATCTAGTAATCAAACGTGAATTTTGTAGTTTGTGCACCAAATTTCCATGAAAATGATTCTCAAAAGTTTGCATGTAGAGAGTTTAACCTTTTACGCACCAATATTGGCATACCTCCATGTTGAAAACAGTAAATGACCATAAAGATTTGAATTCGAGGAACTATAAATAAAAGATCAATGACTTCACTGAACGAAGTTTTGTAGATAGCTCAAAAGTATTAATTTTAATTCTCTAGATCATGATATTTGAAAAGGAAAACTACATAGTTATGGCACACATTGAAAATGCGTCAATCTTTTGGAAAATTATGTTAAAAATAGGTCACAAGATACAAAAACCTGGTGAAATACATTATTTTTTATATAAAAAATCTAACATAATGATATGGTACAGCAGAGAAACTTTACTAGGTCTATCCTGGTATGGCAGCCATGACAGGGTGAGACGTGCGGTTAGGCGAGGGAGACAATTTATCAACCACCATCAGATCGAGGAGGGGATAATGTGATTGGAGTGCATAAACAGCTTTATAAGTAACCTGTGCATAAACTGTGAGTAAAACTAGATATTCAAATAACCGGATTCAGTAAAATTCGGACAGTTTTCCACTCAGCATACCGAAGTCACCCTCCCTCCCCACCCCCTCCACCTACCCGCCAAAACAAACCACTGTCACAATACAAACTGGCCACTGACGACCTGTCACTACTATCGCTGTACGTTCCAAACGGACTTTGATCAGCCAAATACTGTTGAATGATGCCACCTAAGAAAAATAAAGCGATATTAAAACCTAAGGACAAAAAAATGCCGGATACGAGGGGGAGGTCAGTAGCTAACCAAGATCTCACGGACTCGGACGAAGACCTATCTAAATCAGATGAAAGTGTGGATGAGCAGGAAGAGCGCTTGAAGGAGGCATTGTCAATCCCCCCCCCTCCCCCCCCCCAGGGTTGGAGGAGATGGAAAACATGACAACTGACCAGAAAGTCACGCTAGTCCTTGCAGGTATGGTCAGATTCCAAGAGCTGGGTCTGCTGATGACAGAAATGCATAAAGATCTCAAGATCTTAAAATCAGACACAGCGAAGATACCTGATTTACACACCCAAATGGAAACGATACAGAAATCCATGACCAGTGTCAGTTCAAACTCTGAGGTAAACAAAAAGGATATACAGGACGCCCAAAGAAGAATTGCTGACCTGGAGTTGGAAAATCAAGACCTAAAAGGACGCATAGCAAACCTAGAGAGCTCAGAGGTCCCAGTAAATACGGCGACACTTGAAGAACTGGTTCAAACCAAAATCAGGCAGTACGAAGCAAAAGCCAAACTACAGATCGAGGGTGTCTGAGAAACAAGACAGGGAGATACCTGGAAAGCGGCCAAAGAAGTGATTGATCAAACTGGCTGCAGAATGCTAGATAGGGATATTCTTGAGGCATTCAGACTAGGGAAACCGAACCCAAGGTCCAGAGTGCCCAGACCTATAGTAGTCATTTTTTCCAGCCAAACTTTAAGATCTGACGTCTTCATGACCAGAAACCGACTCCGTGATAACCCAGTGTTTAACAACATCTGGATTAATGAGGTTCTGGATGATCAGCAACGAAAAGCTAGAGCCGAGGCCAGGGCGTTGGTTGACCTGGCAAAAGCACAAGGCAAAGAAGCCAGAGTTTCTGGGGAGAATGCTATCATCACAGGTATCAAATATAACAGATCGAATAGGAAACAGCTCCCCCAGGACATGACACTGGAACGTGCGTTTACAAGGGAAGTGGATAACAAAATATACTTTTGTTCTGAACATAGCCCGCTGTCCAGTTTCTAAGAATGTGACATTCCCTACCAGGGGAAGAATTTCTCAAGTATCGAACAGGCCTTCCAGTATACAAGGGCAACAGTCTTGGGTTACCCTGCCGAGGCGAATAAGATTCTGCAACTGAGAGATCCCCGTGCCTGTAAAGCAGTAGGAAGATCACTGGTAGACACCCCAGCCTGGTTAGATAGGCGAGATGATACGATGGACGAGCTACTCACCATCAAACTCAGGATTGATAAGGTCAGAAAAGCACTGGTTGATACATGTGATAAATAACTCATGGAGGCAACCCAGGACCGATATTGGGCCTGTGGGCGGACCCTCAGGATGATCCAAAACGGCAAGGGCGAGACAAATGGATCAAACAAGCTTGGTAGACTGTGGGAGGATAAAAGAAGAGAACTTGTACAACGACCCTACCCTGCCCAAGTTGATCTTACCTCGCCTGACAGGGCTAGAACCCTCCCTCCTCCGCAACACGCGGCCACCGCCCCTTTCCCGACCGAGTAAAATCCCGAATGTCAGTACTAAAAACAAAAACAACATTGACCTAGTTTCGCGCGATAAGCCCGATTTTGGTACCAAAACCAGCGAATGACATACTTTGTAGCGTCACTTCCGGAAAGCCGACCGGCATCTTTGAACCTGTAAACAAGACCCAAACCTCACTTTTTACGTGGATTATTTGCTCTTTTAAGTAATCAGGATGCCGACAATCATCAACATCTTTGGAGATTCGCGCATGAGGTTCATTCAGACTCAGATTAACGCGCAAAACAACACTCAAGCCAGGATCGAAACAAATGCCTACAGCGGAGCATCGATCCATCAAGCCGCTTCCCGGGCTTGGCTACACGCGTAAATGTGGAGTAAATGTGGACAGCAAATTGGATATGCTAGCTCATTACAATCAGGTTTATAAACTCGCCAGTCATAAATTGCACTTGCTTAGGTTAGTCCGACCGATGCTTACTGTTCATGCCGCTCTTTGTATTGTCAAGTCGATGTTTATTAGTGCGTTAGATTATGGTGGTACAACCTTGACGGGAATACCGTTAAACCTTGCAAATGACTTACAAACTCTCCAAAATCATGCTCTAAGGTGTAGCCTGAATATTAGGGATCCAATGGACATCCATATAGATGATCTGCATCAACAGACTGATACCCTGCCAGTTGATAAACGCAGGGCTTATCACCTTCTCATGATCATCCGTGAAAAAGCCATGGTAAAAGTAAATATCCCGTTCATAACTCACAATGTCAGAACTCGGAGGAATGATGGTCTAACTTTAAAACTACCAATACCACATACAGAAGCTTACAGACAGTCCCCGCTCTACTACGGATCTAACCTATGGAATAATTTGCCATATGAGGTGCGATCACTCCCGTTAAAATCGACTTTTAAAAGAAAAATTAAATCCATGATTGTAAGTGGTGAATTAGAAATCTGAATATTTGTCAAACCACCATCTTACTTACTATCAAACCCCCCCGTAAGAGGGAAATACACCTTGTATTATATGTACCTCAATACTGACTGTACTACATCATTACATATTCATCGAAGCACACATCCCATCTCATACACTGCACCCTCCTTATTTTTTCCTTTGTATTATCAACAAGCATTGTAATCTGTACCCACTTAACGATGTATGTTGAAAAACCAAGGGACCAATGGATTTAATTGCTTTTAATTGCCCCTGGAAGAAAAGGTTAGCAACTGTTGTTCAGAAATATTAAACAGGTTAGATATTTGGTCGTTGGTGAATCGTTCACTTTAGTCGTTCACTTTAGTCGTTTGTAGTCGTTCACAGATGTCTTTACCACCGATTTTGTGTTTCCACTGAACAATTTTACTAGAGACCACAAAAGATTTGTAAATCGTTTACTGTCATTCACTGTCGTTAGCAGAATATCGTTCTGTGGAAACAGGCCTTTAGTGTCATACACTGTGTCCATGGTTTTGACAATGTTTATGGTCTGGAAATGCTGAGATAAATTGCTAGCTTTTGTAGATGTTCAAAGGAATCATCCGTTTAATATAAAAGCCAGGCTTGGCTCACCAAGTTCAGTCAAGTGCGGTCACCATGGTGAACTCTTATGTTCATTAAGTATCTACCATCCACCTTTCTCATGACCCTACGTAGGTGGAGTGATAACATTCATAGGGTTCCAGAGGGGATAGGCTGAGAGTTGAAATTGATTGTCTCTTTTAAATATATTTTGAAGCATAGTTGTTGGCCTGGACTTTTGATATTATGGTACATAATCATGAAAACTAGAAATAAAGTGGCTCCAAAATTGAAGAGGGAACCTACTTATATATTCGGATTCCCATGTAGTATTGATGTATCTTACTGAATAATTTTTGTTTTATTTGTATTGATGTAATTTGTGATTACAATCATGTGTATTATCTATGAAAACTCCTCAGTAGAGGAGCTCAACTGTATGATTGTTTACCACAAATGTGAACAGGAGTTATGCAAAATTAACAAGAAAAACAGGTTCCATACATTGTATATATATAATTTGATCTTCATGAATGACAGTCATCGAAGAATTGATGAATTGCATTGTATTGTACTAGCTGTGCTGCTAAATTACTGCAAAAACAAGTTAGGACAAAATCTGTCTTTGGTAATTGTATCTATGAGATGAAGGTGGCAGGGCAGGCAAACAGCAGGGGACCAAAACCTAGAATTAATTTTCGCTGTACCTCAAACCCAGACACCAACCAGGAATTGAACCCCAAGAACCACTTGGTCACTGCTGGGTCCCCCCAATTGTCACCTTATACAATCAGCAGGGGATACTGGGGGCCTATATTCTTCCCAGGGGTAGAAGTCCCACCCGGGGACCCCCACAGGGGAGGCTATACAAAATTAAAGGGTTGAGAATGGCGAACACTAACAATACTCTGCTTGCACACACCACTGGGTAAGGTTACTCAAGGTCCATGCATGCAATGCCATGCATTTAGTACTGAGGGTCTGCCCACTTGCAGGTGACAGTGGTGGTCATTATGTGAAAGGGTGAGGGCTGTTTGGCCCATACATAGGCCTATATATGACAAGCCCTCCCCATGACGACCTGGAGGTAAATTACACGAACCCCTCTCACAAATAGCCAGAAAAAAGAATAAGATATGGTTGAAAATTGAAAAACAGCAGATATCAGTGTCAGCCATATTGGTCTATTACCCATTATTTTCTGGTGTATCTGGTTTTTTGAGGTATATCTGGAAAGGTTACTTAGTATTCCATATCCCTCCTTAACTAGAAAGAGATAATAAACTTAATGATAAAGAAATAGTTCATTTTCGTAGTTTTAACGTTGTGCTTATCTTTTACTTTCATTTGTACTCCATTCAACCTGTGTGTGTCCCAGCGTTTTTAGGAGTCTACAATGTAACGTCGTTACAATACAGAAATGCAACATTGTTGCAACGAAAATAAAACATTGTAGCAACGTGATGTTGTTTGCTCAGTAGTTCTAATAATAATTGTAGGATAATGCCCATCAGCTGCTGTACATGACATGGTATAATAGGTCATCAGGATCAAAGAGAATTAAACGACAAAAGACCGATTTAGGGAGTCCCAACAAAGAGCTACATTGTATATATATATATATATATATATATATATATATATATATATATATATATATATACCCTTCTTATTAAAGGTGGCGCCCCCTCTTAGGCGTAATATGAACCCTGGTGAGAGGAGTGCAGCCCAGTTCAGTCTGCAATACTGGCCACTAGACTTGGTGCAGAACCAAGTGACAATTGGTCCCAATTCAGATAGTCAAGTATCTGTGCCTACTAGAAGTGTGTGGAATCTGTATATGGGAGGGGAGGGGAGGGGGAGGTAGGGTAATTGTAGTTGTGGTGATTGAGGTGTAAAACAATTCCTTTTGGTGGGTCCCTGCAATTAACTTGATTTTAGAGTTGACCTCCTTCCAAATAAAGGGCTAGTAAGACTCAAAGAATTCCTTAATGTACCTAAACTACATATTTTATCTTGATATTAGGTTACTTGTAGCAAAGAACAAATGTTTTTGCATGCTAATATGGGTCCTAAAAATGGCACAATTGCTTTCTTGTTGGTCCCACCATTTGCCTATGCAGTGCAGTGACCACGCCTGGTGGCTCACACCACCTTGATTCTGCTGCCCAGTAGGTCTGCACTGCGCAGCTTCATGAGAAGGGTGTACAGGCCTATATTATATTACCATCAATTGATTCCTGGTCATATAAATCAGGACATGTTCTTTGCAGTGCTGCCATCTGTCTATGAGCACTGACATAAGCAATGCACTGTAGGAGACTCCATTACTCACATGTCCTTTACTCATCACGCATGTCAAAGTGAATAGAATTGTTATGGGCAAAAAAAGGGCGGCCCACTTTTACCACCAGTTTCCAAGTCCACACTAAAGTTGTCTTTGTTTAATTTGTGTATGGAGTAGATTTATATATATATATATATAATTATATATATATATATATATATGTATACCCAGGGTATGTGTTGGTATGCTTGGTGTTTTTGCAGGAGGTAATTTGATTACAGGAATGAATGTAGGCACTTCCTTCTCTTTAAATATGATTAAGCGTAAACCTCTGCAGGTATAATCATGATTATATATTATGTGGATCTCGTGACAGTAGTTATAATTATGATTTTTTTTTATTAGTAACGTCGCCTGCAAAAGTATGGTAGAAGACAATTAATAGGAAATATCCAGACGGAGCTACTATAACTCCTTAAGGCCCAGTTTCACTGGCCAACTTAACTCAACTCGATTAACATAGCTCCTGACTAGAAAAACGTAATATAAATCAATGTATTCTTTCCAATAAAAGCATTGCATTTTTATTTCAGTCATATCGACACAGTTTTGATTTACCCGTGGTAACTATTTGGTGAGCCATACCCCCCTTTTATTATACCTTAGGTTAATACACATTTAGTATTTAAAGGTTTAATGCATACCATATCAAATGTAGGTGATAACCAGCCTTTTATTTTTCAATAATTTATAAAAACATGAAATCATTAGGAAATAACTGAGTAAATTAAGTAAACTTAATTTAGTAACACAACCAACAAAGTCAGCAGTATAAGGCAAATGGTGACTTTATTTGACATTGGTGTTATTATGGTTTATATTTGGATTTCACAACGTTTCGGTGAGTGGGTCCGCCTTCATCTAGCATATGCATTATCTGCACAACATTCCTAGCTACACTTTACTTGCTTACTGTTTGCAGATTTGAAGGATATCAAAAATGTTATATGAAGAAAATTAAAAACATGTGCAGCATCATAGCCCCGCCATCACTGATTGCCGTGTGTCCTTCCTTGGGAGCTTGGTGCTAACAGAAAAGGTATAATAAATCCATAACCAACCTTGAAGGGGGTCCTCGGGGAACGAGCACACCTTGGCTGGACCCCGATACCCAGTTGATTATATGTATGTATTTAGGGATGTATACCAAGCCTTACACCATCGCTATAAGTTTGTTAGGCGATAAGAGAGTTATACTGTTTTATTGGTATTTATGAGCCATGTAGCCATGTAAACCAGTCTCTTGTTCTAGATTATGAGCAGAATCATTCTGTCTCCACATCTGCTTTTCAATTTCCTATTTCAATACAGAATTATAAGACACAGAGCACAGCTATTTTGACAGTATAAGCAGTAAACAGGAAAGACAAGGAAACAATGTTAATAGCAGACTAATATACTACACATACATCACTCTGCCACTTACATATAGCACCTCTATAGACTCTTCTCACGAACTTTTTCTGGGTGGGAGAATGCCTGGTTGCAGAACATACATCCAAAAAGGCTGTATCCCAGTCAGCTTGTGATGTAACAAAAACATTCTGCAACCATACTTTTCTAGACAGTTTGTTACTTACTAAGATAGCACATACCAATTATGTTATTGATGGTCAGGTTGAAACCTCACCAAATCAGAATGTTATTATAACATTATTTTTGGGGAGGTTAGGATGAAACCAAAACAGAATATGATAAGAATATTCTGTTTAGGTTGACGAACATAACAAGAACGTTATAATAACATTGCAGTGCAATGCCACAGCAGTACGTTGCAGGAACGGTATTGGGAGCCATCAAAATAATGTAACAAGAACCAATACAGAACGTTCCTGCAACATTATTATAATGTCACACCGCCGGCTGGGATTACAATACATGACATAAGGCCATATTCCACTATGCAGTCAGGGACCATTTGCATTGCTCAATCTTGTCACCAGAAGCAATTTGCAGTTCAGATACCAATATGTTGGTATCCCCAACTGCAATCATTCCATAGAAAATCAATATAAAATCATTTGCAGAATCACCCACTGCAAGCAAATACCACAAGCATATTACTATTTTATGCCTTGCTTTACCCTATCTCAAGCAAGTTTGTGGGATTTTCGCTTGCAGCATTTCAAGGATCTGCAAGCAAGTGATGCACAGTGGAATAGAACAGATAGGCTGTGACGTGACCATGATATGACCACAATATGACTATGTCATGGTCATGCCATAGACCCCTACGATAGTGTCCATGTCACATTGGTGTGATGCGTAGTAAAAGTTGCAGTGGGATACAATATCAGAGCCCTACAATAAACTATATTGAAGCCATGCCGTAGAGAAAATATTGTTGGGTGTATTCAAGGCAATGGTAACCATATGACATGTCTGAGAGATGTCACAACATGATTACCACTTACACGATATGCATCCCATGTCGTATGAACATTCTGTACTTTTTCTTCTCTTTCTGGGTATTCTCTCAAACCAATAAGGATAAGATATACATTTGGGACAATCTTATTGTGGACCTATTATAATATTTTCTGTGGATGGCCAGTTAATTCGCAGCTCTGGCATTTATTTTTCTTACTCGTTGTTCATACCATTGTTATCATCCTATACAAAAATTAATGATTTTGTGAATGATATTTGTTATACGAACAATATATTGTAACATCTTGAATATCAGAAAACTCTGAAGATGACAAATAAAATATTATCAGAAAAAAAGAAGAGATATCCCGTCATGTCATATGCCATGTTGTAGCGTAGACGTAGAACCATTGTCGTGTAGTGTAATATTGCCTTAATGAACGAAACAGGTTTCCAACCACAGTTGTTAACCTATATAATACATTGTGCGTGATAAGTCCATGTCTTCTCAACTGCTTATGATTGCTAACTGCTTCGTCTCCGGAGGCCTAGGCTGTTTTTTCACAAGGAAATATGTTCCTATTATATCCCACGGATCCCTAAAACGTAGGGAAAGATTTGACAAGAGATTTTTGCTATCGTTTTTTTAAAAAAACTTCACTTGAGAAACATTAAACAGAATTAAACGTTTTTTGTGCCTGATAGTGAAACCAGTTTAACCGCCAAAACTTATTTACATAATATATATGACATTAACATTTACTGCGATGAACGGTATTCGCAATTAAAATGTAATTACACATTTGTTATCACAGAGTAATTGATGAAATTGCATTGTCATTTATCGTAGTTATCACCGTCGGATCCAGGGTTTTGAAAGGGGGGTGGGGCTTATTGGAAAGGTTTTTACTTAATTACCTTTTGGCCGAGTTTTAGATTAAAAAGACACAAACTTTTCCGAAAAAGGGACGCACGCCCCCTTGTTATTGCAAAAAATACTATGTTCATAACCTATTTTTCTCAATTATTTTCATATTTACCTTGGCCATTTTGAAATGTTGTTGTCCTTTGAAGAAGATGTAACCAGACTGTGACTTAAGTGCGGCATCCAGCCCACTCTGAAAATCTGGCAGGAGAGTGGCACCAGGGAGAGTGGAGAGGTCTCCGATAGTCTTGAAGACGAAACGTTTTCCAAGGGGCTTGAATTTGAAGTACTGGGAGTCTGAAAAAGATTCGCTGATACTGATTACCTTTCTTATGCGTCACCTGGATATAGCAAATAGAGTGAATATTGGACGTGAAGGGAGCCAAAACAAATAAATTCAACAACATTTTTCAAACTCAGATAACCGTGGAAATCCATTCCTTGAGCCTATTTCTGGCCCTTGTTAAAATCTAAACCATGAAATATGGTAGAAAATCATCAAAAACATGTTTTCCATGCTCAACTCAATTAATGTGGATCCGCAAAAATGGGGTTTGTTTACAAACAAATGGAAATATTACCGTATCTCATGGAATTGTACATTGATTTGAGCATGTTTTCACAGCTTATACTTTACCACTAGTACTGACCTTAACTATACTCATCGAACATATTTCTATACTCATCTGAGTTTTGACAATTATGTTAATTAAATCGGTTTTGGCTCCCTTTAACAATGAACTAGGTGAATAGGTGGGGGATATTTTCATAAAATGTTTACTTATCCTTTTAATCACATCACCTTTAAGATATGGACTTTCCGTGCCAAATAACCCATGATACATTGTAATGAATATTGACAATATTTTTGTGTCAATTACTCCTAATTGATGAGAGTAGAATTGGTTAATATAATATGCTAGAATATGGAAGTATTCACCTCAGATATGCTATATAAGTTAGTTATATAGATATACATCAGAGGGGCCTACTCTATGGCCTTCCCTGCAGTGGAACTGCTGCCACCTAGAGGGTGATCCCTCAAAGACAGGTCAGCCCCACCTCCACTGGTCAGTAGCCTGGAGGCAGCCAGCTGAGCAACACCTGCAGTGGACGATTATTTTTTTGTTTTTTTTTTGTTGTTCTTTATTAGTTATATAAATAGGGGCCTGATTGCCCGAGTTTCTACAGGCAATTGTTGTCATCGTTATCATTACATTGACTAACTATCACTATGTTTTGTATATGCAAGTAAAATTGGAAACTGTAAGCGTTTTTATTAGAAATTGATCATAAAGCATTTTCTTCCTACCTGATATCAAAACGGCTCCTCCATGAGAACCATTTACATAGTATGCGGCGTCCACACGGGAAAATACTTTACCCATAAAAAGAGACCTAATGTTGTGACGTTTTACAAACTGAAATGTGTGGTTCTGTTGTGTATACTGCCATACGACGTCACCCTAGAAAAGACAAGGTAAGACATGCGTAACCACTGCCTATAGGTACATGTGTACCTAAACCTCTTATTATGCTATAAAAGATTTTCCAATAATGGCTTACTTGCTTACTTGATCATGCACATACAATAACATTTCGTATACTGCATTTACCCTCCTTATATAAAACGGCATGAAAACGAGATTTGCCCCATGCACCACCATGTCTTTTCCCTGGTTTCAGCCGTCCATGATACTTTCGGGCTTGGATTATTCCAAGTCCCGCATTGAGTCCAGCGGAAGAAACTACCGGGAAAAGGAGATTCATATGTCATTTTAAACTATTTTGTCTCTAGACATGCAATTTTGCCTTTCTTGTTCAAAACAAATACCATGGTGGTAAAAGTTATTATTTCTTTTACTCAAAGACCTACCTCCTTCAATAGACGTTTTGCAAATGACGTCACATCTCTGAAAATGGGCTGGCTACCATATATTGGTGATCGCTTTGATTATTTTCAATTCTGGGCCATTTAAAATAGATACTTACGTAAAGCTTTATTTTGTTTAACAAACTACCTGAATAATAATCAAGGATTATTGTTATTCAGAACTTATAAATCTAAAATTAATTGCATGGCAAAGTGGCCTTAAGCTGATGATTCACCACGTTATTTTGGACCGATTATAGACTGATTTCAGAAATCGGTTTCACAAATGAAGAGTATTCTTGTAAAATCGATCACTTCATATCAAGTCTTCCTCTGTTGATATGGCACCAAGGGAATTTTTTCATTAATATGTCGTTCCAAAATAATGTGTAGAAGAAAATCGGTTGGCGTTTTATCGCATCGTGGATCACCGGCCTTATTCAGCACTAAGTCTTGGTGATCACCAAAATGGATTCAAGTGACCAAATCGGCACAAGGTATATGATACAGAAGTGGGGACCTTCCATTAGGACATACACAATCCGGAATTTTATACCCCCTCCCCTCCCCTTGCTGAATTATGCATTGAATTTGTGCCGGGACGTACATATATTTTCCCTAGCAAGCCCTCTTACCAAAACTAATTGACTGTTGGTTATAGAGTAAAGTCACGTAGATGCGTATTCATACTATAGTGATTACTTAGACATGATTGATCTTGAATCTTTCCATCTTATATGAATGAAAACAATCAATTAGTGTAACTCACTGTAAGGATGTAGATGTTAAGTGTATTCCAGGTTTGTACGTCCAGAATGGCATCAATAGCAACATTTGCCATTTTCACTTCAGGAAACAAATCGCTTATTTCAGACCGATCCATGCTCAAGCCATGGATGTCATTTGTGTGTCTGTAAAATGTATTCCCTGACAACAGAGAGATGAAATAATTAAAACGTGATAAAATGCAACTCTTTACAAAAACAAATGATTTTCAAACGTTGTTATGAATTCAAAACTTAGCTTCTAGGTTTTATTGTGAGAACTGGATATCTGGAGAATAAATCGTATCAGTGAAGAATAAGCCTTACCTACTAAACTAAAAGTTTGATTTCTAGTAGAAAAACCTGCTGTCACTTTGCACATTTTGGAAACAGACAGGCCCGGCTGCTGCTTTTCTGTATGAACAAAAAAATATTTTGTTTTTTCTTCACAAACAAAGTGTTTGTTTCTATACCATTCCTGCAATGACTTTTGGTTGATATGGAATACATGTGCCTTCTAAAAATATATAATACCATTTGATACCACACAATGCCAGACGATGTTGATTGTTTAACTGTGAAACAGTGAGGCTTCAATGCTGCGCAAGCTTGCATCTAACTTGAATCTTATAATTCAAACAGATTTCTGCTTCCTTTCAAAAACATTATTGATTTAAATTTAGCTTATGTTTTAATCAAAATTAATCTGTGTTCATAACAGATGCAATCCATGCTGCTACCATTATAAAATCCTTCTAATTGTGGTTTCCTACCTACCTCCATAGATGCTGACAAGACCTTTGACATCAAGCGAATGGAGGCTCAGAGTGTCCATGTCTCCGGGGCGATAGAAAGGCGACATGATGGCAGACCGAGACTCCGAGTGACTCAAACCCAGGGAATGACCCACCTCATGAAGAGCCACCCATGACAAACTTATTGTGTCTGGATTTAATAAGAAAAGATGAGATCAGTATCAATAGTCTAGACATGTCATAACAGGTTTCATTTAATAAAGGCCTTCAACATAAGTGTCTCCCCACACAGAAAGGATGCTCCAGGCGGGAATTAAGCATTAAAGAGGATGTGTTAAGCTTTCAAATGATACCAAGCATATCAAAATTAGATAATTTTCAAGGAATTTATGGGCTGTTGAACACAGGATGGTCAGTATTCCTGAAAATGGCAAAAAGCCCGGATATTGAATATTTATCTAAATATTTAGTAATGAAATAAAATTTTCTTCGTAAATCAACAAAAAGTCATAAAAACTATTAAGCTTATAACTTTTGTTCTATAAAAGATAATCTCTTTTAGTCTGGACTGGTAATACAATCAAGTCATGTTTTTCCAAATGGGTTACAATTTTTGACAAAATTGACAAAATGTTGTTGTTTCCATGGTAACCAATCATCTGATGTTTGCTAATATTTGCAGAAACAAACATTCTATTAACATTCCAAATAGAATGTTTTCCAAACAAAATGGAATGTTTAGAGTAGAATAACTGAATGCTTCACAAAAAGTTGGTTTAAGACACTTTCACCCCTATTTTTCACAAATCTACCCATATCCCCCCTAATTTTACCTGGAGAGCTTAAGATAATTATATCCCCCTCAGAGCATCCTTTCTGTGTGGGGAGACAAAAATAAAATGAATAGAGGTTACAAGTTGCAAAGTTGATGGCAGAACGAGAATCCAAGTGACTCAAACCAAGCACGTGACTCACTTCATGTAGAGCCACCCACGACAAACTTGACCTACAGGAGATCTGAGAAAGATGAAATCAGTAAAGATCACTGAGCAACACAACTAAGATTCTGGTCGACTAGAAGATCACAAGCTACTAATTTCTAACATTGTCAGATAATTGGCAAGTTTTTTTTTATAATTTCTTGGTTGAATTATGTTTCTACCCATTTTGGACCAGATCTGGTCAAAACAACTAAACAACAAGAACTGGTCAAAACGACCAGAATTATAGTTAAATCGCTTAATGGGTCTCCCCCCCCCCCCTTTACATTAGTCTTGACAGGTTATTGCATTAATCTCTAGTAAAGGGCATCGGCATGGAATGAATGGAGGTTGCAAGTTGCAAAGTATTTTGACTGATAAAAAAGCAGACTGAGACTTGCACCAATTCGTCCCAAAATCGCCCAGTGAGTATGCCAGAGTGACTCAAACCCAGCTCATGGAGCCACCCACGACAAACATAGGTGGCTCCATTTGGTCATAAAAGAACTTCAACATCAAATAATAAGGTTGGTTGGTTGGTTATTGGTTGCTTTACACCCTAATTAACTGCCAGGGTCATATCAAGGGTGGTGATGGTGATCGAATCTATGAGAAGGTAGAGACCATACCCCTACACTTTTACCGAGGCAGGTGTTCTTTAATGTGCATGGTCCCATAGACAGGGCCATACACACAACAGCTGGTGGCACAAGGCCTTTGATATCCCTGTCGTTGGCACAGGGAGACATGCAGAGGGGTGTAACAGCCACCTTGGCCCAGCCCAGGATTGAACCCAGGCCGCCCACACCAGAGGTGGACACTCTAACCACTTCACCACCCCGCACGCCTCAAATAATAAGGTGATGTTGTCTAATCTCTGTGACACATATAATGTTCAATTATAATGGCCGTGGTCTGTTGCATAGCCTCCCTCACTGTTGCAAGGGTTGTCCACCTCAGCGAGACCCCTCCCTGTGCAAAAAATTAAACGATACAACCTGTCCCTATAAGGACCTCACTGTTGCGATGGGTCCCGCTGTTGATTTGTGGCTGTTCTACTGGACCGATTTTAATTCTGTAAATGGTTCTAAAAACTAGACATCTAGATGCCTGGAAAAATTATTAGAAATGGGTGAAAATTGATGCTGAATTTTGCATATAACAGCGAGACTTACCAAATCCTCGCTGTGGTCTGGCTGTTGTGAGGGTTTGGTTATGCGACAGAGCACTGTGTATGTTGACCAGGGCAATTAATGTTGCTTTGTACACCTTTGGTCTGCTCTATATAATAATACCTCACCTCCTACACCATCTGTGCTCCAGGTCTCCTGCAGGTCCAGGTGTATGTCTCCATGTATGTCCTGCGCCTGAAGGCCTCCAGGGGGTGGGAGGAAGGTGTGGGCCACCACCACCCCCGGCCCGTCGAACGGCTGGCCGTCGCTATGGTTACCGGCGTAGTAACCCACTCTGACGGTGACGTCACCAGATGTCATCTCCCGGGGGTTGACGTCTGCATGTGCCGCCCATTTCTGGTGTGTAAGAAGCGAGAATTAAGCCTGTATTACACTATAGGTAATAGTGACTACTGATTATTTGGTAATTTCTATGTGACCATTAGATATATATTACAGAGACATTTCATGTTATATATCATCGGAAAGAATTCGAAATCCTTTATAATGATATGTGACATGTCTATAAGTAGCCTTTCTAATACTGGCGATTTTCGGTCAGTGGAATATGGGGTTAATTTACAATAAAAAAAGGCTCTTTGAATCTGTTATGTTCGTCGCAGCTTCAAATGCCTCTAAAATTAGTATCAGTATAGGATTAATCTTTCCTTCAAGTTTTTAATTGAGATATATTATTTTGATATACGAACATCCTCCATCGCTAGGGAAAAGAGGCTTTGCAATCAGACTGTTTTAAGATGTGTAAATTTTATAGATACATGCGTCTATAAAATGTATAGATTGTAAAACTTCATATAACGATTCCCTTAAAATTGGTAACAGGATGATGCTAAATAAATTGAAATAAATTTATACCTTTCCGTAGACAAAATAAGAAAAGGCGCTGTTCAGTCTACCTACTTCCAAAGAATATAATATCATCATTTAATTCTGGTATGACAGATCAATTTCCAAATCCATGTAAGTCCTATGTCAACACAAACCTTGTCCAAACAATGAAGAGAAGATACAATTAACCAAGCCAGAGGTGTGACGTTTGATAATAACATTGCAGCAACGTTCTGAGTTGGTTCTTGTTATATTCTTTTGATGACTCCTTATTTCATCACTGCAACCTACTGCTGTGATGTTGCTCTGTAATATTATCATATTGTTCTGGTTGTGTTCTTCAACCTAAACAGAATGTTCTTATAATGTTCTGTTTTGGTTTCGTCCTAAATCACAAAAAAATAATGTAATAAGAACATTCTAATTTGGTGAGGTTTCAACCTCACTGTCAATAACATAGTTGTTACATGCCATCTTAGTAAGTAAAAAACTGACTAAAAAAGTATGGTTGCAGAACGTTTCGGTTACGTCGCAAGCTGGCTGGGAACCTACCATAAAGGCCCATCTGAAGATGTCCCTGGTCTCGTCCTCTGTCAGTGTAGCATAGCGGTACCCGGTGACAAGGTTCCAGGTCAGGTTGTCGGAAATAGCCTTTGGCCAGTAGTAACCTTCAGATAACAGAAGCAAATAAATCACCATTAAACCATTGTCTTTCAAAAAGGCAATACTTGAGGCAAGCTCATTACATGGGCCTTTGTGGCCCATTGCATAATGGGTATTGCTGTTGCGATAACTTCATCAAACATTGTTGAATTGTGGCTGTTCTAGCAAGCTGATTTTCATTATGTAAAAAGTTCTAAAAACTATAAATTTAGATCTTCAGGCCTGGAACATCATAATAAGTGGGTGAAAATTGACGCAAGATTTGACTAAAAAATAGCGAAATGTAGCACTGTTGCGAGAACGTGATCTAACTTGGTTTTAAACTCTCACTTTTGTCCTAACTTTAACAGTGCCAATAGTGATTTTTCAGAAGTGCACTACTACTAGGTGTGGTAAGATCCGATGGAAGAAATGTCCTGTAATATGGAAGAAATGTCCTGTAATAAATTGGAGTAAATAAACAGATGCAAAAACTAACTACTCGACCTTCGATTTCTGATTCAGTGAAAATTGATGTTGTCCAAAAAAGTTTATTTATATGGGTTGTTCAGGTAGGTCCTGAGTAGAACATATGTTTTTCACTGATTTTATACATGTCTGAAACTCGTGTCACAGGTATGGGGTTTTCTCAGATAATTCACAGGCTTTAACACAACACCAGAATTGCATGTAAATAACACGTGTTAAAACTGTTGTTATTTTCATGGTTTTGCACAAAGGTAGAGATTAAAACATCTGCTTTGTGCATGCTTATTGAATTAGTGTAAGGGTCACCAGATGAATACAAAATGATAAGAATTCCTCTAAATTACTTAGTTTAGGAAAATATCTAGTAAGGGCAGGTGCCGCTGGTAGGTGTAAATATACCTGACGACAATGCTCATCGGGACACTTCCCTGCAAGCACCGATGCCTTGGGTAAAATCGATATCAGACTGCTTTATAAGCGATAGTGCAGGGTAAGAGAGAGGGAGAGACCAGTAGCGTTTGGATCATACGGATCGGGAGATTCGAAGGGGTTTTAGATAGCTATACAAGCAAAGGGACATCTGGTGACTTATAGGGTACTACCGCACGGCGGCCGGAGGTGAGACAAGGCGGACTCTACGGTGGAAGCTGACTCCACTTTAAATAGGAACTGTTATACCTTGGACTTATTGCCATCACGAGCAGCTGTACGCATCACTATATCCATCAATAAACTTACCGTACTGCCAAGCGTTGTTCATGTTATGGATTGAGCGCCCATCTCGTGGACTTACTCACCACTCGACTAGCAACCCACTAGAGACAATATTAATAACGATAATCATCTCGAACAATGCACTATAAATATAGTTAACCCTAATCGACACAATAGCGTTCAGTTTACATAGGGATTATCACTACACCAGAATGTCATCAGAATGACACTTAATGTAGAAATGATAATACTGTCAAGTTAAATTTAATTAGATGTAGAATAGTGTAATTCACCATGTGAGATGCATAAAAAGTGATACATAAAAGAAAATTATAAGGTGATTTTCCCTGTGAAAGCTTGTAGTTCAACTTGTTAAATGACAAATATTACTCTGGGAACCCAACAACACCAGAACTACACTAGTTTAACACGTGACAAACTGAGGAATACACGTGTCATGTTTGCTGGGTGTGCATATATATGGATTTGGAATATATTTTCATATTTTTAAAAACTTTAAAAACACAGTTGCTCTTAAGTCCCTTTAAGTGAGAAAGAAGCACAGTGAGGTCATGTTTTACCCACCTGATCCAGCATGTCGCCCCTTCCCATCACCTCCTGACAGCCCCTTGTCATAGTCCGAGTTCCCACATCGCCGTTTTTCCATCAGTTTTCTTGTCTCGGCGTCCAGGGTACCCGTCACGGTCAAGTGGTTTCTGGTCTGGAACTCCCTCAGGGCTTCCCCCAGGGTTTGAAGGAACTCCTCAGTTTGTAGCGGGGACTCCCCACCGTCAGGGGTGTAGCCATATCGAGCAAGGTAGTCCTGTGAACAAAATTAATTATATAAGTTTAAATATCTAAATGTTGTTTCTAGGACAGAGATTTGCAGCTGTTAGTCTGATATAAACATATATATGTATTATGTGTAGGATAATGGACGAGTAGCAGTGCATGGGGTGAAATAATGAATACGCCCTACGGGCTCGTGCATTATTTCACCCAATGCACTACTACTCGTCCATTATCTGACATAAACCACGAGAGAAAGTATCTTAGTATGTCCCAAGGACCCTTATGCTGCTGAATTCAGCCTTCCAATTTATGATATACAAGTTCACTCCATCTGCCTATTAGACTCTGCCCACAGCAGGTCTAGACTGTAGTACTATGCAAATCCACTAGTTGCTCAAACTAATATGTAAGAGATAGGTAGGTCATGAAAGGACTAGCCCATCCCTAGAGCCAAACCCCCATTCTACCACTACCACCTCCACCCACTCCACCCCTCTTCCACCCAACCTCTAGACTGAGTGTTTGGCATTCACCTTGCCTAGGCTAATTATAGGTAGCAGCAGTGGTCACTCGTGACACACCTGACTGCACAGGTGACAGGTTCCAGTGCCTGCATAGTCCGTTTCTGACCCAGATTAGCTATTGTATAATAATGGAGTAACTAGGATTGACTGCTGGACTTGGACGTAACTACAGTCTAGTGCAGCTGGTCAAGTAGTTTACCTATGGATACCTGGCTCACTCTCCAAGCAGATTACTCCACTATTCTAATGGAGGGCATTGCAATGGGACTCTCTGCCAAGGAGATTGTACCTGGCTTGTTCTTCTCAGTATAACCTCTGACTGGAATGCCAACAGCTGCCCCAATAGGGTAGTGGTTAGAGTGTGGTTCTCTGAATCCAAAGGTCTAGGGTTCAATACTGACCTGTGCACATTGGTTGAAAAAACTTTTCATAAATTCAAAATTGGGTGTTCCTGGCACACTAGTTAAACTACAGATAAGCAACAGTGCATTATTTCAGGCTAACAGTGCACTATTTCAGGCCACCAACTGGTGCATTATCACCTGAGAATGCACAGCTAGAACAAAGGAAATCCGAGTGAGAGTGGTTTATATAGCAATGTTTTGGCCTCTGATACCTTAAATTTTTTATTTATGTGAAGCGGTGTGTGACGTAGCTCTGTAACTATGGTTCCCTGGATCTGTTGATGCCTCAATAATTATATGAATCTGGAAACCAAATGGTCACATTCCAGTTGCACACTTACTGCCAAGCTGCTCGCATCATGAATTTCAAATAATATCTATTTACGTCCAAACTTAATCACTTTGTTACTTGTTATTTTCTATATTCGCTCTCTTTGCAAGAGACGGATTTGTAGGTCTGTGTTGCCATGCACTACCACACCAAGTGTCAGTTACACTTAGAAGTTGCCAACAGTAACCCGCTTGACAACCCAGGTTTGTGTAGTAACCTTGGTTGTGACATCATCAAAATTGGATGTGAATCAGTAAATGTTGTGCTCCAGGGATCAGCATTGTTGTGTTGTTTCCCCGGTGATCCACAAAGATGGAGTCAGCACATGATTTTATTTTAATGTTGGTATTAGGTGGTTTCACCATAAAAGGATCATCAGGTGCGAATGTGTGGGCGATCTTATAGAATAAATTCCATTGAAGATTCCCAAATGAATTTTTTTTTAAATAAGATAAAAGTTTTGAATCTAAATGAATTTTAGAGATTTGTTGTGTTAGCAGGTCCATCCCAATATTCAAGTAATATTGGTGAATTCCCCCATTTTTAATCCATGCTTTAAATGAGATTTAGTAATGGTAGGGGGAAGATGGAAGTTGGTCAAAAGTGGTAGGACTATGTCCATACACTGCTGAAGCAGTGTGTAATGTCACTGGTCAATACGGTATGGTCAAGGATAGAAATTATTTTGAACGGATTTTGAACGGATTTTGGTCTCACTCCGTTCAAAATATATTCGCTCTCTTTATCAATCACAGTCAGCAAGCAGTTAATTAGTTATGTAGGGCCTATAGATACTAATGTTCAAACCAAACAAACTGAGTTTACCCAAAAGACATGAAGACTATTTTTTCACATTTAACAGAAAAATAAAACCTAAGACGGAAGTTATCTGGATGTTATTTGCTTGAAATGTCACATCTGGTATGACTCCAGCAAAATAATGAAATAATTATGTTATTGAGCTTTATGGCAGGATACAGAGAAGATAGCGACATCATGAAAAGTACACTGTATTTATGTGATGATGAATCAATAAGAAAAATTACTGAGAACTGGCCAAGATTGAAACGGCTTGAAAATGGCTTAATTAGTTCCGAATATCCCTCCGAGGTGGCGTCACGAACAGCCATGAGTAGCTACATTTAGTCACATTGTGAATGTGTTAGTTATTTGCATCTAGCTAAACCTTAAAGAGAGGGGCCAGTGAAATTTTGATATTGTTAAATTACCATATCATGGCGTATGTATATTGCCTATGTATAAATATGTGGCATTACTATAACTTTTAAGCGACTCCTTATTATAGAAAAACGTTTCTCTTTACCAGAGAACGCACTGGACCTCCTGTGCACCTTTCAAAGGATGTCTGTGTGTGACGTCATATATTTATATTTAAAAATTATAAAATCCATAATGAGATACATTTTTGATCTTTGCTTTTAGAAAACAAAAACTATTTGAGATAAAAGTATAGAATTTGGTACATTTATTCCCTGGATGGAAAGGATCATGGCAATATATACTAATTTTTGGTCACTGGCCACTCCACTTAAAGGAAATGATTGCTAGAAACATTGGTATTCTGAATTGATTATTATTAAAACTTAGTCCATCTCACAAACTATACCCTGGCTTTAACAAGACCTACCCACCATGGCGGTCCGTTCTGTGGCGCCCTGTTCCTGGGTCCCATCCCGCACACTTCTCACTGGTCTCCGGTGTGTCCTTCTGTCTTCACATGTCGTTCTCTGCGTACAGTCCACCTTCCTGAAGTCTTTCCCGAGAGGAAAAGATACAGAATTCTGGGACTGTCCAGCATGTAACTTCCCGGACTCTTGCTGGAAATCAAAAAAAATCTGTCTGAGTTGGAGGTGCAATCCATTCTTGCCCTTTGTGTATAATTGTAATTTTACAGTATTTTCTGAACCGTTGGTGACCTTCATATCGCCTTCTTTACTAAATGGGTGAGCCCCAGATTCTTTTGTATGATGTTTTCCTAATGGTGCAGATCTTAGAAGGCTGATATTTAAAAGAAGTAGTAGGATATGGAGTGTCCTTCTAAGCCCTGTTGTTGCCATGGTTTCTGTATAGGTGTGGTACTGTTGGTTCAAAGGTGAGCAGTGTCTGGGCGAGAGGAAATGTTTGTTGAACTCAGTTAGGTTGGCTGTTAAGGATAGATACTAATCAAATTGACTGGGTACTGGTCAGTTCTCTTAAGGATGGTGAACTTGCTATGATGGCATAATTAAGGATTTGCAATACGAAGTTTAATTGAATTATTGAAATAACAATGTAGCATATTCTTGGCCGGTCGTTTTTAATTTCTAAATTCTCCAACATTATGATGATTTGAAATTTGATTTTAAAGTTAAAAAGATAAGAATGCAGGGAACTGAGATGTGAAGGCTATGGAAGCCTAACTTTTACGTAAAGACAAGATAATTTGGAGTCTTACAAAATATGTTAGTCTATAATGAATGCTAATCTAATATTGCCTCTAATTAACACGCACATTAAATGAATGACATTTTCGTAATTTCGTGTTCAACATTTGATTGTAGTTGACATGTGTCCTATGCTGTTCTTTTTGTTGAAAATTCATAGAATCCTACGCCTCGAAAATCATGGCTTATTAGCTAAGGGTAACTAAAACACCTGGATTGAAGGAATAACAAAGAGACTAGTGTGCAAGTCTATACCTCCATTTCGTGACCAATAATGTTGTTTTTGAGGGCTATGATTGGCGTGAATCCAAGCACCATGGTACTCCAATGGTTTACAGCAGGTCGGCTGATTCCTGACCACCTTAATTGTCATAAAACATATTCTATTTTTTTTCCTACTCAGACATCATTTGTGTCCAAACACTTCAATTGTGGACATACCTTCCGCAAAAGAGAAATCATGTACATCGTTGTGGTAAACTCAATAAAAATAAAAATGGCATTATTTTGAAGAAATCTTGTCTAAAATGATAATGGATGAAAATAAGAAAAATTCAAATTGCCGACAGCTCCTGTATTTGTGAAGACTTTTTCGAAGTCAAGCCCAGGGTCTAGATTATAAAATAATGGTTGAAAAAATAGATCAAAATGATTGCATGAAAGACTGCAATATTTTATCAATAAAACCAACAAGTTAACAGCTAACTCCCCTATAGTTTCACATGTTTTTCTGGTAGTTCTGGCCACTTGTTTTGTCCAGGTGACAGCAGTGGTCCCTTTGATGGGAAAACTTTGCAGTCGACATGCACCATAACACTTTCCAATCTTTGCTAAAATATTTAACCTGAAATGTAAAGCCTTTTTCTATTAACGCATTTCTTGGATTCGGATGTTCATACGGGAAATTTCACTTTTATGATCTGTCTGAAACTAAATTTGTAAAAAGAGAAAAAAGAACACGTATAAGATTTTCATTCGGCATTGCATCAAACTGGATACCATAATATCAAACGCCACTCTTTTTCCTTATTATTCAAAGAGCCCAGGGAATGACAAACTTGTTTTTACGTGCGTGTAAATTCGAATTCATTTAAATGTGACAGGTGTTTAATCATAGAGTTCATGGTCACCTATATAGATGAATAACCTTCATTAATCTGTCCAAATTAAGAATGCACTTAAGTCTGTTTTCAATGGTAGCCTAATTTAGTACAACCGCCCTGTCATGTGCTGCCACCTCGTGATGCCTAACAGTAAACTAATTTTGATCAGGAGTTACTGCTAACTTGTTTCAAGCTTACCATTATCGTGAAGTATGATAAGTTACATTCTAGGTAACTGATTATGCTGTTCAGGCAATTATCTAATATTAGCTTCCCTTTGTTACTATCAATCATACAAAAGTATTACACCTTACAGTTCAACTTTGAAGCCAATTTGCAATTGATTACCTTTTATTTGTCTGAAATAACCATAATGCATCAAAGGTATGTTGAAATTAATTCAATATTGAGTTTCTTGGTATATCTATTTGATTTTACACGAATGAGTTATAAACCAAGGCAGATTGTGGTGCATTTCCCTTCTCTCGGAAATATAAAAGTGTCATGTTCCCGTTGCTCGAGTCAATGGAAATTACAATGATCATCTACGTAAGCTACTAATTATTAAAGATATTGACCGATTGTCTTGACCTAGGTCAACTAGGGCAGCTGCTAAACATCTGAAGCAAACCTTAACGATCCATCTACCACCTTATTGGCTTCAGAATAATGTGCTGAAGCGGAGGTATACGTATAACTTCCCTCCTTTTGTTCCTTTGTTTTTCGGTCTTTCATATAATATTATTAATTTTGGTACAACGACATACGATGGAAACACAGATATGACCCTTGACATCATGGAGGTGAGGTTGGCATGCAATACAAAAGGTGTAAATAACCTGTTCTTTGCGACAGATCTAGAACTGGCCAAGGGGTTAGTTAACTGTTGTTTTAGGTCAACATTACTATATGGATTACCATAACTTTGGGGTTCTGGCTATAGGGGTTTTAGTTCCATTCATAATTTGTGCTTATGTAAAAGTGTTTGATGGATATAAGGAAACGGGAAATAAATGCTGCTTTATGTTGGAAATATATATGACGTTTCTATTTAGGAGAAACATGTACTAAGAAATAGGAAAAGTCATTCTCAGCGTTATTTTGTTTTTCACTTTTTTAGGCCAAAATGGCAGCAGTGGAGGGTCGGTGTGCAGCCCAGGGTCTGGCCCCTTTTTGTATGCATACAGTGTGCATACATACCACCTGCCATGGCCGACATGGTAGCTGGTTTGTATGGTAGTTGGTTCCCAAATGGTATTTGCAGGGGTCAAGCCAAGCACAGAGACCAAGGGAAAGGTGTTTGCATTATACGTGTATGTCTAAAGATCAAAGGTAATTAATTAAAACCAACTTGTGTAATGTATGCTGACTTTCACTTAAGAAGCGTGATTTTCATGATAAGATCCTTATCATAACATTCCCTATTTTCATCTTACCAATTTTACCTCAATTCACTACTTTTTGAAAAAGTAAAGGACGATGCTGCATTAAAATTTAAGAAGAAATGTCTTGATTTTAAGACGAGAACATTATGGTACTGTTTGCGTTTCGAACTCAACTAATGTTATGCCGTCACAATTCGTCCAGACCTTTGGAGAGACTTTAGCGATTGATTTATTCGACAGATGATAACGATTTCAAAGATGCAATAGCAGTACCGACAATATAGATGAGCGAAATTATACTGTCCGCCTGTCCTCATAATCCCTGATTTTTGTTATGTATGTCTATGAGTTACTTAAATAAAAACATTTAAAGGTCGTGATTACCATGGTAAGAATGAAACAATTCAATTTTGATGTTCTGGAGATTACACGTTTGAAAGACTATTGCAAAATACAGAATCGCAAAAGGTTTTTAGGAAAATCACATTGCTGGTTATTGGTTGTACTCAGAACATGTACGTAGGCTATATGTCTGCCGAATTCATGATTTTGTGTATTCAATAACCTAAAAAAAAAAAGCCGGGATGATGCAGTTGCCCACTGGGCCTATGCCGAAGGATAATAATTATAGGCTACATGAACATTTGATATTTGCCCCCTCCCCCCCTCCCATGCCACTGGTAATATTCACAGATGAATACTTTGTCTAGGGAAATGCAATAATTAATGCAAGGTTCACATAGACCATTGCAATTCAATATTGCAGCTGCACGTAGTCCTCGAGTGCTGCCATCTGTGGGGAGATCTCCGAACCTCTGACCCGCCCCCTGGTGGGAGAAATCGGAGTCGGAGAGGAAGCCAAGACTGTCGACAAGACAACTGACACTGTAAAAAAGGTAAACTGCCGTGCCTATTATCTATAAATTGTGTAAAACGGCTATTGAATTACTCAATTACAATGCTGCCGGTTCAGATTACATATCACACAGTTAGTTAGTGTCCTGGAGCGCGGCCAGCGCCGTGAAGTCCCCAATTATCGCTCATGGGTTGCTTGCGGATGACGCCGTGATGGCGGGGGTGGGTGCTTTTTCGTTTCACAATAACACCTGCTTGACAGATAATGCTACTTCGGGAACCAGCCCAAAGTACGACATGAACAAACAGAAGTTTAACTTTTTCAAGTAATAGCACTTTTATTTTATGCTGACATGAATCATGATAGCCATGGAATACACTAGAATATATATGAATTCAAATGAATTAATTCAATTCAATTTAATTATTCTACCTTGATGAGGAAAGTGTGGGGTTTCAGAGTATCTTTTTGGATCCAACTTTTGCCTCTTTCAAATATTTTGCCTACACTTTTTACCCATAAGTACATGAATTTTCTCTAATAAAATGGTAAGAATGGAAGAACTAGACTTAGAAATATTCTGTGAGCAAGGTGAATCTCATAAATAGTTGGTATTTTGTAAAATATCAGTGAAATTCCGTACCAAGCGTTTCGAAACCCCCCTCTAGAAGTAGCGTTATCCACTCAGAGGTATTCATTATCACGGTATTGGCTCCCAAAGTAGCATTATCTGTCCACCCCTGTGAATAATTATAAGGCGAATATTTTAATGGGCAAAACCAATTTTGGCTATGGCTAATTCTCGGAACGACATTTGAAGGGGAGGGGTGGGGGAGGACAGTTGATCATTTGCATTCGGAGACGGATTTAGGGGAGGGGGGTCACATGGGGCATGCCCCCCCTCCCCTTTTTTTCTGGGTCAAATATCAATGTTTATAATGTAAAACTGCATACTGGGGACTGGGGGCGCCAGGACGTTTTTAACATGCCCCCCCCCCCCCTCCTCAAATTCCTGGATCTGCCCCTGGCATTAGATTTATAAAATGGGTGATGAGTAAAACAAATTTATGTAACATATTGATAACAACGTAGGCCTAATTCCTTCTATATCCATATACATTTAGGATCATAGGCCATAATGCATCAGACGTCATATATAGGGCCTAAGCCTGCAGGGGCGGATCTAGGATTTATGAAGAGGGGTGGGGGGCCAAGATTATTTATGGGTATGCCCCCCCAGAAAAGTTCGCCTCACCCCTTTCTTTTCCCGTCTTTTTCCCCACTCTTTTTCTTTTTCTTTTTGGGAGTCCCTAGTTATATCTATATATATAGTTGCTAATGGTGGGGACTAATAGTCATAGCTTTAGCCATTTAATTCTCTTTGTTCTCAATGACCGGTAACACAATCTCATGCTCAGCAGTTGAAGGCCCTTCTGGAATTAGGAGGGCCTTTAATTTACTGAGGGACGATCATCGCTCATGCATGAGTGGAACTTTGTAGCTAATTTGCTTCTTGTTTTGTTGTTGTTGTTTTTTTTGGAGGGGGGTAAGGGGTGGCCAAGGCCCCTTGGGGTCCCCCCTGGAATCCGCCCATGGCCTGTGACGCAAGCCCCTCCTCTCTTGCCTGTAGCCCCGATCCGAGCATGTTGTGTCCTAAACAATGAGGTTGGGCAAGGAGGGACAAATAGGACGATATGATTTATGCACACCCATCTTTTAGTTTAAAAAAATCAAGGTGGGGCACAGTTGTTTGAGCGATTTATGCAAAGATTAATCTAGCCCCGGCAGTTTAAACCTTTGAATCGATCTTCATTCAAAATAGCGCCTGTCTCCTTTCCACACAAGGGAGCAGTTAGTTTTTAGCTGAATAGACTGATTATAGTGTCTCCTCGACAGCCAAAACGTTTCAAAACAATAACTGGTCCCTTGTCTCAAACCCGTTGCAATGAAACATATACTCCTGTTTTTTGCAGGGTTTCTGTTCGTCCATGGAATGGCAATATCCAGTTATGTATACTTTGTCTAATAGGGCCTAGGCCTATTTCAAGAAGACAATATTTTCTGTATCTTGGTTAGCAGTTCCTAGCTTTGCCTACATAGAAATAAGGAATTTTCGAGAGAACTGAATCTGGTTTCATTCAGATTCAGATCTAGATTGAATATCATTGTGGTTTAATCTTTCGTCTGCGTGTTTCTCTTCTGGCTGTTTGGTGGAACACATACAGGAGGGGATATGGCCAAATAAGGAACTTAAAGGAAAGCTTGCACATAATTTCGCAAGGTGCTATTTTATCAACTTGACTTAAGTATTCTAAAAATATCTCAAAAGTATAAACCTGAAAATGTCGAGGTGTTAGAGAATTATTCAGGAAAGGAATATAATTGTGGGAATTCCCTGAATGCTTGGCTGGTCAGTACTCCCCTTGCTACATCACATCTCTTGGAATTCCGTCTCAACTTACTTTAGGATTCCCTGGTTAATGAATGCTTGTAGAAGGATATATATTTTATTTTATTTGGAGTTGCATTAGGTCAAATATATATACTTTGGTTTAGAGAGCATAATTCTTATCACAAATTCTACAAGGATGGGGATTCCCTTCTGAGGGCAGATGGGATTCCCCAAGAATTCCCCTTGCTACATCATAAATTAGGAGATTTCCCTTAAAAAAATAAATAAAATACAAGTTTTTTTAATGTCCTAAAATTGTGTTTAAACTAAATATTTTCCTTCCATTTTAATTACATTGATAGTATAAGTTGTGAATAACATACTGAATTGAATTCATTGAAAAATAACTAACCTGCAGTTATGGTCAAGGTTTCCTTTAATTAATAATTTTTCTAGAGGTTTTTGCAATTATCATCAAGGTTACACACGGCCTTTAGATTATTACATTGTACATTATGATGATTATGAAAATTATTTACATTGCCATATCCAGGGGAAAGCCATAGACATATGAACAATAGGTAACACATACTTAGATTTCTCTATCAACTTTAGCATTGTTCCTGAAAACAGTAAAGTGACAACTTAATGTTATTCAAAACTATTAGGCATCAATCTATTTATTTGTGTTATTTCCCTTATATTCAAACATACTCTACGCAGCCAATATAGGTATTAAACGTTTTTATTAAAGCCTCAAAATATACTTATTCTTGCATCTTAGACAATTCAAGGGTGTATTGTTATATCCAACGGGTTCCACGTAAGCACTTAAGCTCAGAGAAAAAGAAAACTTTCGAAATTTTCATTGCCTATTTAACTAGTCTTTTGAAATATTATCTAAAAGTATGACACTTTCATAATTAACCTCTGCACTCAAAGAATGCACTGAGGGTCTATTTTACTAAGTGCAAAGCCAGTCTTGCACTACAACAGCAAATTGCAGGAGCCAAGCTTAGACACAATTTGTGATGTAAAGTGAGGCATTAACTCGCCACTAATACCAATATACTAGGGGTAGCCCCTGTGCGACTCGACCAGGCTGTCCTATTTAAATGTGTTGTATTTGGTTAATCATCCTAGATTAAATGTTTTCATTCCATTGAACAATTTTAGTTATATTTAAGGAACCCTATTTTATGATTGAAATGGTCTTTTCATGTCTTCCTTAATTAGTTATCCCTATATAGTTGAAGTCAGTCTTTTGGTAAAGATCACATAATAATATTATAGGTGTTATTAATCTAACTTTCTTTTCGACGATATTGCAATTTTCAAGAGAAATAAATCTAAAAGTTTGCAACACATAGGTTTTAAAACGATTTGATATACCTTTGCACAAGGGTAGTTAGTCAAACACCTTGTGCATATAATATATTGTATAGGAATAGAATGAAGAAACATCACCAGTTCTATAGAGGGAATATCATAAAGTATTCAAAATTATGTGAATTACTACATCATATATTGTAAATATAGTATGGACTGCTGGTAGGTCTAAATATACCTGTTTGACAATAGCAGACAGGGTGCGTCTCCCAGCAAGTACCAATGCTCGGGTAAAATCAATAAACCAGACTGATATATATATAGGGCAGAACCTGTGGTTACAGTAAAGAGCACTACTTGATACAGTTTGGACAATATGAGTCTTAAGGATTCGAGGGGTTTGAATAGCTATACATAGAAAGGACATCTGGTGACTGTTGGAAGTACTATTGTGTTGCGGATTGGACGTGAGATCAGGCGGACTCTCAGGAGAAAGCTTACTCTCCATTGATTGGAATTGTGAACCTAGGAATCTTGAATCATCATCACACCGGCCATTGTACGCATTAATGTGATCCACGAATAAAATCTGACTTTCAGCCAAGCGTTGTTCGCGTTGTGGATCTGAACGCCAGTTTCGTGAACTTATCTGCCTTTTGACTAGCATTCATATAAGAAGAAATAAAGGCGATTTTGTTGACAAACATTATAAGAACAGTTCCCCAATTAATAATTAACCTCATAACAACAACTAGCATTCACCTTACTGCACATTGTTTTCTATTTTTTCTAGATAAGAATTCTTCACTTCAATAACTCAATGGGTACTTGAGTTCCCATGAAAGAAGGCATCCCTTGGGCATGCAGCAGACAGCTTCCTACCATCAGGACATTGATAAGACAGTGTTTCCAGATACAACACATGTCTGCCATACACTGACAAGTCCATGGATGTAAAATTATCCTCAGATAAACAAACAAATGAACCAAAAAGTATTGAAAAAAGTGAAAGACCTTTTGAATGTGAGCACTGTGGAAAAGGATACCCTACACGCCAAAGCCTGAACTGTCACAAAAAACTTCATCCGGGAGAAGGGGGCATTGCTTGCCCATATTGCCATAAACATTTCTCACTCCCAATCAATTTGCGGAAACACATCAATGTACATACCGGTGAAAAACCACATGTGTGTTCCAAGTGTAATAGAGGTTTTGTCACCGCAGGCAATTTGAAGCAACATGGCTATACACACACAGGTGAAAAGACCCACATGTGCAAAGAGTGCGGGCGGGGCTTTGTTGGATTGCGAGCATTAAAATTACACATGCTCACTCACTCAGACGAGAAGCCCTATATGTGTGCTGAATGTGGCAAGAGGTTCAGACGGTTTGCATATGCACGGAACTGTCGCCATTGGAAACCTACAGACATATATGCTAAATTGAAAAAGAGTGATCAAAATTGATAAACTCGGTGACTTGGCAGCAATATATTCTAGTTTCTAGTTTCCTCCGGACACATTATTTAGAAGAGACTCCATATTATTGCTAACCTATCCATGGATACACAACAGTCAAGTGCCGATCTAAAAAGTGATTACAAAAGTGATCAAAAAGGAGAAGAAGCGAGTAAAAGGCCTTTCATATGTAAGCATTGTGGCAAAGGATATCCCACACTCAAAAGTGTGAATCGTCACAAAAAAATCCATCCTGTTGAGGGGGCTGGCATCATATGTCCATATTGTGATAGAAGATTCAACCACAAACCCAATCTACAGAACCACATCAATATACACACTGGTAAAAAACCCTATGTATGTTCTAAGTGTGGTCAAGGATTTGCTAATCCTTCAAGCCTGAGGAAACACAACTATACTCATACCGGGGAAAAGACTCACATGTGCAAGGAGTGTGGGCGAGGTTTTGTTGGATTGCAAGCACTTAAATCACATATGCGCACCCACTCAGATGAGTTCCCCTATATGTGTGCAGAATGTGGCAAGAGGTTTAAACGGTTTGCATATGCAAGGAACTGTCGTCATTGGAAACCTAGGGATATATAATTACACTCAATCAAAAAGGAGAGATCAAAATTGATAAACTCTATGACTTGGCATCAATTAATTTTCCGTATACAGATGATTTAGAAGAGAAACATCATTGCTTACCTATCCATGGATAGAAAACAGTCCAGTGCCGATCAAAAAGGCTATAACAAGGATGATAAAAATAGCGAGCAAAGGAGTAAAAGGCCTTTTATATGTAATCATTGTGGCAAAGGATATCCCACACTCAAAAGTGTGAATCGTCACAAAAAGATCCATCCTGGTGAGGGGGCTGGTATCATATGTCCATATTGTGATCGAAGATTCACCCTCAAAAGCAATCTAGAGAACCACATCAATACACACACTGGTGAAAAACCCTACATATGTTCTAAGTGTGGACGAGGGTTCGCTAATGCTTCAGGCCTGAGGAGACACAACTATACCCATACTGGGGAAAAGACTCACATGTGCAAGGAGTGTGGGCGGGGTTTTGTTGGATCGCAAGCACTTAGATCTCACATGCTCACCCACTCAGATGAAATGCCCTATATGTGTTCTGAATGTGGCAAGAGGTTCAAACAGTTTGCATATGCACGGAAGTGTCAGCATTGGAAACCTATGGATATATATGCTAAATTGAAAAAGAGTGATGAAAATTGATAAACTCTGTGACTTGCTAGCAGAATATTCTAGTTTCTTTAGACACATTTAGAAGAGAATATTTATTATTGCTAACCCATCCATGGATTCAAAACAGTCCAGTGCCGACCTACAAGGTGATAAGGAGGATGAACTTAAAACAGAGGAAATATGTAAAAGGCCTTTTATATGTAACCATTGTGGCAAAGGATTTCCTGCAGTCAAATATCTGAATCGTCACAAAAAAATTCATCCTGGCGAGGGGGATGGGCTTGTATGTCCATATTGTGGTCGAAGATTCACCCTCAAAAGTGATCTACAGGACCACATCAATATACACACTGGTGAAAAACCCTATGTATGTTCTAAGTGTAGTAAGGGGTTTGCTAAGGCTTCAGGCCTCAAGAGACACACCTATACCCACACTGGGGAGAAGACTCACATATGCAAGGAATGTGGGAAGGGCTTTATTGGATCGGACCTACTTAAATCACACATGTTAACTCACACTGGTGAAAAACCCTACCTGTGTTCTCATTGCGGAAAAGGATTTACGCAGTCAGCGTCCCTAAGAAAGCATGTATACACTCACACTGGCGAGGGGCCCATCAAATGCCCAGAATGTGGGAAGGGGTTCAGAAACACATCATATTTGGAGCGACACATGATTGACCACACAGGCAAAAAACCCTACAAGTGTGAGTATTGCGATAAAAAGTTCGGCTGGTCAGGAGCCCTGAAATCACATACCTTAACTCATACAGGACAGAAAAATCATATGTGTTCATACTGTGGAAAAGCGTTTATCCACATTTGCCATCTGAAAACTCACATTTTGATACATACAGGAGAAAAGCCCCACATGTGCCATACCTGTGGTAGGGCATACAGACACAAAGATGTGGCCAATAAATGTAACCATGGTTTCCCCAAGCAGTTTGCAGTCTCCAAAAACAAGTGAGTCATTCTATGTTGTGCTTCATACATCGTAGGATCTCCACTGAAACTGTTGAATGCTATCATTTGGGAAATGGCATTTACATTGCCTTTACACCTAATCAGAAAGACATGGATAATTGTTTGATAAAGAGTAACTGTAAGCCTTTGAGTTGTGATGTTGGTTACTATAACATTAAGATCTATTTCATTTGTTCTTGATTTACCTGTCTTCAGTAATGAACTGATTATTAGTTTTAAGAATGTTGTCCCCAATATTGATATCATTAGATTATAATATCTAGAGAAGCACATCTAAATAGATATATAAGATTAGGTTTGTATTCATATTGACCATAATCTTCATGATGGTGCATATTACATCAGTGTTAAGGTGTGCCTGTTTTGTAAACTAGTGTTATTTGGCTCGAAATGATGCTAATTTAGTCAGTCATAAACATATTAAATGATCAGATTTTCACAAGAATATGTTGTTAATTTATGATTGTGCACTATAACATTCCTCATATGTGGCGAAATGCATTCACTCTTAATTTTCTCGTTGATTTAAGAATTAAAAACTATAATTGTACCTATGTCTAAACCTGGCAGTAATACCCAGGATATCAGACATTATTTGTGTACTAAATTTTGTACTTGAATATACCTGTAAACTGGATGTACAAAGAATACCGGCCATACCGATTGATTGTAACCAGTTTGTAAAAGGAAATTTTTGTAAAAAAAAAAGTGAATTCACATACTTAACTTCATACTTTTTTCTGTTATTTCCAGACAAGAATTCTTCACTTCCGAAACTCAATGAGAACCTGAGTTCCCATGCAGAAAGCATCAGACAGGCAGGAGACAGACAACTATCTGTCATCACTTTGCAGGAGATGGATTACGGGATGGATTACGAGATTCACCTAATACCGTCAATATGCTGACAGATCCATGGATTTAAAAACATTCATGGATAAACAAACAAATGAACCAAAAAGTATTGAAAAAAAGGGAAAGGTCTTATGAATGTGAGGACTGTGGAAAAGGATACCCCTCTGAACTGTCACCAAAAAAATCATCCTGGAGAAGGGGGCATTGCATGCTCATATTCTGATAGATATTTCTCACTCCCAATCAATTTTCAGAAACACATGAAAGTACATACTGGTGAAAAACCACATGTTTGTTCCAATTGTAAAAGAGGTTTTGTCACAGCAGCCGATTTGAAGCGACATGGCTATCCGCACACAGGTGAAAAGATCCACATATGCAAGGAGTTCTGACAGGGCTTTGTTTGATCGCAAGCACTGAAATTATACATGCTCACCCACTCAGATTAGAAGCCCTATATGTGTGCTGAATGTGACAAGAGGTTGAGACAGTTTTGTTCTGCATGGATATGACGCTATATCCATGGAAACCTAGGGATATACACGCTAAATTGAAAAAGAGAGATCAAAATTGATAAACTCTGTGACTTGGCAGCAATTAATTTTCTTGTTTCTTGTTCTCTTTATACACATAATTGTGAAGAGAAACATTGTTACTAACCTATCCATGAATACAAAAGAGTCTGGTGTTGAGCAAAAAAGCGGTGACAAGGATAATCAAAAAAGAGAGGAAAAAAGTAAAAAACCTTATATATGTAATCATTGTGGCAAAGGATTTTCCACACTCAGAAGTGTGAATCGTCACAAGAAAATCCATCCTGGTGAAGGGGAAGGCATCTTATGTCCATATTGTGATCGAAGATTCACCACCAAAAGCAATCTACAGAGCCACATTAATATACACACTGGTGTAAAGCCATACATATGTTCTGAGTGTGGTCGGGGGTTTGCTAATCCTTCAAGCCTGAGGAAACACAACTATACCCATACTGGGGAAAAGACTCACATGTGCAAGGAGTGTGGGCGAGGTTTTGTTGGATCGCAAGCACTTGGATTACATATGCTCACCCACTCAGATGAGAAGCTCTATATGTGTGCTGAATGTGGCAAGAGGTTCAAACGGTTTAATTCTGCATGGATGTGTCCCCATAGGAAACCTAGTGATATATAATTAGACTAAATCAAAAAAGAGAGATCAAAATTGAAAAACTCTGTGACTTGGTGTCAATTAATTTTCTTGTTTCTAGTTCTCCTTATACAGATAATTTAGAAGAGAAACATCATTGCTAACCTATCCATGGATACAAAACAGTCTGGGGCTGATCAAAAAAGCGGTGACAAGGATGATCAAAAAAGAGAGGAAAAAAGTAAAAGGCCTTTTATATGTAATCATTGTGGCAAAGGATATCCCACACTCAAAAGTGTGAATCGTCACAAAAAAATCCATCCTGGTGAGGGGGCTGGCATCATATGTCCATATTGTGATAGAAGATTCACCCTCAAAAGCAATCTACAGAACCACATCAATATACACACTGGTAAAAAACCCTATGTATGTTCTAAGTGTGGTAGAGGATTTGCTAAAGCTTCAAGCCTTAGGAGGCACAACTATACCCATACTGGGGAAAAGACCCACATGTGCAAGGAGTGCGGGCGAGGTTTTGTTGGATCGCAAGCACTTAAATCACACATGCTCATCCACTCAGGTGAGAAGCCCTATATGTGTGCTGAATGTGGTAATAGGTTCAGACAGTTTTATTCTGCACGGATGTGTCGCCATTCGAAACCTAGGGATATATACGCAAAACTGAAGAAGGAAGATGAAACAGATGAAGAAAACTGCAACTCTATGAAAACTTGACTTCTTGGAAATTACCAATGAAATTAGACTCATTATTGTTGAGGATATGGAGGACTAAAATACTGATAACCAGTTTGTCTGTAGTGACTGTGGAAAAGCATTTCCTAGGTGTTAATTGTAACAAAAATATGTAACCAGGGGAAGGCAACATTGTATATTGCGATAAATGATATTTGTTAAGGAGTGGTTTGAAGATCCACATCAACACACACTTGGGAAAAGCCTTATGTATGTCTAACATGTGAGGGGATTTGCCTACGCTACATTCCTGAAATGACACGCTTATATTCACTCAGCGCAAAGGACCCACACATGCCAGAAATGTGGGAAGGGGTATATTGGACTATATGTGCTAAAGCAGCACATGGTTTCCCATTTAGTTCAAAAGTCTTACATGGACGAAATATGTAAAGAGATTCAAATGTTGTAGTCAAGTCAGGCACTACAGCCATTGGAAACCCAAAGATGTATCCACAAAAATAAAAGGGAAAGATTGAAACTAAAGTGGAACTGTATTTCACAAACAGTGCTTTAGATTCATTGAAGTTAACTGTGGAAAAAGATACCTGTACACAAAAGTGTGAATTTTCACATAAAAGGGTTCACCATTAATAAATCAAAATGTCTTATCTGTGTGTCAGTTGTGACAGGGTCTTTAAGTGTCAAGTCAAACTTGACAAACATAAATGTACAGCTCAAGACGAAAAACCTCATGTGTGTTCACACTGTGGGAAAAAGTTCAAGAGGCCACGAGACCTCAAAGAACATGTCTTTACTCACACTGGTGAGAAACCTTACCTGTGTTCTCATTGCGGAAAAGGATTCACGCAGTCAGCGTCCCTGAAAAGCCATGTATACACTCACACTGGCGAGGCACCAATCAAATGCCTGGAATGTGGGAAGGGTTTCAGAAACACATCAAATTTGGAGCGACACATGACGAACCACACGGGTGAGAAACCCTACAAGTGTGAGCATTGTGATAAACAGTTCAGCCAGTCAGGAGCCCTTAAGTCGCATACCTTCACTCACACAGGACAAAAAGCTCATATGTGTTCATACTGTGGTAAGGGTTTTGTCCAAACCTCCCAGCTGAAAACTCACATTTTGATACATACAGGAGAAAAGCCCCACATGTGCCATACCTGTGGTAGGGCATACAGACACAAAGTGGGTGACAGGAAATGTAACCATGGCGTCTCCAAGCGGTCGGCAGTCTCCAAGAAAACATGAGCCTGTCTATGGTGTGCTTCAAACATCATAGAGTCTCCACTGAAACAGTTTGAATCCTGTTGTTTGGGAAAACGTGTTTGATTGCCTTTACATCTAAACAGAAAGGCATGCATAGTAGGGTATATTCCAGTTGCCACTATTAGTGCTGATCTATTTGCTTGGTACAAAGATTCACTGAGACACCCCCTGAAACACGTACACTTTAGAGTCAGAGTAATGTAAACACATTAAATAAATCATAATTATTTCTAAACAAATTATTTGATGACAAATATTTCAACCATCTTAGTTGAGGAGATTGGCATACATAAGCAGCATAGAGTAAGTTTTAGTTGCTGAAAATATTGGAAAACAACAAAATGTAACTCAATTCATTGTGGTTTCTGAAAAAAAATATGTACATATGGAAGACTCATTTACACAAAAATAAATGTATACCTAATCACCTTATCTAAAACAACATAACTGTTACATGAAGATTGGGCAGGTCACGGACTAACTAAAAAAGTACAGTCACAGAACATGCTTGTTACGTCACTGCTTGCCTAGGACTGTATTGAGGTCGCAACCTGGTAATGACAACTGGAATATATGCTAGATGAAGTGTAAGCCTGTAAGTTGTAATGTTGGTTACTATAACATTGAGATCGTTTTTATTTGTTCTTATTTCACCCGGAGTTGGGAATGTATTCAGTAAAAAAAACTGATTAATAGTTTTAAGAATGTTGTCACCAATATTCATATTGTTCGGTTATAATATTTCCATTCTGTTTGACTTTAGAAGGACTTTGCGATATGTAGTAATGTTCATTCCAGGTCAAAGAGCTTAAGGAAAGATTAAACATTCACATTTTGTTGTGTAAAATTTAATGCCAATATTGATAAGGGATGTCCATACCCAATCCCCAAAAAGCTTCAGTCATTCAAAATACATAGGCTTTCTATCTTGATTTACAAATCCCTATTAAATTGCAGTATAATTTTCTTTGTGAATCTTGTCAATAAGGAGATTAATCAGTTTAGGATTGTAATCATATTGGCCATACCTTTAAGATAGTACACATTATGAAACTGTTTTGGTGTGCTTGTTTTGTAAACTAGTGTTGTTTGACTCAACATTGTGCTAATTTACTTGATCATGTACATGTATTAAATGATAAGGTTTTCACAAGAATATGTTGTTATTTTATGATTGGGCACTCTTATGTTACACATATGTGACAAAATGTAAAATTAAATCAACGATCTTATCAGAAACTAGGGATTATCATGGAAACAAGTCAATTTTAATAATATATACCTTATCCTTCACCACCTTCATAAACCAGGCCTTAGGGGCCTTCCATTAAAGAGAGGGGCCAGTGATAAATGAAATGTGCTTTACTCTACTGTCAGATAGTAAATTGAATGTTATTATAACATGACCATAAATTCCATTTTTCAAAATTAAATCTTAGTAAACTGAGAATGTCACCATTGCTGACAGGTAGAAGATGTACCGCTCTGTGACGTCACAAAGTCAAAAAGTGCTAAGGAAACCTTTATTTTTCAAGAATCAATGTTATTTTGCAGTGCTAACACTGTTAGGCTAGGCAAAAGTTATTAGGACATTTAGATTTGAATATTTCCATGTTTTTATGAATTATCCTTTTTTTAAACTGTGATGTCACAGACAGACAAATGTGCTGTGCAAGCTCCATTGTGTGCAGCCAGTGGTACAGCCAGGGGATATAGGTAAACCTGAATAAAATCTAAAATTGTAGAAATAGAGATTTAAAAATTAGCATGCTGATTACCTGGGTGGTATGGATTGTAATGATATACTATAGGCCAAAAAAAGAAAAGGGTAGGTAGGTCGATTTTACTTCTTTTTTTTTGTGCCTTTTATTCTTTTATTTACAAACATGGACCCAGTCAGTCTTGAGAATAGAATTATTAGTCTAAACATTCTCTAACATAATTTCTAGCATCTGAAATACGTGTACTGGCCATTTTTAACCTGTTCCTAGTCATTTTGATCAATTCTACTGGATTATAAAAAAAATTGTTAAAAAATTCCTGAAACAATGTTAGGGTAGGGCAAAAGTTTTAGGGTCAGTCAGGTTACCTGAATACAACCATTCACATTCACTGGCCAGGGGCGGATCCAAGGTTGGGGAACCTGATGCCCCCCCCCCCCCCTCCCACCCCCTTTTTTGGGGGGACTTAAGGGGGGTCTAGACCCTTAAATTCGACACGGTGACACAGCTGTTTTTTCAAATTCAACACGGCAACAGGGCTAATTCTGAAATTTGACAGGCAACATAGCAATTAAGTGACAAATGACATCATCCTTTTCTTAAATTCAACAGTGACAGGGCTAATTCTTAAATTCGACAGGCGACTGGGCTTATTCTTAAATTTGACAGAGGACATAGGTCAAACCAAGATATATGGACAGGTGACAGGCGTTTTTTTAAATTCGACACACGACAGGCAATTTTAATACTCAACCTATATGCGAACCCCCTGTAGAATCGTACATGGTTCTAAAAGATATTTTTACAAACCCTGTTTTTAAAGAAAAAATATAATAATTATATGGATGTGGTAGAATCATATTTTTGTAATAGTCACATAACCACTATCAAGCCAGGTGTTCAATAATCTCCACAGATTATAAGTGTCCAGTCCAGGTAATCTGTAGATAAAAGTCCCTGGCATGCAAAGCCTCTTCTCTTAGGTTTATGTTTTATCTTGGTTTTATCCTGAGCCCAGACAGAGGCTCAGGCTTATTCTTATCTCTCCAGTTTTCTGGGCTTATCAACAGTGATAAGTCTGAACAACTGATAAACCCTCCTACTAGATAACTGGGGAGGGGGGCTGGTCATTTAGGCCACGCCCCTCCCCCTCCTTATTAAGTGATTGACAGGTCATGTGACCCCTAGCCTCAGTTTGGTTATCTGGTCATGTGACCCAGCCTCAATCTGAGTGTGACTTGTATGTATATAAACCTGTGCAGAAATACAAATCTTCAGTTGACAACTCAGCCTCTGCCTTGTCTTCTCATTCCTGCCTACTATGCTTCCATAAGATAGACCCTGGCACTCTGCTGGTGTTTATACTGGTGACCACTTGACTGAGACTTTATTCTGAACAGAATAGGACTCACATCTAATGGGGCATTTGTTTGGCAAGTTTGATGGACTTGGTATGCTGCCAACTACCATGTTCTGCTGACAACACCAACCACACATAGGAGGACTCCGCACTAGGATCTGAAGGTAGGAATTGTGATCTTGTGAGTGTGTTGAGTTCAGGATGAGACATTTTGAGAGGTGTTTTGTTGGTTGGATACCTGTGGGTATGGTAAGATTGCCAGGGAAGTTAGTGAAGTAGGTGGCTGTCGTTCTCGGCCGTTTTAAGTCCAATTTTAGATTTCTTTATATTGTTAGAAAGGCCCCGATTAGGACTATCTGCTGTAAAAATTTCAGGTTAATAGTCGCGTTATTAAGGGCGCCAGAAGCATTTAAGTGATTTTTACAGTAGCCCGCCGTTCTCGGCTGTTTGAAGTCCGATTTTAGATTTCTTTATATTGTTAGAAAGGTCTTGATTAGGACTATTTGCTGTAAAAATTTCAGGTTAATAGTAACATTATTTAGGGCGGCAGAAACGTCTAAATGATTCTTACAGTAGTACATTGTTCTCGGCCGTTTGTAGTCCGATTTTGGATTTCTTTATATATTTAGAAAGGCCCCGATTAGGACTATTTGCTGTGAAAATTTCAGGTTGATATTTGCATTATTAAGGGCGCCAGAAGCGTCTAAGTGATTTTCACAGAAGTCCGTCGTTCTCGGCTGTTTGAAGTCTGATTTTGGATTTCTTTATATATTTAGAAAGCCCTTGACTAGGACTATATGCTGTAAAAATTTCAAGTTAATAACTGCATTATTAAGGGTGTCAGAAATATTTCAGTGATTTTTTACACTGTGAATCTTATTTACCTCACATAGTAATAATTCATAATGGAAGGAGATCAAGACCCAGCTCAAAACCAGGGTCAGAACCAACAATTATCTGCAGCTGACCGACAAATCATTTTGATGGCCACAAGTCAGCTCCGGAAGCGGCTAGAAAGGCATGGTACTTACATTGGCACTGCAGATGGCAATAACAAGGAAGCACTAAAGGAGTGGATGGAAGCAATAGACAGGGCTGTTAAGTACTGCAGTGCCACAGATGCCCTCACCATAGAACTAGTAGGTTGTCTAGCTGTGGGGCCATTAGCCAAAGTTATATGTAGCTACTTGGAATCTCAGCCCCAGGCAGGCCAAACCTGGGCTGGTATAAAGGCTGAGATTAAGAGGGCTTATCTGTCGGAGGAGGAGGAGCAACAACAAAGGGCTAAGTTAGAGAAAATCTTTCAAAAACCGTATGAGGACGTACAGACGTACGGCCGAAACTTCCAGTTGGCAGCCAATAAGGCTTACACTGAAGTGCACTTTAACCATGAAATGGTACAAGAAAACCTTGTTCGGTTATTTGTTTCTGGCCTTAGAGACTCAAAAATAAGATTTGAGACCTTTGCCAAGAGGCCACAGACTTTGCAGAGGGCAATAGAGGCTGCTGGTGCTGCAGCCCATACAGTGAGTATTGCTGAGGTACCATCCCGGTGCGACCGGCAAGAAGAACCCATGGAGGTAGGGGCTATGGCTGCAGGGAGGTCCAATGTTCCTCAGCCAAACCGCCTCATGGATCTAGAGCCTGCCGTGTCCCGAATGGAACACCGAATGGAACAAATTCTTCAAGAAGTTAAGGGGGTTCAGGGACAGAATTTTACAGGTTCTATGCCAAACAGCAACACACCTCATATAAATGCAATGACTTCCATGAACTCAAATGCTCACTGTTCACATTCCTCTTGTTTACAGCCCATGTGTTTGCCTGCTGCTCCTTATCCTGCTCCTGTCATGCCGATGGGTCATGGGTTTCAGCAGGGCTATGGATCAATTCCTCCAATGCATTGCTATCCTGGGTTTGTAGGGGCTGGGAATGGGTCTATGGGCGGAGCGCCCCAAGGTTTCCAGAGCCAACAGTTTCTACCTAGCCAACAAAGTAATTTCCCCCAGAACCAGCAATTCATGCCTAGTCAACAGTTTCTACCTAGCCAACAAAGTGGTTTCTCTCAGAACCAACAATTCATACCTGGTCAACAAAATAGTCAGGGTCAGGGACAGAGAAAAAACCAAGGAGGTTACTCGAACAATTCAGGTAACTCAGGGAGGCAAGGACAGCATCAGAAGAATCAAAATGGAGGTAACACTAGATTTAGAGGGGCCAATAAGTGTTACGAATGTGGAGTTGAGGGTCACTATGCTAGGGAGTGCCCTGATAGGAGAGCTGCCCTTCGGGATGAGTTACAGGATGTTCGGGGTGAGTTAGGGTCGACGAATGCCACCCTGGCTTCCTTGTCTGCAAAGATGGATCTCATGAGAGCTCCTGTCTCTGGTAATATGCCAACACAGCATTATGCACCCTCACCCTCTGATGTTGGGTCTGTGCAGTTCCGGGGCAGCCAGAATCCTTTCATCCAAATGGGTGGGTCTGCCAGCAATGGGGCTTATGTGTCCGGCCAATCTGCCCAAGGGCCGGGAAACTAGAGGCCCCAGATCCAAGGGTGTGTATTGAGCTAGGTATTGCTCAAAGGCAGCTGTACACACTTGTGGACACTGGGGCTGCGAGGAGTTTGTGTAGGAAGAATGTTTGGTTAAACATTTGTAAAAGTTGTCACAGGTCACCAATAGTCCAAAAAGGGGAGACCCTGCGATCACTCAGTGGCCATATCTTGCCTACCCTGGGTCGAACCAGCATAGAAGTAAATGGGTCCACTATACATGTCTATGTGGTGGAAGAGCTTCATCATGATATGCTGCTGGGCGGGGATGCCCTAAATATCTTGGGGGCCAACATCGATTATAGGTCCCATGTAGTTACCTTGGGGGGCCAGGAGTACGAATATACTGGTGCCAATGGTGAAGATAAAATGCTGGCAGCAGCTCAGACTGATGCTGACAGGTGGGCTGATCAATTCCCAGATGTTTTTAACACAGAGGTAGGGCTAAGGTTTACACCATTGGTTAGTATGGAGATAGACACAGGTGATGCTTTGCCTATCAACCAACGACCTTACAGGATCCCTCTCAGAAGAAGGCAGATAGTGGAGGAAGAACTTGACAAAATGTTAGCTGAGGGTATTATAGAACGAAGCTCATCCTCTTGGGCGAGTCCAATTACCCTTGTCCCAAAGAAGGATGAATCAGTCAGGTTCTGTGTCGACTACCGTAAGTTGAATGCAGTCACCAAGAAAGATGCCCATCCCTTGCCAAATATACAAGATATATTCGACATGATGACAGGGGCATCAATCTTTACTACATTGGATTTGAAGTCTGGCTATTGGCAGATCGCCATGTCACCTCAGAGCAAGGAAAAGACTGCATTTGTGTGTCATAGGGGATTGTTCCAGTTTAATAGGCTTCCTTTTGGTTTGACCAACGGGCCCGCAGTCTTCCAAAGATTGATGAACCATGTCCTAGCCCCATACATTGGCAAGAGTGTTATGGTGTACCTGGATGACATAGTGATTTTTAGTAGAAACCCAGAAGAACATCAGATTCATGTGGCAGAGGTCTTGGAAGCCCTTCAGGCTGCCCAGCTTACAGTCAAGTTGTCCAAATGTGAGTTTGGTAAATCAGAGGTGAAACTTTTGGGATTTGTTGTCTCCGGGGATGGGATAAGGTCGGACCCAGAAAAGACAAGAGCCATAGCTGAGATGGCCCCACCCAACGATGTGAAAGGGATTAGGAGTTTCCTTGGGATGTGTGGGTACTACCGGCAATGCATTCCTGACTTTGCAAGGATTGCAGGGCCATTAGTAAAGCTGACAAAAAAGTATACCCGCTTCGTATGGGGGGAGGAGGAAGAGAATGCATGGGAAACACTAAGAGACGTGTTGATATCAGATCAGGTAATGGCATATCCTCAGCCTGACAAACCCTACAAGTTGTACACAGATGCCTGTGAGTATGCAGTTGGAGCTATCCTGTGTCAAGAAGATGCCGATGGCATTGAAAGGCCTGTCCAGTATATTTCCAAGCAACTCTCAGGTGCATCCTTGAAGTGGGCCACAATAGAAAAGGAAGCCTGGGCTGTGGTTTTTGCTCTGAATAAACTCCGACCATACCTCTACTCTGCTGACTTTACCATCTACACTGATCACAAACCTTTGAAGTCATTGTTCCTATCAGAAGTTAAGAACACCAAGATTCAAAGATGGGCTGTATTGTTAGCTGATTATGGGGCCCCCATAGAGTATAGGCAAGGGCCGAATAATATTCGAGCCGATATGCTTTCAAGAATCAGACCTAGAACAGACATAGAGAGGGACAGCCTGGTCATAAGCGCGGTGACAGAAGAGGATGAGATCCCTTGGGAGTTTGACCAGCTGGAGAAACAAGAAATAGGTAGGGAACAGAGGGAGACACCAGAATATAGGTTGGGGTTGGATGATGAGGAAGGGTACGCCGTAACAGATGGGCTATTGTATACTCTGATTCCACCACCAGGGAAACCTGAATACCCACGTCTGGTGCTTCCCCCTTCTGCCAGATTCAGAGTTATCCGGCGTGCTCATGCAGAGGTGGGCCACCAGGGGATGAGGAAGACTCTAGACAGAATCCAGGAGGCTTATAAATGGCCAGGAATGCGTAGAGAAATTTATCTCACTATTTCCAAATGTGCCAAATGTGCAGTACACCGTAGCCGAAGGGAAAGGGTTGCGCCCACAGCCATGCCCATTGCACATTACCCTTCCCAAATAGTGGGAATGGATATGTGTGGGCCCTTCCCTGAATCGAGGCAGGGCAATCGTTACATATTGACCCTGATAGATCATTGTACTGGCTGGACAGAAGTTAAGCCCCTTGCAAACAAGACTGCTGAGAATGTGGTAAGGTACCTGGAGGGTGAATATATCCCAAGATATGGCCCCCCAGAAGTCCTTATAACTGACCAGGGTCTAGAGTTCAAGAATAAGCAGGTCGAGGGTTATCTGGCCTCATTAGGGGTTGATGTCAGGCATTCCTCACCCTTTCACCCTCAAACTAATGGCAAGATTGAAAGGTTCCATCGTACCTTTAAGGGTATCTTGAGGAAATTTGTCAATGCTAGACCGGGAGAGTGGGAGGACCATTTAGGGCCTACCCTGTGGGCACACAGAGTCAGCACTTCGACTGTCACTGGATTCACACCATATTTTCTTACATATGGGCGGAAACCAAAACTTCCCTTTGCAAGAGTATTTCCAGGGGTTGGGGGTTGTGAGGAGGAAATCCTAGGGACAAGACTGCAGGAACTGACAAATGCCTTCCGGGAGGCTGCAATAAACACGGAGAATAGTCGGCAATACAATCACCAAAGACTAGTGGATAGGGCCAACGCTGGGGACCTGAGGGTGGGGGACTCCATAGTCATATTAGCAAATGATGGCTCACCCTTAGACCCCAAATGGGATCATGGCTATATGGTAGTTGGCCTTAGAGGCCCTGTAGTTACAGCAGTGGGCCCAAACAATCGTAAAAGGGTGGTTAATAGGGAAAAGGTTAGGTTGGTGGATGCAGAAGCAGACTGGGATGTTTTGCGGGTAAGGCAGACACGAGCAGGTCGGAGCAAAAGACAGGGAATGCATGTTGTTGTAAAACCTTCTCTTCCGGCGGCTACGCCTACTGTGCAACACTGTGTGCCACAGCAAAATGTGATTAATAACAATGCACCTCAAATACCTTTGCAGTCTACAGAGGGTGATCAACTGGTCGATTGGCAGTCCACAGAAGGCGATCAACTGGACGAACTACCTCAAGCAGACCGAGTCAACACCTTACAAGACAGGCCCTCTTTGCCAGTTCCACAACCTGCCACAGTCAACTTGGCTGAGACCAATCGCCCACGCTTGGTGGCACATAGACGGCTAACAACGCGGTCTGGTGTTGTCACTAGGTCACAAGCACGCCACCTGGCACAAGGGTCCGTGCCTTCTACAGAAACAACTCCAGGGCACCGAAGGCACTTCCGTGCCAGAAACCCTGCAGTCCCGAAAAAGAGACTGGGCGACCCCCCCAGTCTTGAGGAGGCATTGGCAGACAAAAGAAGATGTCTCCAGTTCGTCTGCTCCTTCTTTGCCTCGCTGCAGCAGCAGTAGGAAACATCAGAGCAGACCTTTTTACAGAGGAAGGGGTCTTGGTCACTCGTGGAGGGGAGGTGCGTGTTGTGTCTGGACTATGGACAGTGGTAGTTGTCCTACACGCACCTCAAAGGCCACAGTTCATGGCCTGGATTGACCACTTACTAGCAGATATTAATCGACTGAAGGATCAAGGACAGGCTGGAGCAGCCGATCTTGCTCAATGGATGGACCGGGTGGCTTTCATGCGGCAAAGCTTGAATGAGTTTAATGTTGTCTCCGAGACGGCGGACATACCTGTCTCACGTACTAGGCGTTCCCCACTGGACTTCATTGGCTCTTTGAGTAATGCCCTTTTTGGAACAGCCACCCAGGCGCAAATAGATGTGCTCACCTCAGCCATCCAAAAGTCACAGGACCGCATTGATGCACTTACCCATCAAGGGGGTGACATGGTGTCGGTGCTTAATCAAACTCGCCGTTATCTCCAGGAAAACAGGATGGACATTGCTGTTCTTCAAAATGCCTCCATTGAACTGTCTGCAAGAGTCCAGCGAAATTTACAAAGGGTGCAGGGGATGGATAGGACTATTGATATGATTCACATACGCCATCACGTGGATGTGTTGTTAGATAGGGTAGATCGAGCAATCCACTTGTACCTACATCAGGCTGGCCTCTTCCATCGCCAAAAGATACAACTGGAGAGGGGCTACCTGACAGATGAGATCATGCCTCCATCATACCTTCATGACATCTTAAGGCAGCTCACCCGTCAGAAACATGAGGTTGCTCCCCTTCATTGGCACTACCAACACGTGACCATTACCCCCCTGCATAACTTTGGACATGAACTTGCATTTCAGGCTGTCATTCCTGGCCTAACATCCGATAAATATATCCACTTTTTCCTTAAGTACTTCCCTATCCCGCTAGGGAAAGGACACTTGAGACAGATATCTGGGGCTGCAGATGTGGTCCTAGATTCCATCTCAAGTGGATCTTTCATTCCAGACGTCTGCATGGGGTCTGGACCTAAGGTCTGTCGGGTGACAAAAGAAAGACTTACACCGACGTGTGAATCTAACCTCCTGACAGGCCGTCATCCGGAAGGTTGCTATGCCACTTTGTCATCACGTAAGAACATGACTAGTTCAGTCCACAGAGACACTGAACAGAGTTCTTCTATTGTAATGGTGGCCTATCAGCAAACTGAGACCACACTGCGCTGCCTAGAGGAAAGGCCCATAGTTCGGCAGTATACCGGCCCAGTGAGGATAACGGTTGGTCCCGGTTGTGTCCTGGAGACGAAGGACTGGAGGGTAAGAGGGGTGGACTTCGGACACTCTACCATCAATATTCCCACCCCAAAGTATATTACACTCCCAAGTTTCAACCTCACCTTCCCTGCCAGAGTCGAAGAGACTGTTCAGGAACAACTAAAATTCACGAACCGTGTAGACATTCCGTTACTAAAACTATCAGACTTTAATCACTATCATCCTCCTATAAGCCACTGGCCACCGCTGAAACTTGGTTCTGTTATTGGTGGTCCACTCCTGTTTTTTGTAATTGTCCTCATTATATTCGTAGTGGTGTGTGCAAAATGTGGCTGTGGCAGTTGCCGCCGGTGTGGAGTCTGCTGTTTCAAGGCTATGGGGGAGAGTCAACCGGAATTGCCTTCCTATACCCCCCAAGCCCCTTCCCACTCCAGAACCTATCACCAGACAAATTATAACCTTGTGCCAGTATCTCCCCCTCCTCCTGAGACCCTTCCGACTTCTACCAGAAAGGCTATAATGCCACCAACAATGGCAATAGTCCCGGCCCCGGTACAGAGTCCAATAGTCTCTGAACCGGTTGACTCTGTCCCACTAGCAGGCAGTGCTGCAGAAGCAGAAATGTACCCGTACCGTGCAATTACTGCTGCATTATATGGACCTCAAGGGCCCATTTCAGGTGCACCATAACTCTCGTCTCCATCTGACCTGATGGTACGCTTGATATTCTTATGTTAAACTTATGTAGGTTGTATTAGTTAAGAAGTAGTAGTTATTTTTGATCTGTATTGCTAAGCTATGTGTAGATCACAGTGGTGTGTATTGTAGTAACTATGTTGGATTCAGTAGACGTCTTTTGGGTTGTTGATTTACATAATTTGGTTAACCCGCTATGGTTGTTTCAATTCTGAGTAGAGAAGGTATACAGAATCATACATAAAAGTACTGAAAAATTGTCGAGTGTAGTGTTAGGGTGTGACTTAGGTATTAATCGTTGTTAACTCTCTAAAGTGGTTTTAATTCTGGGTGGGGAAGGTATACAGAATTATACCTAAAAGAACTAGATATTTTGTGTGCGTGTGTGTGTTTTAGGGTGGTAGCAAAATGGGCTCCCCTTTTGTTTGTATGTTTTAGGATGGTAGCAAATTGGGCTCCCCTTTTGTCTTTTTTTCTAGGGTGGTAGCAAGATGGGCTCCCCTTTTATGTACTAGTTATATTTGTAGTGTTTAGGGTGGTAGCAAAATGGGCTCCCCTTTTGTTTGATGTATCAAGTCAATCTGTTGAGTTTAAACTATTGTTTTGATGTACGATTCTGTTCTTAGTGCTTGAATTGAAACTGTAGTTTTAATTCTGAGTAGGGAAGGTATGTAGAATCGTACATGGTTCTAAAAGATATTTTTACAAACCCTGTTTTTAAAGAAAAAATATAATAATTATATGGATGTGGTAGAATCATATTTTTGTAATAGTCACATAACCACTATCAAGCCAGGTGTTCAATAATCTCCACAGATTATAAGTGTCCAGTCCAGGTAATCTGTAGATAAAAGTCCCTGGCATGCAAAGCCTCTTCTCTTAGGTTTATGTTTTATCTTGGTTTTATCCTGAGCCCAGACAGAGGCTCAGGCTTATTCTTATCTCTCCAGTTTTCTGGGCTTATCAACAGTGATAAGTCTGAACAACTGATAAACCCTCCTACTAGATAACTGGGGAGGGGGGCTGGTCATTTAGGCCACGCCCCTCCCCCTCCTTATTAAGTGATTGACAGGTCATGTGACCCCTAGCCTCAGTTTGGTTATCTGGTCATGTGACCCAGCCTCAATCTGAGTGTGACTTGTATGTATATAAACCTGTGCAGAAATACAAATCTTCAGTTGACAACTCAGCCTCTGCCTTGTCTTCTCATTCCTGCCTACTATGCTTCCATAAGATAGACCCTGGCACTCTGCTGGTGTTTATACCCCCTTTCCAATATCCTGTATCCATCCCTGCTGGCCCCTCCCTGTGCACCAAGGGGGTGGGAGGTGTCTGACATTTTTGAAAAACATTAAATGTGTGCATGTTCCTGAATGCATCCAATTTGTATTTCCGCCCAAGGGGAGGGGGTGGGTGCATCTAAAAATAAAGATTTTCATATGTACTTACTGGAAAGCCCCCTTATTTGCAGCAAAAGCCGGACAAATGATTCATAAAAATAACTAGCTGAGATAGTTTGTTCAAATTTTCAATAGACATGGATGGTTTTGAAAGTAGTCTTCAGTGACCACCCACTTCCTCTGAAATGATAAAGAAAATAGAATTGCGGACATCTTCCTTTTTCATAACTGGAGATTCTAATCAGGCTAGGAAAATCTGCCTGTCCGCATGTCCTCGACGACCAGAAAATGCCTGTGGACAACCAGAAAATGCCTCACGACGACCAGATATTCTGGATTAATCACTAAAATATTTGCCTCTATGATATTGTTTTCTGTCTATTTTGCTAGCTTGTTAAAATATGAGAAAGAATCTCTATATTTTGGACAACCAAAAGCTGTGTGTGGACAACCAGTTTTTTGATAATGGTCGTCCTCTTATGACCAGAACTTTGTTAGAATTTTCTTAGCCTGCTAATTATCTTTGAATAAGTTACAGATATGTCTTTTTAGGATATATTTTTTGGGGGGGGGGGGGGGAGGCTGTCAGAGATGCCGATTTTCTGTATAAATATGGATTTCTGTATTTTTTTGCTGTGACAAGTTCTAGAAGGTGCTGGAATTTTAGAAGGAAAGCGCTTTTGTATTGAATTTCAGGTATTAAAGGGAGCCAAAAGCAATGGTGTCTCAGAATATGTCAAAATTTTGCAAACTCAAACAACTATGAAAATACATTCCAAGAGTCTAACTTTAGCCATTGGTACAGTACAAATCACGATAACTAGCTAAAACTTTACTTGAATTCCATAATACTCATTTTATTTATGCCTGAAGACAGCAATGTTTGTAAACAAACCAATTTTGGTGGGTCACCAAAAGTTACCAGGGACAGGTTTGAATGTATTTGATGTAGTTTAAGTCTTTATTCATTGTCTATATTTTACCGCAGGCCTAGGTTATGGCCATAGAACATTTTCCAACAGTTTATAGAATTTGCCAAATTTTGACCCAACATTGCTTTTGGCTCCCTTTAACAATTAAATATATAATATATCATTACATGTACATATGATTTGTTTCAGTATTAGTCCTTGAATAGAGAAGAATAGGCTACCTTAATTATTTCTTTATTAAAATATGGAAATGTTGAACGCTGGGTTTTTGGTTAATGTCTATATATTAATGTGTTAGGGATAATTAGGTCTCTATCTCCTTATGTCTCATCATTGATTCACAGTTCTTCTTATATGCTAGCCAATGGTAGAACTAGTTCACAATCTGGGTGTCCATATCTAAAAACCAGAAAACAATTTGCAGAGAGTAAGTTTATTGTAGAATACCGGAATGCCTAACAAATGCCGGTGTAGTTCATATTAGACGTAAAGTTCCTATGTACCGTTCATAGTCCAGGCTTCCTTAACAGAAGTCTGCCTGCCTGTCTCTGTTTGTCTCACAGACTGTCGTTGTTCCACTTTTAGTCACCAGAAGTCACCGAACACTGCGCTTCACTACCAAAAATGGGGGTGTGGACCGCTAAAATCGACACTGCGACAAGGGCATTTCTTGAGTCCGACACAGCGACACGGCCCTTTTTTAAATTCGACAGGCGACATGGCAACTTAGGGACAAATGACATTGCTCTTTTCTTAAATTCGACATGCGACAGGGCTATTTCTTAAATTCGACATGGGACATGGCTATTTCTTAAATTCGACATGCGACATGAGTCTAAACTGATATATAGTGACAGACGACACAGCCGTTTTTTAAATTCGACACGTGACATGGGACCCCCCCATCCAGAGCCCCAAAAATCTCCGAATCCTCAAGACTCATATTGTTCCAAATGTATATCGGTTCTGCCTGATACTGGCTACTGCCATTCTTTTATATCCATGATTGGGGGTCTGGATGGGGGGGTCCCGATGTCGCGTGTCGAATTTAAGAATTAGCTATGTTGCCGTGTCGAATTTAAGGATATCCAATGTCGAATGTCACTAAGGGCTATGTCGCCTGTCGATTTTAAGAATTAGCTATGTCGCCGTGTCGAATTTAAGAATAGCCCCTGTCGCATGTCGTTAAGCCTGAAAACGGCCGTGTCGCCCTGTCGATTTTAGAGGTCTACACCCATATGATTATTGATTTCCCCAGGTAGTGCTGCTGCTGATAGACTAGGCCCACTTGGTTACCCGGTACAGGTTTGCCACACCTATCTGAAATGTTACCCATTATTAGTTATTATTAAACCTTATAGAATTCCTCAGCAATTTTGAACTTTTAGTGATATATCTTTTCGCAGTCTGGTGACCTTTTTTTTAAGTCTAAATATTTACAGATCTACTAAAATATTACCACCAATTATATGTACGAGGTATTTAATTGTTACCTCAGTGCAAAGTGACAGAAATATAGTTCCATGTTTTTCATGTTTGAAGAGTGGCATCTCTGGGCTGTGTCTGTACCGCACCTAATTTCCATGGTTTTTGAAGCGTTTTTAAATTTTTGTTTGGTTGATAAAATATTTGGGGTTGTTGCCTAGTGGCCGCACAACATAAGATATTCGGTTTTAGATTATAACCTTTTGACCATAGAAATTGCTTTATGAAATTAAATACATATTATCAATATTACAGTGCACGACACAGTTCTGTGTTTATAGTGAGTTTATTCAGAATAAACCGATTATATATTACACATATATGTACTAGTTTAAAGAGGTCAGAAATAACAAGTATCAACTCTCTCTTCCTCCACACAAAATCAGCCACACTCACTTTACAAGTATAGTACATCGAACTAGGATAATTACATCATCTTTATCCAAGTTCACAAATACGCATATTCCGTTTCATTTGTACAAAATTAACGACTTCATATCAAGTCCTCATGCTTACCTAAGAATGATAAAGTACCTGTCCTCACTGAAATCTTCCACAAACGATCACGTTCTGATGAAAAGAGATCAACAATCGGTGATTTGTCATGTAAATAAGCCTAATATTTTCATTTTTTTCCTGCACTAACACATGTATATGGAAAACTTCAGAGATCTTTTTGATAAAACATACACTGCCTCTAGCTCATAGAGTTAAATGAGTCAAACTCACAATAAACGGGAGAACAAACATACTTTTAACACTTTACATTCTGTTTGCTCTTTATTGAAGCTTTATCACAAATCAGACACACTCCAAACATCCAATCATAGAAATGTATAAGCATAATATTATAAAGGTTGAATTTACAGGAGCTTAAGCCTGACTTGAGGCTTATACGCCTCGTGGAGACTATTTTACATGCGCCTTTTTGACAACAATTAGTATTAAATACCTTGTATAATTGTACATTAAAATATCTCATTTTCACCTGCTTATGTGTAAGTTACTTAGGCAAGGAGGATCTGGAAAAGCTTTTTTCCTACAAATTTACAACAAATTCAGACATGCATATGGCACAGAATATCATACATCTGGCGGGCTAGATTTATACAACTACAACTTGCTATCACAAACGCTACTCTTCATCCTCACAATCTTTTTGCTTTCAACCTCTCTTCCTTCATGTCAGTGTCTACACATGTGCCCAGCTATTTAATTAAAGGGCAAACTTACGCTGCACTTTTCTAGTTTTTCTTATGTCAGTGAGTTTTTTTACACTGGTCATAAGCTCGTGCTAGATTATAACCTCCATGTGTAATTTAGCTTTCATACATTTTGTTTTGAAATAGGAAAATCCAGTATGAGTATAAATATTTTCTGGAAAAATTAATATTCTTAAGTCCAGTCAATTGCAAAATGAAAGACTACATCTGCAGCTATCTTAAACGTGTTCATTACTGAACTATTTACACTTTAAACATATACACATTCTTGGAACTGCCTCACAATTTACTTGAAACAAATTACATATATCTACGAGACGGAGGCAAAATATAGACATTTAATTTGAATCACTTTGGCGGGAACGTGTAAAGATTTACTGGAAAGGTACGTATTATAAACATTGTGTGTATGTGTACAATTGAGTTTCCATAGTGAAAAAATAAAATCCACCACGGATTATTAAATATTTGAACAATATATACATTGCACTTTAACTATATGTACGGACTTTAATACATAGCGAACATCTGGGTGGAAGGAGAAGGTATACCCCAGTAAACAGGACACGAGTTAAACACGTGTCTAACACACGTTTCCCACTGGAATCTGTGAACAGAATATCCTGTGTTTAACTCGTGTTTTTGTCACCAGCACCTGTTCAACATGTGTTTGACACGTGTTTCAACATGTGTAACTCGTGTTGAACACATTTTAAATGCAGATATTCTGTTAACAAATCTCATGTTAAACATGCATGTGTTCGCACTCGTGTAAAAAACGTACTCAACACATGTTTAACCCCAGCTTCTGTTTACTGGGATGTGTTTCAACACGTGTCTAACTCGTGTTAAACACGTGTTAAACACAAATCACGTGTTTATACGGGTAAGTGCTCGTTTTGAACACGTATTTAACCCCAGTTTCTGTTTACTGGGTAATAACAACTAACATAAACCTAATAAATTAACTGGATTTGAACATGTCGCAGAGTAACCTCTCGATGGGTATACTTCCTATGGTCCTCCGGAAGAAGGCGTCCTCGATGGTGCGCGGTGACACGGTGCGCAGGGCCGGAAGTAGAAGGAGTATTTTGCCGAAGCGGACCTTGTTGGTGGGGTATTGGGTCAAGGTGTACTCACTCAGCATCAGCTGGGCCTGGTCCTGCAGTGTCTCCACCTGGCAGGAGTCCCGCAAACCACGGATTTCTGGAAGTCAAGTAAAAGGAATTGGTCAGAACAAAATAGCAATAATAACTAGGGGGTGGGGTGATATGTATCTATGTGATTTGGTTTTACTATCTTGAAACTTTTAAGATAATTCAGTTCATTCCTTTCAGCCATTTCTTACATGGGTTAGTTTAATGTTGATTATTTTTTGATAAGGAATATATATTTTTCTAAATTAGTGTATGAAGTCTTCTGTTTTCAGATTACTCTAATTCTAGTATGTAGTCAAGAAGGTATATAACATCTTCTTTTTTTTATAACACTATCGCTTTAAATCAGCCTAGAATAAAAACCAAACATAAGTAAAGTCAATATTATGTAATAAAAACCTAGGGAAAAAAAGAAAGAGCAAGTGTGCCTCACCTGACTTGAAGAGGACTAGTGCCTTGAGACAGGCGTACTCCGTGGCATCGACGCGGAGGGCATTGAACCTGGAGAGGACGTCTTGTAAGGTGCGCACCTGGCTGATCAGGTGTGACGCCTTCTCGTTAGGTGTCGTCTCCAGACTAACCCCGTTAGTCGCCAGTAACGTACCTGTTGGGGGAAAGGGAGGGGGCGTTATAGTAAATAAAAGAGATTAAAGATACAGGCTGATCAGGTGTGACACCTTCTCATTAGGTGTCGTCTCCAGACTAATGCTATTAGTCACCAGCAGCGTGCATGCGGGGGAAGAGGGAGGGCGCTCTGTAGTAGGGTACTTGGGAAATATTCATTTATAACAGCTTTTATTTGGCAATATAGAGGGCCTTATTATTTCCACACAATAATCATATCAAAAACGGTTTCCTACAATTTGACGAATGCCAGTGATCATGTTCATTTCCTTCAGCCTTTGTTTGCTTAATCATCTGTGCTATATATATGTGTTAATATTGATAATTGTCAATGTGTCATATAAATTCTGAGGAGCTGTCACTCAATGCTGCCCCCTGGTGTTATGGGTCAGCACCTCCCCTGTTTACTATTGGTTGCTGGGGGTAACTACCTTCATTAGTTTTGAGCCCCTTGCCTTGTACAGCTCCTCTCCACATTATCTTGTCATTCAATTATCATCAATTAGTAATAGTAGTAAACGTTGGCGGAACCAGAATTCTGATAAACGAGGGATTTTTCAAGAAAAATCTGCCAATGTGCCAGAATTTGTAACCTAATTCTATGTTCGAAAGTTTGAAATGAGCGCTTCCATACATCTTTTAGTTTGATTTGTGATCAATGTGAAGCTATTCCTTCTACACTAGACGCAATATTGTATTGTTTGGAATATTCCTGAAAAAAGGGGAAGCAGACCCCTTGTACTTCCTTTCGGTTAGAGGCTGATAAGAAAACTGATTTTGTTCACATTCAAAAACATTCCTAACACAATAAAACGTCTCCATCTCATTAACTCTATCAACTGGAAGAACATGCACTTAATGTACGTGAAGTTCTGTTAAATAATAATAACAACAACAACAAAAAAACACGACCACTTACCCAAGTCGACGGGCAGGGACCACTGCGCGGCGCTCAGTATAAACAGCTCGCTCCAGGACTCCTCCAGCAGAATGGCCTGGTCCCTGAAGGGCAGCTGGAGGAAGGACGGGATGTTCCTCGCCCACTTCACGCTCATGAACAACAGCCGCGCCGCCGTCTCATAAATATTCTCCGCCGCCGCGTTCACGTAGACGTTGTGGTCCACCACGGGCGTGGGCATGTGGATCGTCGTCGGCGGCGGGGGCAGGTGGGTTCCGGTTCCGGTGAGGGAGGTGGGGTGGTGGGAGGAGGAGGTGACGAGGCCCGGGTGGAGTGGCGGGGGTCGGGTGTCGCTGCCGCTAGAGGGCGTGGTGGTCTGGGAGGGGGCGCCTTGGGAGGAGGGGTGGTGGCCGGCTGTTGGAAGAGCGGGGAAATGAGGGGTTAGAATAGCACACTTTATTAATATATATATATATTTATATATATATATATCTTCATTGTTTCTCAATATGACATCGAGATCTTTAATATGATATGTAATTTAAGTTTATATTAGAAATATAATACACACTACCTTCGCTTCTGACATAAATCTAATACTGTTTAAGGTAGTTGAAGAATTCATGTAGGACATTTTTTGTTAGAAGGGTTGGTAAATTTGTATAGTGAGGTAGCGTAACAAACCTGAAAAATAATATCACTATGCGAACTTCTATTACCATATTCAAGTTTTAATATGTTCCTTTCGATTTAACCAATCTGAGCTTATAATACGTTAACACTAATTTAATGTACGGTACTTATAGATAAGTAAGGTAGAAAAACAGGAGACAGAAGAATGACATAATAGAGAACTATATTGAGCTACATCTAATTCGAATAAAACTACAGAAAATTACCCAATTTTTTTAACCTGAATCCCCAACTTTCTATATACTACTTCCCCATACCCTACTTCCCCTACACTACTCACCACAATTCATCCCCGAGGTGAAAATAACCCACTATAATCTGAATCTTTACCACACTTCCCAGTTTTACCACACTATATACTCACCACCATTCAATCCCTGTGACGTCTTGCCCTCCCCGTCCTTGCCCCCCTCGTCCTTCACGTCCTCCTTCCTCCCGGGCTGTAAGGTTGGTGAGTGGGCCTCCTTCCGTCCGTCATGGTCCATCAGACTGGTCAGGAACTCAGCCCTCTTCGGGTCGGACATGTGTAGGGCGGTGAGGGGGGAGAAGATGGCGGCGGGGTGGTAGCCCAGGTCGGGGGTGAGGCCCACGGGGGGGCTGTACTGGTGGAACTGACCGTACTCCAACCTGCCCGAGGAACACATCCAAGGCCTGACTCTTAGTTAGGGTTCAACAGTTTGTTTTATCAAGATTTATTTAATCTTATTCTTTAGTATTAGTTTCTTTCCTTTTCTGTTTACCCATTTTCATTTATTATTGTATTTGATATATTGTCATAATTGCATATTTACTACTTACACGGAAGATCATTATCAAATGAGTGTAGTTCAATAATAAAAAAAAAAAATTATTTTACCTTGTTTAATATTGGTCTCTTTCTTTGCATAATTCAATTCACTCCATATGTTCAACCATAGAAGTGTAGTTCTAAGTCTTAGTGCACTTCTATAGTTCAACCATGCATGGTACCTTTCTATAAACTCTATAAAGTATTAATTGATGATTTTAACTTATTCTTCTAATGGTGTGGTTAACATCACATCGTACGTGTAACAAATATGCCTAAATATAGCTGATAGACTTTCCTCATGTTCAGAGGCTAGGGTCTTTTTCATGCTATAGTTAAGTAAATCATGTTGAATGAAAATATCCAATAGTTGCAAACGCCGACACGTAGAGACCCTATACTCATATTTTGAGTAGATTCCAAAATCTGATATTTCTTCCTTTTACAATAGTCAAGGCTTATCAATCAGAATCTCTCATTATCTGACATACCTGGCTCTGTCTAAGAAGGCTGGTGAGGGGAAGGGAGGGTGGAGCTCGGAGCCCTTGTCGTCTGGCGCCCCCTTGTGGCCGATGTCAGGACTGTCCCGCTTGTACTGGTAGCAGCGTGGCGCCCTCTCGTGTTGTACTGCTGCAATAAAGCAAAGCGTTACACCACACACAGATCAGTAACATGGACACCACTGAGAACAGGACGGGATAAAGCAAAGCGGTACGCCACACACAGATCAGTTACAAGGACACCACTGGGAACAGGACGGGATAAAGCAAAACGGTACGCCACACACAGATCAGTAACATAGACACCACTGGGAACGGGATGGGATAAAGCAAAGCGTTACACCACACACAGATCAGTAACAAGGACACCACTGAGAACAGGACGGGATAGGGGCATGCAAAGCACAATTATGTCACATGTAAAGCAAAATGAGTATATATAATGCACTATTGAATGATATTCAGTATTGCAAGATACAGATGGAAATCCGAATTAACGCTATTTAACATATGGATACAAGAAAGTCAGTCTCTTTAAAATATACATGTGTGTGAGATTATGCATTCGTTTAGGAAGGCTCTAAGAGGTATAATATTAAAGTATATACCTCAACGTCAATGCATTTATGAACCAAAGAACATTTAGTGTTGGTTTAGTGTTGGAAAAAAACTTCATTGACAGTTAATATTCTGTCATTGTATGTTAGTAGTATGTCAAAAGAGATTTGATTCAGGTAAAGGGTCAGCTTACTAAATACAATGAAACGCACATTTATCTGAGCTTCATATTTCTCTTTTCGTTATAAGAGGAATGTATGTGTAACAGCTGTGACAAACATGAGTCAGGGTTGGATCTCTTGGATGGGCGTAGAAATGGTGAGTGGTAAAAGCAACAGACAATTAATTCATGAACTATGACAGAGGCTAAGCAATGAGGTACTCCTATCCTCCAATAACCAAATAGTGCGGGCCCCCTTTTAAGGCAGAGACCAATGCCGAATACTGGCCTGTATCTACCCCTTTATTCTCTGGCCCCTTTACCCCTTTACCCCCTTTACCCCCTTTACCCTTTGACACCAATCTCGCTGTGACACATGTACAGAGGACCGCAGCCACTCACACACTCTATACCAGTCCCTCTGCCAACCACCTCCTCCCCTGCTCCATCAAAGATGGATACATTGTCCACCCCCCAACCCCACCCCCTGCCCCCCTCAGCCAATGATTTTCGTGTCTTATTACCCCTGCCGCCCCCTACAACTGACCCCTAGTTCCCGCCAGTCCCCCTAGATGGCGCCCCGTGATCGTCCCCCGTTCCTTTAATCAGCCCTCCGGCCACTGGGGGGCGCGTCGATCAATGCGCAGGCGCAAGAGGACGGCGTCCGTCACTTTGGCAAGGTCACGTGATGTCAGCTAGCGCCATCTGGTGGAGCGCCAGCCGCCGCTGACCCCTGACCCCCGGAAGCGATTGGTTGGCAACAGCGTCCCTGTCTCTTTTCGCTGGTCTTGGCCCGCCCTACCCTTTGCGTGTGGGGCACCAGCGCGGCACCGGCCACGTGACGTTCTCCTACACTCTCCAAGCATACCTGATGATTGGGCGTAAGTTTGCTGCAGGGTGTGTACATTAAATAGCCTGGACTCCCTCTGCTTGGAGAGTGAGAACACGTCATTGGTTGACGGCGCATGCGCATTTGAGCTACCGGAAGCGGAATTGATGGTCGTGGTAGGAACGTAGTTGAGGCTGTCGTATGAGGGGAAGGTGGGGGTGGGGCATTAATGGAGGGGTGGGCTAGGGGCAGGCCAATGAACTTTGGGTCATAGTGGACCTAAGTAGGAGAGCAGTAATAGCTTCTACCCTGCTTTCTACATTGGACACTCACATGATATGATGAACATTCAGTACGAATGGCCCACGTCCCACTATGGCATTAAATAGTTCCCCTGCGAGATAGTAAATCAGAGGAAACACCTATTCCAAATTTACTTTTGCCACTTTTTCTTTTCTATGATTGAGTGATTACAACCATTCATTTTATGTGTTTAGGCCTATATGACTCGTCTTGATCTACTATTCTGGGGAAAACAGCTACGCAGTTGCGGGACCTCTTAATTGAGCTACAAGTTGTTATATTTGTGTTGTTTATCCTTGTTTTCTGGGATAGGGGAGGGCGAGTGCATAATGGAATATCAAGTGGAAATATGTTTTCTTTAAAAATACAATTCAACTACCCTTCCCATCTCACAATTCTTGATTTTATGCCGTCAGCAAAGGGTTAAGGTGCAATCCTATCTGGATAAGCCCTTTTTATTTGGAAACATGTTGGCGATATTCATGTTAAATCCTTTTTAAATAACAATGCGGACAGTCCAGCGCTGAAGGGTTTCCTGTACATTCCCCTCCTCATCAACGACGCTCACGCTCAGAGGAACATTGCAGACGACAATTGTCCACCGCTGGTTCTGGGCGAACTTTTGGCGGGAAACAATCTCGCCAGTAATAGCCCGGCTCAACTCTGACCGCGGGAGGCCGGAACCAGCCGGCGCTAAGGGACACCTCATTATCCTTATCGATGTTTGCCGAGCACAGATGAGGAGACACAATCGAGCCGAGGTAATGATTTTGTTCTGCTTGTCTGCAAAGATGATTCCATCTTCGCTGATCGCCGGCAAGCTCTTTGCGAATCAAAAGAGAACTGATTGTTGTCGTGCACGTGAGAAGTGTTCTTTTGTAAGAAACACTGATGCTTTGACATTAGCCTCAAGGGTTTTTTTCTCTATCTCCCCTGTCCTTGTGAAGGTGTGACATTTTGTTAATCAATCCCTGGCTGTGGGAATGATGCAGTTCAATGGAAGTATCAGTTCGGGCACAGATCTTTGCGCTTGCGCAGTGCTTTGATCAATTGAACCCTAATGTAATTCTTACGGACCGGGGAGCCTCAATGTACGCCTCGCTGAGAGCGTGACACGGAAAGAAATCCAAGGGATAAAGAGAAATATATTGGGGGACCGGTGAGCTGGAGGGATTGGGGATTTGTTTACTCTATGTGCCACTGAGAGACTGCTATCAGGGGGTCAGGAGTTTCAAAATGCATGTCTGAAATTGGCATGAAAAGAATGAAGTTTAGATGGTTTAGATGGTTGAGGGTTACCCGCAAAATAAGATATATACTAAGGGGGTTACCCGTAAAATATAATATACACTGAGGGGTGTGTAAACTAAAGGATTTGCTTAATCAAATTACCCATACCTTATAAGGTAAATCAACAAATGTCATGAGAAAGAGCCTTTTAGACAAAGTTGATGAACGAAAATTATATAGACAAAATAAAGGTAAATATTGGGAAAGATTAAGTAACAATTGCTCCTAAAGAATGAACGATAGACCTACAGCTGCTTCAAGATCAAGGAAGATCTACGGGAGAGGGAAGAGATGTTGCGGTACAAATATCAAGGATTTTCTCGTGATGCAGGTTGGCCGGCACACTAATACCCGGATGGGAACACTCTCCAAGCGTTGGCGACCTTTGTACTGCGCGGAGATCAGTCCCGCAGAAACGGAACGCCGGCTATGAAAGCGAGGCTATCATGGCGGCCGCCTTCAGCGAAGAAACGCGACGCTGGATCAAAGAACAGAGTGAATTAATCTAATGGAATGTCGCAGCGGCAGACGACAACGACAACGCCGGCTATTTATTTGTCTGAGCCTCGGCCTGATGAAAGGTGAAGTGCGAGCTGCGCGCGCAGCTTTCATGACAGGGCGCCGCCATTGTTGGGGCCGGAAGCAGACGACAATTCAGGGGAAGCAAAGACCAGCGGCGCCCACACGCCGGGAACAGCGCCCCGCCGCCACTTCTGAGAAAATGGACGCCCATTGTGATGGGGACACTTAATCCAAGCGTTCACTCCCCCTCCCCTCCCCACTCCCCTCCCTCCCTCTCAGAAATAAATGACGACAGGCCCGGGAAATAACAGATTAAAGGGGAAAATGTCACTGACAAAACACATTGATGTGTCCGTCCATTTTCAGCTCTTGAAAAAAGGTGTCAAATTAAAACGGTTTGATTATTTCCTGCAACTTTTCAGAAATAAAGTTCATCTGAAGAGTGGCTGCGTTGCAATGAAAAGTATCATTAAGTTGCAATCTTTGTTGCCAAGTTGGTCGTAACTCTTCACTAATACATCCACTGCCCAGCAGGTTATCAATCATATTAACTTTGATATTAGATATAAATACTTCTCTTTACCAATAACAACAATGGTTCAACGGAGTGACAACCCACATCTTAGAAAGTTCCTATTTTCTTCTCGGCGTCTAATAGTACGCTTGTCGTACACCACCCCGAGGCTGTGCCCAGGTCACGTGTCCTCCCCTCGACCAATCAATGACGTCCCTCGCGCGCTCCTCTAATCCCGGCATGCTCAGCGAACACGCGCCTGCGCACTTCATTTCCGTTTGTTGCAGCGATCAACAGACAGACTTTGAAGGGCCGGTGTGTGGAGCTTGGGGAGGGGCGAGGGGAGGGGGGAGTGATCGAATGACGAGCAGACAAAGGTAAAAAAGCAGGAAAACCAAAGGGAAAACGGTAGTTTGAATGGAGCGGGGCCAGGGGGTCCGTGGCCCCCGGCCCCCTGATGTTTCATCTCACGCAAAGTCTATCGATTCCCCAAAATGCCCCCTCCCCTCCCCTCCTCCCAAAAGCCCTCCCCCATCTCGTTCCCCTCCCCTACCCTCACTTTGCCTCATCCTTTTCGTCATGTTGGATTGCACATGCCCTTTCCATCGTGTTGGATTGTTCATGTCCTTTTGGTCGTGTGGGAATGTACAAGTAACTCCTTCGTAGGTTAAACTCGATAGAGAGGTTGAATTCCATGAGCTTGGACTATTATACATGCACAGCAACAAGTAAAGCGACGATCCAAGTACATGTTGTAATACAAGCGTTCTAACTTTAAAGCAGGGTATGCATGCTACATGTCCATCCCTAAGATTCAACCGATGTACAATGCCATGCCATGTACTGCATGATATTATACATTGGGATGTACTTGTAGGTTAACCTGACGTTCAAAAGCTGACAATCTGCATCAGCTAAAGTATCAGTCTTTGGTGTTAACAAGTTGAACAAGTATTAGGTTTGAGAATAGCACACTCATCTATCTTTACTAAATGAATATTCGTACACACATTTTTTATAATAAAATATATCAATTTTGGATGGATTCTCTCAGGTATCTATATTCGGTATCGAGTTCTCAAATATAGTTTGCTGGGAATAATAAGTAGTTGGTGCTCCTCTTTCTGCAAAAAGGAAATATTTATGATATCAGATAACATCGCTATGCGCCCGTCCACCCCATTCATCCCTCCACCCCTCCCTCCCTTGACCACACCCCATCAGGTGCACCACATCACACTGACCGCTCACGTGGCCGTCTTTTGGACTGACCACCCTCTCCTCCTGTTGCCTCTCACCCTTTCCCCACCCCTGTGGTCAGTCTGCGGCCAGTTGGCTACCCTCCCCTACCTCCCCCTCTGTAACCCCCTACCCCAAGCCCACTGACCGACGGCCAAGCTGGCCGCTCTCCAAGCCTTGATGTCCGGTCCAGGAGGGGGTATGGGGGGGGGGGGCGATCCCCCTGTTGGACCCCCCTGTACCCCTACCCTTCTGCTCCCGTTCCCTCAGTCCCCTGTGTTCATTGGCTCCTGTGCTTATCCCATCTCGCGCACGGCATCACCCCCTTTAACCCTTGCCCAGTACCCGTGTGGCAACACTGTAAGATCTGAGGGTTTATTCACAGTTGTGCCACTGCACCATATAACAATTTAAATGAGGATTATACCTATGTTAGAATTCCACAGTAATCAAACATCGATAAACCCTGTATCAAACTATACTGATATTTTCCTATATGCATTAAACGAACGTGTTCTTGTTTTTAAATCATCATAACTATTGCTGGTTTCTCGAATAGTGGCATGTAGTAGTATTGTATCGGATACCGCAGGTTTGGCGGGGGACGGATGGGAGGGGGGGGGGGGGAAGGGGGGCATGGGGAGAGGGGGGGGGGGGGGCAGGAGTTGTTGGGGTATGGCCAGGTGACTTATCAGGGATTGTTCCCACACACCCAGGGGAGAGGTCGCCGTGAAAGGGTGATGTCGGATTCATGTTTTAAGACTGGGAAATGTATAGGTGCTCAATATGGGTGTACGGAATGGGTACACAGAATAAAGGCATAGCTAGATTTCAGGGGCAGGGGCTTTTTATCCAAGAGGACATTTACGAGTCCCTACAAGGGAAAACCAATTTGGGCGTGGGTATTTCTAATAAATAAATGTTTAAGTTCTCATGCAAATATACTTGAAAATGAAACATTGCATCTCCTGCATAATATAATCAATGAATGCTTTATCCACAAACAAATCATAACGTGCGATCACGTCAGATGACGTGACGTGACGCCACGAGAACCTACCCTTGACATGTGCCTATGTAGCTTTCACAAAGAATACTTCTTCTCCCCCTATAGCTGTCACAAAGAATGCTCCTTGGCGACCTGACAGAACGTGGTCCGACCACAGAGACCTCTGGTGGTGTCTGTGTCAGGGTTATACTCCCACCACAGGGTGACATGGACAGGGGGACGCCAGCCTGGTGTGTTGTAGACTTTTGTTACCCTTGATTGTCATGAATTCTATGTGTAATGGTGAAGTGAAGTCAGGCAGCTGAAGGAAAATGAAGTAACCAGGGGCGGATACAGGATTTTCGAAAGTACTAAGCGTGCGACATCCCATGCACCACCGCCCTTTTTTTTATATTCATTTATCTATTTATTCATTAGTTTCCTTTTTTAGGGGACCAGCAAAAGGTAGGGGGGGGGGGGGAGTCAGGACCCCAGCACCCCGCTTGCATCCGCCCCTATCAACTTCTGGAAGTTCAGATGCCAAATAACATTTCCCAATTTAGGACGCCAGGGGCCTATCTAACATTGTCTGACATTAAGGGGTTAGAGGGTTTCTAGCCTCTATCTGACGTCAGGGACGAGTCGGCCTCGTCCTGAAGTTGACCTAGCCTCGATGCGGTTAACGGCCGAGCCTCGGTCTGGGGTCGGTGTGAGTTCGGGCGGAGCTCACCAGATGTCGCGGTAAGCGGAGTGAGATCAAACAGCGCCGCTAGATGGCAGTGTTTGCCCTGTCAGCAGGTTAATCTCGTGAGATCTCGTGAGATCTCGCCGCGACGACGGTCGGCACACAATCAATGCGCGCTAATAGAGTCTCGGACAGACTGACTCACGGGGTAAGAAGAGGGGTTGGGGGGGGGGGCATCTCATGAAATTTATATTTCTGATTCCTGACTTTGTTTATACGAAAGCATGAATTGGAGAGGGTGTGGGTGGTTGAGAGTCAGAAGTGTATATTCCATCGGTTATTAGAGTTACGTTGTAGCCATATATCATTAGGTAAAGTTTTCTTTCAAGAGGAGCATTATGCATAGACATGAATCGAATAGCTCTTCCCCTGTCTTAATATATATATAAATATATATATATATATACATATATATACATACATATATATATATATATATATAATATATTCATGAAGATAGGGGAAGAGCTATTCAATTCATGTATATATATGCATTATGTATATTCTACACGAACACACTTTGATTGCTGCTGTTATTCAAGTGATGTTCGTTTCTTAAGTTGACGTGCACAATTTGTTGTTATTCAATTATTCCATTTTCTTATTTCAGGTTATCCAAAGCTACTCAACATTTCTCATCTGCAATTCCCAGTTATCTTTTACCTAATGCGTTTGTCTCACATACAGGGGTAGTTCTTTATTGTTATGTATGATCTAAAGACTCATCTAAAGCAATAAAAGAAAATCCATTCTCTCCTCTTCATCCTACCCCTCAAATACATTTATTCAACCCGCCCTCCCCACTCACACATAATGTCCTCTCCGGATCTCCCCATACTTAACGTCATTTCCCGATCCGGTTACAACTCCGGATATGATCAATCTGTTTCCCCTCCTCATTACACCAACCCCACCTCTCTACCCCCCCCCCCCCACCTCTCTACCCCCCACCCCACCTCTCTACCCTCCCCCCACCTCACCCCTCCAGACCGCTCTCCGGGGGGAGTGGTTCCAATGTTTGGCTGTTCAATCAGCCGCCCGTCCCCACTCGTTAACACGGAGAAAGAGGTGTCAGTTTTCTGTGATTGTGGATGTTGATTACACCAGTAGCATATTGTGATTTGGGGGTTGGGGTAATTGGCACAAGTTACTTAATGATTCAATTATACCACGGGTCATTGTGTAATGATTCCCGTAGAACAGGCAAGCCAACATAAATATATATTATGTACAGCAAGAATGCAGTACCCGAAGGAGCTATATGCCTGATATTATCATTGTAACTGATTAATTGGAAGTAATAATTACATGATTATATACACGAGCGTTGCTCAGGCTATCAAAGATAATATCTATATATACATATGCATGTGTGTGTGTGTGTGTGTCTGTGTGTCTGTGTGTGTGTGTGTAGTGTGTGTGTGTGTGTAGGTGTGTTTGTGTGTGTGTAGGTGGGGTATATGAGTAAGTAGCATAATGTTTTGGAAATGGGTATTTGGAACAGGTCATTTATTCCAGAGCTAATGCAACAAAAGAAATCCCCTGAAAAGTGGTGCCGTTTAAATAATGTCAACTGTACGGATAATAGGCCTACACATTGTAATCAAACAATTCAAAGGTCAAAAGTTTCAGCACTGATATAAATGCATTTAGTGCTGTGCCTCCTTTTCTCTAACATAAGTCATTCAGAGCAACTAGCTATAATCAGACTGCGGATCCAACTGGCGCCCTACCCACTGTCAAATCGAACCTAACTGGGGGGATTATCCCTCTAAGCCGCGTTAACACTAGACACAAAACAGGCCGACGGGCTGGAATCTGAGGGGATTCTGACCAGCCGTCAGGAGCCAGTCTCCATGTGTAAACACGCCCACGCCAGTCGATCGGGGCTAGGTTTGCTGAGGTTTATTAGGAGGGTAGGAATTAACAACCATTGGCCCAAGACGTGTTAGTATTAGACACAAAAGGTGCCGACTGGTTGGGATCAGAGGGGATTGTGACCAGTCGTCAGGAGCCAGTCTCTGTGTGTAAATACACCTACACGAGTCGATCAGGGCTCGGTTTGCTGAGGTTTATTAGGAGTGTAAGAATTAACACCTACAGGTCTGTCAGACTGGGGTGTGTTATATCCCGAGGCTGCTTATAATCGCAGTGTGAATAACATGAAGTTATTACAATGATCAGTAATGTTTGTTAATTTTCTTGTCCATTTCATGCAATCAAATTAACACAGAGAGTATAAGCTCCACTTTCTTGTCCATTTCATGCAATCAAATTAACACAGAAAGTATAAGTTCCGATTCTGCCAAAATTGCCTCATACACCTGTATTTCAAATCGCATACACACAATGTATTCCGACCAATCGCCCAATACATTCACTGGATTATTGTATATGTAGATAACATGTCATAAACGTATGATACAGGTACCTTATTGCCATACGAAACATGGGCCTAGCATCAATGAACGCACTCCATGAATGGGAAAGGTGGGAGTGGAAAGACGGGGGCCATTTGCCGAGCCTATTAGTTCCCTCCTTTCAAAGACCCGCCGGGCATGTGTGTGGTCAGAGTGGGCGTCCCAGGTCACCCCTAATCAACACATCATGTCACCCCCTCACATGTTACTCACATGTCACCCGCCCCTCCCACCCGCCTGACCTCGCCACGTGCGAGATTCTCACGGCAAACGAGAGCAGACGAGATTTGGACTCGCTCCATGCATGATTGACTCCGCGCGCTCATCCGGGGCTTCGCAGGCGGACGCACGTGACCTGCGCCAGTCTCGCTGCGCATGAGCAGAAGTAGCGCGGCGCGAGCATGCGCAAAGGGGAGCAGATCAGGATCCTGCGCGCGCAGCTTTAAAACGAGAGCGAGACTGCGGCGCTGATCGCTGGGGGAACGCTGACACATGGCGCATGCGCGATCAATTACACAAATCGGATGAAAATTCAAAAGCAAACAAAAGAACTGATTTATACAATGCGGCCGCCGTCCTTATTGCCTTAGTACTCACACAGCCACCACCCCACCCCCTCCCCACCCTACTCTCCTCCCCACTCGTCTCTGCCCACCGTTTTGCCAATGCTTGGTGATTGAAGCAAAGGTTAAAAACATGCGATAGAAAACAGCAAATGAAATGATGAATACAAAAGGCAATGGAGACGGCTGGAGGGAGGGTGGAGTAGAGTAAAGAGGGGGAGGGGGGTGGGTAGTGATAGAGAGGGAAGCCGCGAGGCTGTAAGATGGGTAGGAGGGAAATAGGCTTAGACATTAACATTGGGACAGGGACTCAGGCGGGAATCAGTGAAAAGAGTACGTAGGGAATTAGTAAGTGTTCTCCTTTTTATCTGATCGCCGTGAAAGCCGAGTGGTCGGCTCACTTCAGAAGAGCGACGTTTGTTTTACCAAAACAAATGTAGAGAAAAATGAAGAAGCATAATAAGAATAAAGCATAACCAAGCATTTGCGCGGCGTGAACAGCTGTGAACAATCGAACTCCTTCGGCGCCAGCAGAATAGGTCTATAGGCTAAGACAAAGGCTTTTGTTGCATATGTCACCTATGTAGATAGCTATTATAAAGCGTTGACAATAACAATATTAATAAACATTTCTTTTCGTATCAATAGGTTTGCTCTTTAAAGGAGCAAGAACGGTGATTAAATGAACACTAGAATCATTATGCCAGTATAACAAGCTATAGGGAAAAGCTATCGTTTTTCTCTCTCTTTATACTTAACATCTTGAAGTAAACTGATAAACATTTCTGATAAAGTATCTTCGAACGTCCTGGTCTTAGGGCATCTGAATTAAGTTATTAAGTGATCTTCTAGCTGCAACCATACAGTTTACAATATGACAAGATTTATATGGAAACAACTCTTTATAATAACGTATATTATATCTTCGCAACTATAGAATTCACGAGCTTAATTTATATAGGAATGTCTTTTTCGTTAACAGATAGCATGGCATACAGCCCCGTCCTCATGTACCCCCCTCCCCCCCCCCCCCCCTTTCGTCCTGTCCCCCAGTCGGGCCCACCTCCCCTCTCACCCCCCCCCCCCCACCCCCTCCCTCTCCGCGTGTCAGGAACTCTATTACTTGGCGGAGGCGCCCGGTCGATAACCGCATCACAGCCCTCACTTTGACGGGCGGAGCCGTCAGCGGAGGTCAGGAACTTTAAACAGACGCTGGGCCTCGACCCTGCGTCCCCCCTGCGTGCCTGGACCGCCCCCTCGCGCCCCTCCTCCAGCGTCTCCTCCTCACGTGACCCGCCAGGTCACCTCTCGAGCATGCGCAGAAGGGCCTCGGTGTCCGTGCGCAGGAATACCGAATAGGGGTGAGGGCGGCGAGACGCCGGAAGGTCGCGCTACTCCCAAAATGCACCAGAGAGAGAAGGAGGAGCGACTACAAAAAAGCGCGGGAAAAAAAGAGAAAAATGTTGTCTGAAAGTTTGTCGGCTGCTGAAAAGGGCAAACGACGTTCGCCTTTGTGGCGATAGAGGGCGCGACACATCAAAGGGAACGTGTCGACACGGTTAGGGCCCTCTGCCTCAATGAAAATGTTATCAAAAACCACATCATTCGTCCTCTGGCTGGAACTAATGGATAACGCCTAGTTTTTCTTGTCCACTCTCTTTGGAGAATTGAGGAACGCGGACTGCTTGTACGTTGGGGCAAGTTGTTTGGCTGTACAGGAAGTTTCGCCCCTTAATACTTGTAGACGTATGTGGAATGTGTGTGTGTGTGTGTGTGTGTGTGTGTGTGTGTGTGTGTGTGTGTGTGTGTGTGTGTGTGTGTGTGTGTGGCTGTGGATGTGTGTGTGTGTGTGTGTGTGTGTGTGTGTAATGTATCGAACATCCCAGGGCCTAGATTTCTTATCTTTCCAATCTCCTTTCGAATAAAACAGCATTTTCATTTTCCCTCCTTCATTTCATATTAATTCTCTAATCTATCTTAAAGTTTCCCTATGACTGAACCTAGTCCACACCCAGTTGACTCTAGTGTACTAAAAGACTTAATCAAAATGTGTTCTACAAGAGAAAAAAACACCACCAACCTTATAACCCTACCCTACCCCCTCCATCCCCCTCCACCCCACCCCCCTCCACTCTTTGAACAGGAGACCCCACTCAGACAAATGCGCCGACAGCGCCACCTAGCTCATTGAGGGAGACCTAGACCGACCCGCGCGCCCCCTATCGGTCGACAAGCGCCACCCAATCGGCCGCCAATCGGCCGACGAGTGGACAATGGATCGTCGGCACATCCGCTCCCTGTAACACTATCCCATCATGCACTTCGATCGGCGTGTCTCCGCAGACGCCACAAAGTGTCGGCGGACGCTGACCCTTGACCCGGAAATCGATGGGCCGCCCACCGGAAGCGCCGATGATGTTAGGTCTCCTTGCACAAAATTGCAAAACAAAATGCTACAGTGTCACCAGAGTTGGCCAGTGTTGGCCAGAGGGAACCCTGATGGTACAGTGTCAGGGCGTATGTATGTTTCGGTGGTGTATGTATGGAAGGAAAAAGTCAGGTTGCTTCTCCAAATAAGAAAAACTTCACCTCGTTGTTTTCACAATGAAACTAAGCACGCTGTGAAAGTAAGTTTGAATATTTGGGGTTCCCTTTCATTAATCATTAAAAAATGATGAAGAAGTATAAAACACCTTGAACTTTAGAAATTTCTTTTTCTAAAAATGTCTGCATCAAAAAATGAATCTGTAATCTCAAATATACAATATTTACTCTATGTAACTTGGTATGCCTGCTTTCATGACTGCAATTCAAAGAACATTTAATTTTAATCACATACCTTTTAGAAAAAACACTCAAGCCTTAACGTGATACAAATCAGGGTAGTTCTGCCCGATAGTTACTGGCAGCCTTCAATTAATTACAGGTACTGATTGGCTACAGGGTCATCTCTGGCCAACCCTGGTGTAACTGTTTCATCTGTCGGTATGGCCTCGGGGGGCCTGTGGTCTACCTCCAGTCCTCCAGTCCTCACCCCTCCTCCTGCCAGCTCAGATTTCACAGCCCAGGCCCCACCTCAATCCCCGCCGCCCACCCGATCCCCCCACACCCTCCCTCCTCTCATCCCAATCCTGAATCTTTAATCTTCTTCCCCTGAGAACCGGGTCCCCTCAACCTTTTGAGCGTTCACGTCCAAGCGTCTCAAGTTTCCAGCCCACTTCTGAAAACACCCCTGACAAAAAAAAACCTGCATGGTATACAATACAAAGCTTGCGCTGGGAGTTTCTACCTATGCAGGGAGCGCGCGCCGCACAACGACCAATCATGCATGCCTAATTGAGCACGTGACCCTCGCGGTCTGCGCGCGCAGCCTCATTTGCATTGCTAACCGAGAGGGGGCAGGTTGGCAAAGGGGTTATGCATGGTTGGATGAGTTTGTCCCTTTTTCTCTCCCTTTTTCTCCCCTTTCCCTCCTCTAACCGAATAGTTATTCACCCGTCACGCTTCAGTGGCTCAGCAGCTGTTTCGGTTGGCGGTGTCGGGTTGTTCACAGGTGCGATCATTAATTAAACATTGGCCGACACCACATTAAGTCCATTGTGGCACCATTAGGCACGTCCCTTGTGGCGGGGTAAGGTAAATACAGTTAAATCAGGGGCCAACCACATGAGTTAATCGAGGAACAAAAGAGGTGTTACTAATCAACTGATACTCCATATCTACAGTGCACCTCAGGTAGAAAAAAAATCGTTTTTAAAGAAATTCAGACCTATTCATATCCAAGAACAAAATCTGAAATGAAATCCTGATCTTCCAGCATATTGTGAACTAACGCCGAATGAAATTGCATGTGTACTTTTTGAAAATATCAATATTCATCCACTTGTCCCTTTTCTTTCTGGTTGCATCTTTTCTATCCTTACAATCAGTCACCTGGTTATAGGCCTACGTTCTTTGCATATACATATTTATCATTTAGGATTCTTTACTTGTGTGGTTTCTGATTTTAAGTGAAGACTACATGGCCCATTGACTATAAATGTTTGAGACATGACCAAGAGCTGTGCATTACAACACCGTTTGGGGTTCTCATGCCACTCGGCCATATTTCCCAGCCATGCCCTCATTACCACTGGAAGAGTAAGCCACTGCTATTAAAGGGTCATGGGTTTGCCCTCTTGTCTTGAGGGTTGGGGGTTCAGACCCATTACATATTCACCTCAGCTCCCCCTCTCACCTTGGGATATTTTCCGGCCTATATATGCGCATGCGCATACCTCTCGTCATGTCCCGGCGTATAAATACTATCGGGAATACGATATGATAGTAAGAATGTGGAACCGCTACGTAAATCCCTCCTGGAACATAGAGAAAATATATGCGAACTTTTCTTAATCAGAACATATATTTGTTTATTTTCTGTCATTCAGGTTTCATCATTCTGCGTCCTATAGTAGGCTTGCACCGGAAACCCCCCTCCGTCGTCTACCACTGGTAGCGGCGTGTCGGGGGGCTGGGAACGGGTCAGGTGGCGCCGACTGGCGGCCAAGGTCCCGGATGGACTGACCAGCGTCTCATCGATCACAGTCTGCCCTCTGCCCCCCTACAACCACCCACTCCCCCTGCGTCCCCTCTGCGTCCTCCCTGCGTCCCCTTTCCTCCAGGGCGGCCGGGGTAAGGGTGGGGTGTGGGGGGAGAGGGGGTGGGAGGGGCCGCGCCAATCCCATTAAAGGAGAATCAGATAACTTACTGCGCCTGCGCGGCTGCCAAAGGCCCGCCTGTCATCACTTCCGGTGGCCCGGGCTGAAGGAGACCGAGGTCTGTGATTGGCCGGCTGGTGGGGCAGGGGTTGGGGTGGGATGGTAGGGGTAGGGGGATGGTAGGGGATGGTGGGGTTGAAGGAGGCTGATGGGGTTAGAGGTAGGGGGGGAGGTGTAGAGGGCAAAGGAATTATCATGAATACTACCACTAATGCCGCCCTGGATGCTCTAATGATGGAATAAGGGTTAGTAAGGCATTTGTGCGTTTTCTATCGTTTCTGAGCGACCTGTTGGTGAACCTTACTCATGGAGCACCCATATATAATCACGGTAATAAAATTACATTGCATCTTTGTGCCTCTAACGTCTCCTTACATCTTATGTGAATGATAAATATTCTTATAGCAGAATTACATCACCATGTCAAGCTGATGTTGCCCGGCGAAAGATCCCATTTACATACACTACTTACATGTACACCTCTTAGCTATACTACTCACACGGCACGATACGCCTAGCTATTTCTCATTTTACTTTACTGAACTTTTCTCATCAGAGTCTATCGCAACAACTTGTATCTGAAATACAGCTTCGATAAAGCTTACATTATTAAAGATTATGCGGGATTGAATTTCTTTAAAACTTTGGGAGTTAAACGATAGAATTCAACGATTTTTATTCGGTGCCTACCATCGACATTGTCTCTTTTCCCGGTAGATTCAGGTAGATAAACATGGAGAGGCCACGCGAGTCTCTCATCTTCTCCGTAGTGCAAACAGAATCAAGAACCCATCAATGCTCCAGGCCTAAAGCCTACAGAATCAAGAAGCCATCAATGTGCAAAGCCTAAAACCACCCCCGGTCCTCATAGACTTCACAAACACGCTGATCTGTGGCCACCACTCTCGTGGGCACGCTCCCGCGACATCGAGACTCTCGCGCCGACGAGACCGGAACCTGCTGCCGACGACTTCGATCGCGCATGCGCCGCTCTTTGTTGACGTCACGATTTCCGATCCGGTGTCGCTTGGGGCGCCGCGTAGCGGGCAAGAAGTGAACCGCGGGTAGGGTGGAGGTCGTCCGGAGCACACATGTACTTTACATCAAATATACATGGACGGCCCCCCAAGCACTCAACAACATCGACCGTGGCCGCTCCCCTCATCCCCAACAAGCCCTCCCCACCGGCGTTCGACTGCTCCCGAGGCCTGGTGTCATGTATCAAAGTGTGGCGCCCGGCAGAGCACGGACAGAATACAAACGAACGCAACGTAATTTTGGCGCCATTTTAAGTTTCGTTCGATTGTGTTTACACAAACTGTATGGACGTGTTTTGGTTTGCAATCGAACATCAACTCCGCTGTTTGAAGTACGGGGGCACACAACTTCCGGGGAAACTGAATCTACTGGAGGTTGTTTTCCCGCCAAAAAGTCAGATGTAACCGGGAAATCTCTTGAGCAGACGACATTTTGCCTCCGTCCTCCTTTGGCGCCAACGATTGACGCCACAGGAAGTGCGCAGCCCCTCGACTTGCCCCAGGCCGGAAGTACATCTTTAATGGCGACTTAAGCGGGCCACCCGATCTGGCCGTCGCCAGGGGGCGCTCTGGGCGTTCGATCGATCACTTCCAGTGGACCACGCGTTCAGCGACGACAAGAAATCAATGGCGATTTTCGGTAAAAGTTGCATTCTAAGATCGTCGTTCTAAAAGATCGACGGTCGCTCCCGTCCCCCCTTCGCGTCTTTACCAAACCTCCCTCTGGTCATGTCTTGGTGACTTAAATTTAAGCGTCAGGTAATTGTAAAGTTGCCAAAATGGCCGCGCCAACCTTGTTCTACTACCTTTCTATTTGTAAGTAGTATATGGAAAGTACTTTTTGTAAGTAGTATATATGGAAAGTAGAAAACATTCTGGCATTTCCAATAGCTCTCCATGTATGTGTCGTTTTCAACAGGAAATAAGATAATTATCATATATCTTTGTAATCTATATGAAGGTGAGAAAAAAAGAAAAGAAGATATTATTCGCAAATGAATTAATTCTTGGATAGGCCAGACTGATCTTGACTGGTCAACACAATAGAATTGTATCATTAGCCTTTACTTTAAAGGAAGGGTTCAAGAAAGATCATATACATGTTTATTGCCAATAAATATTAACGTTCCCGACGGGCGCTACAGAGTAGGATTTATCATATATCCATTCCTCGATCCCCATAACTCCCCATCCACCCACCCTCAAACAACCCTAAAGCCCTGTTTCCACCAGCCGCTTTTACTACCGATTTCAAAAATCAGCAGCGGGAATATTAGTTAATCACAAACATGTTATATACCATTAGAAAGCATTTTTAATTCTCTTCAAATGGCATGTAAGATATATAATCTTTTTTTTTAATACTAGTTAAAAGTATTAAGTTACCAAAATTTAATAATCGGTGGTTAAATCGGTTGGTGGAAACAGGGCAATAGTATACATTATCCACGCCCAAATATCCAACAGCCTCCCACCAAACAAACCTGTCAGCCGACTCCCCGTGCACAGATTAATTAAGACAAAACAAACCAGAAACGGGAAGGATTAGTCTGAAACGCCCGCCGGGGGGGGGGGGGTGTCCCCCGCCCCCCTACTTGGCCAGGATTAGCCCAGCTCTCGCTGATGGGACTGGGGTTAGGGATGAGGGGCAGGACAAAACATGGAAAGGAATTCCACCAGAGTCAAAACGCAAACAAGATGTGGGGGAAAAGATAGTCTGTGAGTCTCTAATCTTTTACATCGAGTCGATTCGGTTTCGTGGATTTAATACTGGCTGTCTGTCTTGTCATTGTTTTTAAAACTTTATCCGTTGCACTTTAAAGTACAATTGAGGTGGTATGTGTATCACAGCTCTTATGTTCGAGGGTATCAAATCTGAGACTACTGGGTCTATAATGCGTGTAAAACTATTTTACCATTTTACCAAAAATAAAATAGGCATGGCCAAAACGGAATCTTAACACGCCTAAAATCAAAAGAAATATTTCAATTTTTATAACACTAAATATTGATGGACAAGGAAAGAGGATATTATTAATGGACGTTGGACAATAATTTATTATTTTAAAGCTCGCTTCTTTTCCTGCATCAAAGAGGCTTCACAATGTCAGGTATTAATATCCATTTTCGATATCTATGTATTTTCAATGCCCGAATTTAAGCTAACTTTATAGTGTCAATTTTTTGACTTTTCGTCGACAGATTAAGGTCAACTTTCACACCAACAAACTCAAACCCCGCGCGGCAAATTCAAAACCTACGCGTCCACCATCCGCGCCGAATGAAACGCGGCAGACCCCGGGGCGGCCCAGTTAATATCAGCCCCCACATCCCTATAAGTTACCACTCAAGGCGGGTTTCAACAGAATGACAAACTATGCTTTCCGTGAGCTTTTCAGCGTTAACCATCCTAGCCGACAAAATCCTTTAAATGCCGTTGGTTGCTGTGGTTGGAAATGGTTAATACTGATATATCACGTATGTCGTTCTGTGGAAACCCGCCTTAAACCCTACGCGGCAGAAAACGCGCGGCAGAAAAGTCGCGCAGTAGAAAAGACCGCGCGTTGCCCTCTCTTAACCCTTTCCAAACACGCCGACAAACACCCCCTATATAGCCTTGGTCGTTCAGTAGTGAAAGGGTTAACACTGGAGGGCCGCCGATGTGCATATATAGTCTGTCGTCCTGTGGAAACCAGGTTTTACACTAAACCTTTCGCGCGCGGTAGAAAACACACGCGCGCGGCAGAAAACACGCGCGCGGCAGAAAACGCGCGCGGCAGAAAAGACCGCGCGGGTCCCTGAACCTTCCCGGCCCTCCCCGGCCTTCCCCGCCGGGCAGTGAGGGGGATAATCCGGGCCGGCCCGGGAGGAGGACGCGGGGGGCCGGCGGGAGTAGTACCGGGGGTGACCGGGCGGGAGCGCTCAGCAGATTACCCGCTAAGTGTCCTGGGAACGCGCAGATGCCGCGTCCCCTGGCCGGGCCGCGCCGGTGACGTTTTGTCTCGCGTGCTTGAAAGCGAATACGTTTGTCATCGATCGTCGGCGCGGCAGAAAGCGGTAGGGGGAGGGGGGGGGGGAGTGGGGGGAGGGGAAGGGGGGATTTTATGTTTTAATGAGGATAAGGGGCAAAAATAGCGCCGCGCCGTCTAGCGGCCGCGAAGTCAACCACAAGGAGGTAGGTAGGGCCTGGAGGACGGCGGGCGGTGGGGTAGAAGGGCTACAGTAGGGGAAGGGTAGACATAGAGCTCTAGGGAGGACGTTATAGATAAGGAAAAGGCATATGAAGGTATATCAAAACAGAAGGGTGGGGTAAGGTATGAGATATGGGTAAGGGAGGGAGTGAAGAGAAAATATGTGGGAATAAAAGGGAAAAGTGAGAGGACGGAGGGGAAGAAAAGTATCTAAATATATATAATGAAGGGCTGATGGAGGGAGGGGAGTATAGGGACAGGACAGTTGGACAAGGGGTATGGACAAGCAGAGATAGGAGGAATTGTAGACTGATAGAGGGAGGATGGGAAGAGTGGAGCATTGGAAAACAAACTGTTTAGAAACCAATGGAGGGAACGCGTGATGGATTCTCACGTGATCAAATTAAGTTTACCGCTGGGTAATTTAAAAGAAAAACCCTATAGATAGTCCCCAACTTGAATATCAAAAACGTCCCTTCATGCCGTCTCGCCGTCCCAGCACGCTAGTTAGCCATTCCTTTACACCCCCTGCCCTCACTATTTGACTTGCAATAAGTCGTTGCGCGCCACTCCCAAGCTCTCCACTAAAGCGGAAGCGGAAGTGGCGGCGGCAGACATGCGCAAGTGGGGGTTGGGTTGTGGTGTTGGTCGACCCGTCGCCCGGGCCGCCGGTCGTCGAGTCGACGAGCAAACAGGGCCACCCGCTAAAGCACAGATCTCGGGATAATTCAATAATTGGCGAGGTTTGGTGAGATCTCCACGTCAACCGGAAGTCGTCAGCGTTACACGGGCGGCGCATGCGCACTTGATGTGGGGAGCAAACAGTGAGAGGGGAGGGGTGATTAATAAAGCAGTAGGGGAGTGGGGGGGGGGGGGGGTGGGAGGGGGGGTACTCTGGCTGAAATTGGGCATAGCTCATAACCAGTGACACAAGCTGAGATAATGGTATTGCAGTACTTTCCATGAACTACTTACACAATAGAAAGATAGTAGAATTGCTTACCCCCTCTGAACAATAAAAAATAGAACTTGTAAATAAAAAGAGTTGTTCTGTCTAATAATTTGCCAAATATTGTAAATAAATTGGTCAATCAATTATTTTTTAAAGATCCATCCTTCCTTGATACAAAGACAATAATTATTATGAAATCAACGATGCAGATTACAATCTAGCAGCTAAAACGACTCTAATTTAGAATATTATTTTAGACCATGAACCAACAGGTTTTTATAACTTTTGGGTACTTTTCTGTATTTTGAATCCAAGAGGCGAATGCCCTCCACCCTACTGCAACGGTGAGGGGAGATGAGCGAGGGGTGGAGGGGGGAGTCGATAATGAGGGAAGGCGGGAAACGTACTGAGCAGACGACAACCGACACTCTCATCACTCATTCTCGTCGGATCTCGGCAAATCTCGGCCGCCGCGAGACTGATTCTTCATCGGGTGATCTAGAGGTGGGGGCTGAATACAAGAGCTGGGGAAAGGGGTTAGTCCTGAATATAAAGCGGAAAAGGCAAGAAGCGGCTTTCCCAGCCTGTGATTTTAAAATAACATTGCAGCAATGTTCTGTTTTGGTTCTTGTAATGTTATTTTGATTGCTCCCAATAAAGGTCCTGCAACATACTGCTGTGAAGTTACACTGTGACATTATTATAATGCTCTGCCCCCCCCCCCCCCCTCCCAACCAAAAAAAAAAAAAAAAAAAAAAATATGTATGATAACGTTCTGATTTAGTGAGGTTCCAACCTCACTGTCAATAACGTTATTGTTACTTGCCATCTTAGTAAGTAACAGACTGACTAAAAAGGTATGGCTGCAGAATGTTTTTGTTACATCGCCCGTCGTCTTGGTTGTCATATGGTCATATATGAGAAAGCAATTTGCTTCTTGAATATGCTAGTGTCGGATAAATCTAAGAAACATTTCTGATAAATCTATAAAACAATTGATTGCGATTCAACTTGTTGACAATCAATTGAAACCAGCACTAATTTTGAGGATGGTGCATGGGAGCAATTAAAGTTTTGGTAAAATGAAACAATCATTTACTGACTTAATACCTGCATCATAATGGACACTAATAAAAGCTTAACACCTGCCTTCGGATTAAACTAAACGTTTTAGTCGCCTGAAACAAGTGTCTACTGTGCTCAAGGAAACGAGATAAATACTTTCAAACTCATCTTGTACTATTTTAATATACAAAGGTAATTTAGAAAAAAATAAACCAATAAATTGTTCAATTAATATGCACCTTCTGATTTAGCTAAATATTCGATACTGCGTTTCGAACCATTTTCTTTTCAAAATAAATGTGCAGTGCCGGGGCATAAAGTACAAGGTCAAGATCAGATTATAAATAAATCCGTTTTACTCCCCGAGTCATTGCCTGTGCACTGCCTGCAGCCCGGAGCTTACATTAAGTCTCGTGGGAGGGGGGGGGAAGAGATCGGTCCCCTACCCCGGCAGGTCCAACATATACCCAGCCCGGTAAGCACCTTAACGCTGGTATAATCCCCCTATAGGCATTAAGCCGGCCCCACAATACGGCTGTGGTGGTGTGGGAGGGGGGCAGGGAGGGTCTAGGGGAGGGGGGAACATTTCCTGGTGATTACCGGCAGTTCCAGGCAAATACCGCTATTTCCTGGTGATCATAGGTTATTGTATAAATACATCATCGTCCACTCATGTTTATTTGGTCACTAATGTCTTAGATATAAGTTACAATTATTTCTACCCTTTTTTCTTCCAATATTTCTCAAGAAGGGATTTCACTTTAAACTTATATTTTGTCTTTTATCGCTCCTCTTTTTTTTCTTTTTTTTCTCTGCCCTACACTGATAATCCTAAGCTTTCAAAAGTTAGTCAGTACTGGCTAACTTATGTTAGTCAATTATTAGTTAGTCCTTGTTGACTAACTGTATTTATAACATGTTAGTCATGAAGACTACATGGTTGGTCAAAATGACTAAGTGGTCACATGACCAAATAGGTGATCACATGACCACCAGGGAAATGGCATACAAAAGGAAACAGACTCCAAAATCTTGGTAAGTTTATCCATTCTTATCCTTAGTCCAGACTGTGCATCTAACTTTCAAACACATTCTATTTGAAAGAATAGGTATCAAGGATGATTTCTAAACTCTTTTAGATAAATTATATGGTCTATTTAGTTGTAAATTTGTTAACTTAGGTGAAGTGAAGGGAGGTGTATCTCAGGGTTAGTCAAAATGGCAAACCTTAGTCACAATGACTAGAGCATCAGTCATTTTAACCAACTGGCAACTTTGCATGTCAGTTGAAGTGAAAGTGTATAGGAAGTGTATCTCAGGGTTAGTCAAAATGGCGAACCTTAGTCAAAATGACTAGAGCATTAGTCATTTGAACTAACTGGTAACTTTGCATGTCGGTTGAAGTGAAAATGTGTATATTAAAGATGATTTTCATACCCTGATCACCAGGAGCAGGTCCTGATGGCTGGGAGGAGGCCCTGAAATGGCTGGGAGGAGGCCCTGGTGGCTAGGAGGAGGCCCTGACAGCCAGCAGGAGGCCCTGACTGCCAGCAGGAGGCTCTGAATCCCAGGAGGAGGCCCTGATTGCCAGGAGGAGGCCCTGATGGCTAGGAGGAGGCGCTGACTGCCAGGAAGAAGCCCTGACAGCCAGGAGGAGGCCCTGACTGCCAGGAGGAGGCCCTGATAGCCTGGAGGAGGCCCTGACTGCCAGGAGGAGGCCCTGATAGCTGGGAGGTTGCCCTAACAGTCGGGAAGAGGCCCTGATTGCCAGGAGGAGGTCCTCATGGCTAGGAGGAGGCCCTGACAGCCAGGATAAGACCCTTGCTGGGGGGACAAGGGTCTGACAACTGATAGGAGGCACTGACGGGTAGGAGGGGTCCCTGACAGCTGGAAGTGTCCCTGGTGGCTAGGAGGAGACCCTGACATATGGGAGGAGGCCCTGACAGCTGAGGGAGACCCTGACAGCTTTGAGGAGACCCTGACAGACGGGAGGAGGCCCTGAGAATGGGGAGTTAAACCTGATGGTAGGGGAGAAATCCTGACAGTGGAGAGGAGACCCTGATAGCTTGGAAGAGACCCTTGGCAAGGTGAGGACCCTGCTGCAAGAGATGTTACCTAGATGGTTGAGAGGAGACCCTGATGGCCAGGATGAGGCCCTTAATGGAAACGAGTTAACCCTGGTAGCCTAGAAGAGACCCTGACAGCCTTGAGGAGACCCTGATTGCCAGGAGAGCTCCATGATGGCTGGCAGCAGACCCTCACAGTTTGGAGTGGACCCTGATCTCTTTTCAATGGCTTTGTAAAGTGTACAACTGGTCCTACAACCTATAAAATGTTAGTCACTATTGGCTAACTGGATTAGTCAATTTGACCAATCCATGCCAGGAAATCAAAAATAAATTAGTCACGTTGGCTAGGAGGTTAGTCAAATGTGCTAAACCTTTAGTCTATACAACTATCTTATGGTAGTAAATATGACTAACTCCTTAGCCAAAGAACCTGAGGCATTCAGTACCATTCCTAGAAATAGAATCGACTAACTTAGGTTAGTCAGAGGGGACTAACAGTGACTAAGGGGGGGTAGTTATATTTGCCTCAGCCATAATGTCTAAGGAAGTTAGCCACATATGACTAACTTTTTCAAGGCTGGGATTATCAGTGTAAAAGACATCTCCCTCTCATCCTCTCGACCCTATGCCCCTTCCTACTCAAACTCCAATCACCTTCCAGTTGCCTTAATTAATCTAAACTTTTTTTTATAGCCCCCCCCCCCCCCTCCTTTCTCTATTCCTTTCCACTTCCTCCATTTACCCCTCCATCTTTTTTTTCTACCTACCCCTTCCCTCTCTTCCTGAACCATACCTTTTTCTAAACCATGCATGTCCCCCTAGGCCTCCTCCCCTGTTTCCTACATTATATCTTAAACTTAAAAAAAATATTGTCCCCACTTCCTTAATCCCCCCTACTCCCCCATAGGTCACTGAGTACGTTCTCAGACCAGACCCGATATACACCTCCGGATCACGTCGTGACCTGTTTGTTTGGTTTCTGGACGCCAGGTCTTGATCTCACAGTATTTACTCCAAGAGGGAATCTAAATGTAAAACATTCATTTTATCTTATGGACTTCAAAAATAGCTATGATCAAGTTTACTATAAGAATTATTTAGTGGTCACGCCATATAACTTTTATGTATTTGTGTTTTGTTTTTAGCTTTTATAAATTTGAGATCAATTCTAATAATTATAATCCAGCTAGACCCCCTTCCCCTCCCTTTTAAAAATGAAAAATGTAGACAAATCCATCTGAGATGAATTATAAAGAATAATCAGATCAGTGAAAACTATACTGACTTTTATCATGAGAATGCTGATGTTTCTGGTTCTATATATAATGTATTTGTTTATAGTGGTTTCCTGGAAATGTTGCGTCTCGATCGTGTTTAAGCAGGTTAATGAGGTCAGTCAGTGCACTTCACGGTTCAGTGACTTTCGGCCACATATCCCCAGCAGGTCCTAAGGTCTAATCCACTAAATACACCAGGAACCAGCCTGGGCTCCTAGAAGTCAGCCAGGAAGTCCCTAGAATTCCCTAGAAGTCAGTCGAGGTCATGCCGCGGCCAGAACAATGGGCTTCATTGTGAGGGATTTGTTCACCGTCTGAGGGATTTGGATCAGCATCTCCCCACCTCTCAATATAATTATATATATATATATATATATATATATGAATTAATCTTATGAAACCATATATATTTAAAAGTACATGTATGATTATCTAGAATCTATAGATGTGGGGTTATCTTACAGTCGCGTGATCATGGCGATAGTCTATGTGTGTATTGTATTGAATGAGCCTAGAATGCTAAGGACAAAGGCTGACAGCTCACATTCATTTTAATGCTATGGATAATGCGGCTTATAAGAAATGTCACGAGAGAAATATAGACAAGTATAATATAGTATATAAAAAATCAAACACAAGGATAAGTATGGCATCAGGCCTAGCGTGAACAAAACCTATCTTGATTTTTCTTTAAAAAAAAGAAAAAAAGAGTACACTTCATCGGAATCCAATATGGAAATAAAGTACACGTGCACATAATTGTTTCATACCAAACTGAAGCTAAAGTATCGTTAACACAATTTTGATTGCGTTCTAAATTTATGAAGAGATTAATTTTCTCAGTAATCGCATTGACCCCCTCCCCTCCCATAAACAAAAATAAAAATAAAAATCGTTTTGTCATCTGGCGTGAAATATCTCTAAAATTCTAGGTTTTGTTTTTATCTTGAATGATTCATGGGAAGAAGGAAGTAAACACCCGAATGACGTGATAAACAAGAAACTTAATAAAAGGGTACACATTGACACACAAACATAGACACTACCAACTAGATTAGTACACACGTTTAGTTAAGGGTAGACACCATTGATTGGGGCATGAATCCCTTCAATAACAACCAAAAGATTTGTATTGTATTTTATAACTAAATAGATTATTATTATCATTGGAAAGTCAAGAAATAGCCATATCTATCCATATAACCATATGAAAATGGCTAGAGAAATCGCTTTGTAGGTGAGTTTAAAACCTAAAAATCTTAATATTCACATTCATGTTTTGAACACGAATATCTCACTTGATATTCAACCTAGAGATATGACATTTCTGGTACATAGTCTTGACTTATATATGCAGGGAAGCATGTCTCAAATGTTGTATGTAGAACATAGTTCTATCTTTATGTGATGTAGAAAATTATGTTTATTAAAAAGATCAAAAAAAATATAACAAGGGGGTAAGGTAAGGAGGCTGACTCACCATCTCTGTTCATCTTGACCTCCAGGCACTTCTTGAAGCGGCACGCCTGGCACTGGTTCCGCCGCGCCACGTCGACGATACAGCCGCCATTTTCTTTGCAGACGTACTCGAGGTTCCGGCGGATGGATCGCTTGAAGAAACCCCGACAGCCGTCGCAGCTCTGGACGCCGTAGTGCTTGCCGGACGCCTTGTCCCCGCACACCAGGCACAGGGCTTCCGGCTTGCGCGACTGCGGCTGCTGCCCCGACGACGGCGAGATGGACATACTACTTCCGCTTCCGGTTCCGGTTGAACCGGAAGTACCGGAAGTGAGGTGGTGCGGGTGGTGCGGATGGGTCCCGGGGAGCGGGGGGCTCGGAGAGTCAGTGCGGGAGAGATTGGAGGTTCCGTTTCCGGTTCCGCCGACGATGTGGCCGTTGGGTAGGAGGTGGGGCGGTGGTTGGGGTGGGTGCGCAATTTGGTGGGGGTGCGCGATTTGGTGGGGGTGGTGAGGATGCCCGTGCGCGTGCGCGTGTGGGTGCGGGAGTCCGTGGGGGTGAGGAGCGCCGTTTACGGTAGTTGGGGGCAGTAGACTTCCGTTTCCGGTGCCGCCATTTGCGCCGATCATGTGCGGGTGGTGCGCGGGATGGTGGTGGGCTGGGTGGTGGTGGTGATGGTGGTGGTGCTGCCCAAGCCCCATAGTAGTAAGTCCGCTGATAGAATGTCCGTTGTTTCCCGACGACGCGGACGTCGTCATCGTCGGCGCCGACGATACCGGCGACATCCGGTTGGGCGGCGGCGGGCTCCGGCTGTTCTCCGACTCCATGGACATGGTGGACGCGGGACTCTCGTGCTTGACGACCGCGCCTCCCCCCGTCATGGTCGTCGGGGGCGGCGGGGTGGACGCCCCGCGCGGCCCCCCGCTCTCCGGGCTCAGAGACCGCACCTCCCCGGGGCTCTGCCGGCCTCCCCCGCCGCCCGACGCGGGCGACACGGGCCCCGACCCCCCGGCCGGCGACCCCGGCACCTCCCCGGACGTCGTGTACATCCCTCCGCCCGCGTGGCCAGGCTCGGCCGCTGACCTCGACTCTGTCAACATATACAACTTCATTCAGAAAACTACAAAAATATTACCTGAAATTCCCCCCTATTTCTCCCAAAATAAGCAGTCCTCGCAACGAGAACACCCTCGGGTTTGAGTCTGTGGAAGGCAGTCAGTGTTCCGTGTAGTTGGCAGTAAAATCCATGGGTGTGGAGGGGATGGGAGCGAAGAGGGAAATGGTCTAACTGGGCCTATTCCTACCCCATAACCCGACTGACCTAAGATTGTATGTGTGTGTGTGTGTGGGGGGGGGGGGGGGGGGGGGTGAGGCCAGACGCCGTATACCTGTACTCTCAGGTAGGTTTGGACGTGCTGTAAGGGACCAAGGGGTCATGGAGTGCGAATGCAACCAAGACAAAACACTGCTTAATTGTTTTCGCTCATTAAGTAATCCTCTCTCCCACCGTTAACTCCACCCTCTCTACCCCCGCTCCATGCCCCCCCCCCCCCCCCCCCCTCCTTCCCACAAACAGTATAGTACGGCGGGACCTAGACTGTAGGTACGGCCAAGTCCGCTAGTGGTTCAAACCATTATGCAATAGCTAATCTGGGTCAGAAAGGACTAGTTGGACCCAGGCCCTGGTACTAGTCCTTTCACGACCTAGAAAACTCTTACAGAATAGCTAGTTTGAGCACCTTGCTGACTTGGATGTGAATACAGTCTAGCCCTGGTACTCGCATTAGCTTTATGCAAATGAGCCCTATGTAAATGAGGTTAATTGGTATGCAAGTATACTTAACGGTGATTGTGACTTATGGCGTGGTCAATAGATCGACACCACACCGTTGCCCTGGTTTCAGGTGCTTTAGGTGTTTAGTTATAGGTTTATGTAAGGGTGGGATATTTTAGAGAAGAGAGGGTAGCCAACTCGGACGATCCCAATACGTCAATGTATACCCACATTGTTGGGGCGTGTGTAGAACTGCAGATACATAATTAAATATATATATATATATTTATTTATTTATAAGGAAAAAAACTAAAAAGGCATTATCTATAATAAATATAACAGTTATAGATCTAATGGAATTGCTTGAAGTTAATGAAAATAACTGAGAGAGGGGATACAATAGGTACACTTAGGTTTGGTGATGTATCGGGGTTCCTTGAAGTACTATACATTCCTTACCACTACGTTCCTGAACTTGTTTTGGTATGTCTAGTAGAAGCAAGCCATAAAACTTTTTATAGAATTGAATATTTCCATTAAAAGTTTCAATCTGCAAACAGAAACATAATAATCGTGTTCCTTGGCAGCGAGTGACTTTTATTCTACAGGTATTGAACCTAAATATTCCAATTTTGGATATTTATAAGTCGTTCAAGGTTTCCCAATAGTATCTTTTTAAGAAATCCACAATCCCATCATGCACACAGCCTTTCCCATACAAAACCTTGGATGACATTATAGTTAATCCCAAAGAAAAAGAGCTCCCAAAGACTAACCCCGGAAGGTTACAAGAAGGTCACTTCCCTTAACCTTCAGGTTACGAGTCGTGATAAGCTGGGTCCCTTAAAACAAAAGGTCCAGTTAATCCCAAACTAAACTGACCAAAATACGGGCAAACAACACCCTCCAAGACACCCTCCGCCTAAACCCATTGTTTCCCACTAAAACCCACTGATTCCCGGCCTCCCGCGGTCCCGCTACACTGCGCGCCGGGCCACCAGCCGGGAACAAGCGCAGCTCCAAAAGTCGTCTGCTCAGTAAAACAAAAGCCCAACAAAGATGGCGGCCGCGCCAAAAGCTCAGGGACTTAATCGCTCTTCTAAACAACATTGTCGACTTGTTTCTTCGCGACCTGGCGGCCAGGACATGTCCAGAGTCGACCTAGGACTGACCATTTTGCTAGGGGATAATTAGGCATTGTTTCAAGGGGGGTATACAAAGGAAGGTGCCGCTGGGAGGGCGAGGATTGTAAAGACCTGTTGTGTAGGGGCTCAGCACTGACCATTGTTCTAGGATTGATGTTGGTATAAACTGCTAAGGAGGGTGGCCGTACTACAACGTGGGAAGAAAAGACCATCAGGTGGTCAGAGGGCGAAATAAACATACAAATAAATCCCTTTTAGCCAGCTACTGAACATTTTCTAGCTTCATACCATCCAAATATCCTACTTTATTTTTGTAGAATAACTGGAGCTGTGATAATACTATCATTTTATCCATTCCTGAGGGCTCAATTAGTAAATAAATGCATACAATTTAATGTGAAGTTTTTGAGAGAAAAAAGTCTTTTTCTTGGTGCAGGTCAATTTAATTGAATTAAGATGCAACAGAACAAAATAAGATAGGCGTGTGTCGTAGATTTAGAGTAACTTTGCAAAATTAATAGGAAAAAAAGGAGAACTAGTCATGTAGAAAATGGCACATCACAAAATTATCCGACATCAATGGTCTAAGTCCGTATAATCAGGATAATATGCAAGGTGTGGGGCCAAAGCTGAGGGAGGTAAGTCACAGCCTGAATGCCCCTCTCCCCTTCCCCCCCTCCTCCTCTCCCCCCCCCCCCCCCCCCCCCCCCCCAACCTTCAAACCCGGGGAGGGTACTCGGTCGGTCCGGAAATGGGTACCAACTGCTGTCGTTAGCTCTGGGGGCTGTAGCTGTGAATCACCAATATCGCAAAAAAAAGGGGGCTGTCAAAAATCAGACCATATCTTAGGGGGGCTGTCAATGATGTATTATATTTTTTTACTATATTAAGAGTGTATTGTATGCAATTCAGTTAGATCATAATGCTTCCAAAACAAATTATCGAGTTTAGAAATCAAACAATGACTGCAAACTGTCATCAAATGCATTTTTATAGGGGCTGTCCTTGATATAGCCTAAAAAGGGGGGGCTGTCAGAGTTTTCCGCTGAAAAAGGGGGGCTGTCAGACGTTTCCCATCCCAAAAAAGGGGGGCTGTAATTTTAGCAGTTGGTACCTACCTTCAAAGACTGAGTGCCCCCCCCCCACCTTCAGGCCTGCACCCAGCAGTGCTATATGACCTTTGATAAGGGGCTTACTTAGGAAAAGCCTCTCCAGGGTTAGTGAACACCTCCCCAGGTCCCTGACCACCTGTTGGTGTGTGAACCCACCACTCCAGGCAGGTAGGGGCTACTGGAGGGGTTGTCCAGGCGAAGTTGGCAAGGGGGGGGGGGGGTTCTTAGTTTGAAACCCAGCTAACTTGTGACATAACAGAAATGTTCTGCAACCATACATTTTTAGTCAGTTTGTGACTTACCAAGATGGCATGTAACAATTACTTTCTTGATGGGGAGGTTGAAACCTGGGGGGTCAAGACCGACTTTCCAGCCTGTCAGCACCATCCCTTTTCTAACATGGCGGCATCCACTGGGCCTCTCCCGAACATGATATAGCATTTTATTGTGGTGAGGTTAGGATGAAACCAAAGTGGAAACTTATAAGAACATTCTGTTTAGGTTGAAGAATATAACCAGAGCATTACACTAATGTTGCTGTGCAACATCACGGCAATATGTTGCAGCAACTTTATTGGTAGCCATCCAAATAATGTAACAAGAACCAATACAGAATGATGCTGCAACATTATAATAACATCACATGCTTGGCTGGGAAGTGTATACCCACTATTCCAAACTGCATCCCTACTCCTCTCAACTCTTGAAAGATCATCCTAGCTATGATACATATCATTAATTTAGTTTTGTCTCGTTTTCCTGTGCCGTCGTACTTATCAATTTGGAGCTCTTAGATGAATGAAGGCATTGGATGATTTTTATGAAACATTATTTATGGGTTATATGTCAATGTTGTTAATGTACTTTTCAGTTATAGTCCCATTATTTATTCAATATTCCTACAGGATTTAAGAGATTAACACTCCCAATCATGTTCTTTTCATCGCTTTCATACAACTACTTCAAATTACTAAAAAAAATTGAGTTCATTGTGGTCCTGATCAGGGAACAACTTAGAGCCCCGTCTCCACAAAAGACTACTTCAAATTACATAGAATTGAGTTTTGTTTCCTGAGCTGAGTGCCCCCCTGCAGCTGCTCTGAACGGGAGGGCAAGAATCAATAGCTATGCAGGAAATCCCCAGGACTTTTAGTCACAATGGGAGAGGGGATATACATTAACAGGTATAGGATTGTTTATAACCATGTTCAATCTCGTATAAGCTATCAATAGATGGTTTACAAATATTCATTTACAACCAATGTAGAAGTATTTATTTCTAAATGACAAGAGTATGCATTTGGTAATTTGTTAATAATAACTTCAGGAAATTCTTAAGGTATCTATAAATATTGATTCTTTGATTAATGTATATATTTTCAGAATTCAGAAAATGGCAAAACTTAGAGAGATCGATGAACAATTATTAGAGAAATGAACAACTTTCAGTTTGACCTGCTCAAAAACTTTATCAATGTCAAGCTGATGTCACAATTCATGTAATTAGTGATGCTGTTATCCTTTTCCTCGTCGAAATAGGATATACGTCTATTGGATAATTATGGGCAATTATATTCTATAACAAGAGAAGTGTTATGATGACCAGGGCTTAACAAATCGGGTGTCCAGTGGCCCAGGACCACCAAAAGATCATATTGGGCCACTCAAATATGTGCCTGAGTTGCCCAGCGGGCAACCAGATTCAAAATCCAAATCGTTGCCCATTGGGCAACCAGCTTTCAAATTGATTTATCAAGTCCTGGTCATAGTCCATCGAATGTTCTGCTCCTTTAGTTAAAGAGAGCCAGAAGTAATTGTGTCAAAATATGACAACATTTTGCAACCTCAAATAACTATGAAAATACATTCTATGAGTCTAACTTAAGCCATTGATAACTATACTTGAATTCCATAATACTCAAATTATCCTATACCTGAAGACAGCAATGTTCACAAACAACCCAATTTTGGTGGGTCACCAAAATTAACTGGGGACCAGTTGTAATGTATTTTAAGTCTGGTTTCACATTTTGTTACCTGAATACCAGAATGTATGAACAGCCTTGCGGAGGGGAAGGAAGATCACCAACGGTGAATCCCCATAACCCGAATACAAAATCATAAAAAAAAAAAAAAAAAAGTCCTATTTTACCACAGGCCTAGGTTATGACAACAGAATACATTTCAATGGTCAACAGAATTTGCAAAATTTTGACCCTACATTGCTTTTGGCTCCCTTTAATATAAATGAAGCTTTCAGACTGTTGCCCTAAGCTTAATTATCAAAGTCGTGGGAGACTCCCAGTATTGGTCACTTCAGGTCAGTTTGAACTAGGGCCCTCTGGATCAATGGATCAGTGCTCTACCCACTGTACCATTGATTCCCAATATGTGATCAACTTCTCAGGCCATCTTAACCTATAGCCATACCCCTCCTCATAAAGTTGAATCAACACTAAATTATTCATCGATTGTTTCCAACTAGTCCTGCGATTATCTCATGAATTATTTACGTCATTATAAATCATAGTTTAGTATTATGTACGTTGGGAGAAATTATTAAGTTTATCATAAGAATTTATGTCATTCATTATATATGTATATGTATCATAACAATGGAAATTAAATTAATATTGTAAATCCCCGTACTATTACATTGCCTCAAATAACATTTCTTTTTGACCCCTAGCGATGGCGTATTGCACTTTTCTAAGTCCTTCCATGACCCAGCTACCTCTTGCATAATTATTATTTTTTGACTCGGATGTAACTACAGTCTAGCACTTGTCTGTGCGCATGTGCAAAGATCAATGGACGCAGGCTGTTTACCTGTTTGTACACAGGTTTGTTTGTTTGTTTGGCATTTTACCTTGTGGCTAATGCTGTTTTACCACAGAGGTGAATCCGGGGGGAGGGGGGGGGGAGACCTGACCCAAACCCTCTTTTGGTGGACCCCTAAAGTACAAAAAGAGAGGGAAATGATGCCAGTGTGCATGTGAATGCACGACGTTTTAGTGCTAAGCCTTTGTGCTGATGCCCTTTTGAAAATACTGTATCCGGCCCTGACGTCAAACCCATTTTCAATCTCATTTTCCAAGCCTTACATGTTCAATATCAAATTTTCCGATAACTTTCCACTCTACCCAATCATATTTTAAGCATCCTTCACTGAAAAATATGGGCACGCATTATACACTAAGTCCCTATTTTCAAATACTAGTCCCCATCTTGGAATCTCAATAACAACATCTAAATAACATCTCAATACCCTGTGCCAGGCGCACCATTTGCCTTTTCTTATTTTTTGGATAAAAAATCAGCCCCTCCCCCAAAATTATAAAAGCGTGCCCCCCCCCCCCCCCCCCCTTTGAGAATGTTGGATCTTCCACTGAACTAGGACAGGCAGGGCAGGGTAGGTGGCCCGTTAGGGTTGAGGGGGTCTGAGGGGCTGGGGGTAGTGGTGGGAAAGTCAGCCCCCAGAGCCACCTGTGGGCCATTGTTTCAGGCTCCAGGAGGGGGGGGGGGGGAGCAGAAGGGGAGGGGGGGGGGGGGCAGGTGGCAGAGGTCGTCTGGTGTGTGTTGTCGGCGGAGGGGTGGGCCACTGGGCAGGAGGCAGGTAGGGGCAGGGCAATTCCCAAATCTTAGGTGGCTCCAGACAAATTATAGTATGTTATAACTAAATCTCAGCGAGCCCCAAAAATGCCCAAAGGAGGTTGGAGGGAGCTACGCTTGGCTTTATAGCCAGGGATGTTGTATTCCCTAGGCCTGAAATCTTCTGATTGTGCTACATGCATCTTTTTAAAACAAAATCCCAAATTAATTGCCTTAATAGAATTTAGAGTTTAGAATTAAAAAAAATAAATAAACTTTTCCACACTTAAAGGCATTAAATTTTGGCATTAACACGAACAAAACTGCATGATATGTTATTATATTTCTAGGTCGTTAATCAAACAATGATAACCATAATATGAAATCCCTCTTATGTTTAATTCACTATTGTTATAACAATTATGGTATTTATCAAATGTATTATGATCATTTGTCCCATGAGAGTCTCCAATCATTGGTCACTGATCTCTCCACTTACAGCTCCACTCTCCAAGCAGGTAAGTACTCCCCAGAGACCACCAGAGGGCGTGGGAGCACACCCTGAGGGCATGATGCCGCTCACGAGGGGCCGTTCACGAGGCGCTGTGACTCCGTTCACGAGAAACCCATCAAGGCATTAGGAAGCTCAATCAAACATGACTAACTGGTCGATCAAAGACTCCTACGGCAGAAATCTTAACCCTTCCCTCCCTGCATTCCCCTACCCCCACCTCCCTACCTAATTAATATTGAGCCATGAAAAAAGGCCATGGAAAATAAACATTTGTTATGGACGGGATTCATTCTATGAACAAGAGGGAGTCTGTGTGGATAGGGAGGTTTTTTTCCTTATGTTTTTTTTTATAATTCTTAGTTCTTGCCGTTTGCCTGTATCGCTGGCGGGAACAACTTGTGGTTTTTCCCCCTTTCAGCGGACCTCATCGCTTGAGCTCATTTGATTCCACACTATTTCGTATCATCCCGCTTGATCGATCCGGCCCGTTCCTGCTCACACAATCTCAGCGTCCGACCAGGCGGGAGGGGGGGGGGGCATTGTGCACATTAGCCGAGGGAAACGGGACATGTGTGAAGTATTGTTTGATTTAATTAAACCACTGTTCGTCCCTAACTTTCCCGCCACTAACGACAATCGACTTTCTGGTCGGAGAAACCCATCCCAGAAGAAATAATTTCAAGGGCGTCTGTAGGAAACATCTCCGAGATGCTGCCGGAGAAATTTGGTGGCGATCTGGTGGTTAGTTTTTTAATAAAAATAAAAAGTGTCAGACATTTTGCGCGGAGTTGTGGGGGGAGAATGGTTAAGGCGGGCGGGCGTGTTGTGGTTGGAGAGTGTGATCGTTGAGCTTGGTCAAACACATTAGAGGAGGGTTGCGGCTGGTTGCTGGTCGGGTGCGGCTGCATGCATCAAATCAGGCGGGGAACAAGTGAAACACACCATCCGCTTCACACCAACAACATCCCATAATTTGCACCACAAAGAACGCCCCTCTTTTTACATTATGAATTAATGTTTTTCCAACAAATGGACACAATACAGATCCATGTAGGTTTACTATTTATTCACCGTCAGCAAGAAACAGCTCATTTTGTGTTCCTTTTACTGTGACATAGTGATAGTTATATATAAGGGTTCTGGCCGGATATTATAAATGTTATTTTATATTAAGTTTTGTACATTAACAGGACACATATTGTCATTACACTTTGAGTGTGTCATTAGAGTTGCATTTTGGTGAATTTACAAGGAGATAGGAAAAGACTAACTAACGTGAGGTGACAGAAAAATGTTCAGGTCTTTCAGTTGTTTCTTGTATCCCAGATCTATAGTTAAAGAATACTCATATATAGGCCTATTTTTGTCCTATTTTCATGTCACTGGTATACTAAGAAATTAATCGTTAAGTTTGATCAGGAAAATATGACACAGTATTTTGTTGACCTTTTTATGGACATATATATTTCCATTCATGATCATGACACCACATGTTATGGCAAACGCTAAAACAATGTTGGAATTGAAACGTAAGACCATCATTTAACCACCTTAATATTGCAATTATCTAAAATCTTATTTGAAAAGCAATATCAATGCACGGCGCACTCGAACAATGACTGACCCCTGTTCCATATAGGTGTAGCTGTGAAGCACGCATAGTCCACTTCCATAATGTATAACAATATCATTTCAAGTGGCAATGGCCAATCAAGTGAACCCTCTCTGACCACAATACTGGGGTCGGTAATATGACCAGGGCAGGGCTCAACACCTTTAAGTATCCAACCACCTCTAAGTGTTGAACATCTTGTACCCCAAAGCCAACAAAAGGCGATACAAAACATCAAAGATGTGATCTTTCACACCTTTTCCCCACGTCGGCCAATTTCTGGTCACCTTCATGTCTTTGTAGCCAGTCCCCTCACACTTAAAGTAAAAGCGATTTGGTTTGAGGATATTCTTTTTCATCCTTTACCCGCTCGTTAGTGCCTTATGGGTGACGCCCCGACTTCTTAGCGGCCTCATTGGCTGGTCAAAGGGGCATATTTATTGTATTATCGCCCGCCCTTTGACACGGGACATACAAAACACACCTTTGGGTTTTTATCCACCTGTGTGTGGTGGTGTCGGGAGGGGTCAGGGTGGAGTGGTCAGTGGGAGAACAGGTGGGGTAGGGCCATACTGACCAATAGGTACCCCCTCCACCTTTCACTATAACGACCACGAGGGTTCCACCATTTTTTTTAAATGTTTTATTGAAGGTTCATTAAAGTGATATCCTTCAGGGTTTCCCCTGGTTTTCAGGTGTATTACATGACATGAATATCTTGGTAATGGTATACATGCATATATATATATATATATATATATATATATATATATATATATATATTATATAATATTGATATTTTTATTCCTATTTCTATCAAACTTCCTTGACAGTAAGAGGAGTAATTGGGACTCGTTAAGTATTTGTTGAACCTTAAAATATGCATTTGGGTATTTTCAACTAAATTTCATTGAATACTTGTCAAAATAACAATATTATTCTAGAGTGGGTTCACAAACTAGTTCCGGTTATAAACAATGTAGTTCCGGTTTCTCTGATTGGCTGATTCGGAACTCTCATAGGCCGTGTCCTGCGAAACACCCCAATACTAACCAACTCCATTCCCCATGCACCAATTGCAACTCAACTTCACGTGCTCTTTGCTCATGCATATTTCTCACCATGCACACCGAACTCCGAGGGGGTTAAAATTGATGTAGATCCAGTCAGTTATGCACTTAATTTTTCCCATTACATTGTTGCAGTGAAATCCCAAATAGATACCCTCCAATCATATTAGCAATATCCCAAGATGTCATCAATCATTTTATTTTGGAAAGAGTTGAATTTTAGTCTGCTATTACTTTCTGTAAATTTAGGATGCTCCTTGATTATCAATGCTTTTTCCAGTTTCTTTTATTAGAGGAAAAGGCTACCGGTAAATCAGAATCCCCCATCAATCAACCCGTAATAAATAATTGTAAAAAAAATAACAGAAAGACATCAGAAGAAAGAATCCCCAGACCATCCATGAAAATTAAATGAAACAATTATCTCTCCCCAGAAATCAGAATATTTGACATTTCCGCGTCTCATAGTAGGTGACAATAGACGTCCCCGAGTGAAAAGGCCTGAGGTACAATACAACACAAAGCACCGTGTGGTACATTGTTCCCCTTAGACTGGCGAAGACCTGTATGTTTACAATCCACAGCCCCCTTAACCCTACTAACCCTCTCCACACGGGTGTTCGTCAAGTGTTATCAACCTGAAGGGTCACTTATATCACAATGAATATAGGGACACAGTAACAGATATATGACGGTCACTTTTCAGTGAGTGCTCCATTCCTATCTCGTACATATGTAATTTAAGAGATTATTAATAAATCGGAAAGAAATCATTGACGCCCCTGAAATCGTTATGTCTCGGTCCGTGAAAGTTCAAAACCTAGAACGTTGATTCAGTCACACTATATAATTATGATAATTACATTTTTATGAACGTTGCATAACACTATTAAGCAACACAGGAACGCTAGCGCTCTTTTATGAATATTACTCTAATTATTACACGTAAGCTTGAATAAAGGTCTTTATGGCATGAATTGGCATTATCCTTTAGGTGAAATTCTTTTTTAGCCTTTGTCCATAGGAACTCATATTCCAACTTATTGGTTCGGGCCTATAAGGCTAACAGGAGGGCGCCACAATGGTGAAAAGGGTCTATAGTACACGCCAAGCTTTGGCATACATAGTCCGATACTTTACCATGGCACCACCTTGTGCCAAGAGAAGGAACCATCCCCAGCAAGACTGTGACATTGCTAGTCTGTATGCTGTTTCTCATAATGTATGAGGTTGCGGGGGTAACTTTGGGAATCTTATTAGGATCGCAAACATTATAACCACAGAGGGTTGTGCTATATATCTAATTAGTTACATTCTCACACCAAACTTTTATATAAAGATTCGAATAGGCTGCTTAGTGATCAGTTGACGATGTCTCCTGTCCGAAAAATGAAAATAGGACATTTCTTATCGTCAATTGTCAGAAATTAATAGCATCTTTAAAAAAAACAAGGATGAAGGTAAACTTTAACAGAAATGTATTGTAGATACTTTAGATGATACTTTAGTTTTTCTTTTGCTTGTGGGAGACCCGGGTTCGAGTCTGGGCTGTGCCTGCTACACCACCTTGTCTTACCGTTGTTTCCATCCCCATAGATTCAGTCAGCCAATTGGCAGTCAAAAACGAGAGTTGGTCTCAATATAGCTGACAAATTGCTGAGTAGACCTTAAACTCCAACACATCATCATCATACTTTAGTTTTTCTTAGTAAACACACTTTAATAACAGTTCTACTCAGCTCTCCGTCGTCTTTGTGGGGAGTAGTGTTATCTACCAAGGAGTCATACTCAGTTCACGATTAACTGATTAAAGATCAAGACTGAAAAAAGGCCGCCCCTGACACCTGTATCCGCGTGGCCTGGGCTTAACCCCCTGAGAGTCTGATCACTGCGTCTCACCTGGACACAGATAAGGTATAAAGCCTATCTCAGGTATATGTATTATATATGTTTGTGGTCTAAGTATATCCCGTGGGCTGCCTTTCATTTGTCAACCTACCACAATAATTTGGTATTATTGTTGGGTGGCTGTGTTGGTTAAAGCTTATGCAAGAATTACAAGAATTCTTTTTAGACAAAATTATTGATTTGATTGTCAGGTTTCTATATATGAATATTTGTTGCATATATTGGTTTTAAACTGGGGCCTGTGCCCCCAACCATCCCTTCTCTTCTCTTTGTTCAAATTTTCTTTTAAATTACTCTATAAACAAACAAAGCTTGTGAATTGACATCAAAACCTAACACAAACGATATGAGATTACCCGCCACTGTCACGTTGGCTACTAAGGTTGGGCTCGACGTACTGCTTCTTGTTCATAATTATACGAAATACGCGGACACACAGACCGAAATAATTTTCTTTGTAGATGATAAAGATGATACTATGGATGCTACAAAAAACTTCACCAGCAAGTATTTTACATCATGCATAAATGGTTCTTACTGAGCACAACATGTTGGTAGCACAACATTTTGGACAAATATGAAGTTTCTTGAGATCTCGGAAGCGTGCCTCTTTTTCCTTAGCTAAGTTATATAATCATTTATAGTATTTTCTGGGAAGGGCGGGAGGGGCTGCATTTTACAATATTATTCGGGGATATCAGAAGCGACTTTAATGTGATACTATTTTCTATTTCACATGCTAATATCCTTTCAAAATCTATAATTCAAGAGTTTTTATTTCATAATATCCTCCAGGGTTTTCCCTGCGTATCAGGAATATTACATATAATTATGTTTGCAAGCATATATAATTAATTGCGAGCGTACAAACTGAGGACAAAATCCATCCGTCGCGGCGCGGTCGCCGTCAGGTCGCGACGCGGCGAAATTTGGCCGCGGGGTCCGTCGGGGTGGGAGACCGGGAACCCGCCGACTTCACCCCGGGAAACCCCCGCCGCGGGCCGGGGACACCTCCAACCGGGGGCCGGGGACCTCGGGCCGGGGACGGGGCCTGAGACCGGGCCAGGTGGCGGCCTGTTGACCGGCGCCCCCCGCCCGACGCCCGGTCAGGTTTGTAATCTTCTCCGTGCTTCCCGGCCGGGGGGATCAGGGGAGCGTGTGACCACTCTAACCAAACTGATACGGCTTATCTTGAACCATGTATGCGTCTCTGGACTTTGTGAGTATCAGAGGTCAGTCTCTAAGATTGGATGTAGGTTCTGACTGTGTTTCTCACTAAGATGTTAAATAAAGCGTAGGGCCTATACATGTGCGGCGATTGGATTATTTTTTAAGAGGTATATTTTTCATTTGCGCTCATCGTGTATTGCCCTAAACATCCAATTTGTATAAAGACGTCCTATTGAAATTGTAAAAAGAAATACTAAATTTTAACACTTACAAATACTTAAAATAATATATCACCATTGTCGACCTCTCGCCCACTACAAAATATGTCATCCGAAATAATTAATTTAATTTGTAAAAATTTCGGGGACATTTTCCTCCCACAATAATCACGCTGACAGAAGTTATATAACTCGCTAACCTTTATCCCTCCAGTTTCCAGTGTTAAACCAAGTCTATCCCCCTGACCCCACCCGCCTACCAAGTCTATCCCCCTGACCCCACCCACCTAAACCTCACAATATTGACCAATCCTCCATGTTGACTCTCCCCATCAATACGTCCGGCCGGACTTCTTTGGCGGGCCCAAATCGCGGCCATAACTCCCTAAGTCCGAAAGTCGTCTGCTCGAGCCCCTTTTGGCGGGAAACGGCTTAGGCGCATGCGCCCCGTGGTCTTTGGTCTCGATCTCTGCCGGGTGTAATACAAACACCCTCATCGATGGCGGGATAATCCCTAAATCCACCTGCCTCCAGCGGGGCGATCACAGGTGTGCAAATCCCAACGCCCAGCCGGGGTAGGCCGACCGTCGCGCCGCTTTGCAACTGATCTGGTTGTATACCTATAGCTGGAGGTGTGGCTTTATCATAATGTTGCAGCAACGTTCTGGTTTGGTTCTTTAATGTTATTTTGATGGCTCCCAATGACGTTGCTGCAACATACTGCTGTGACGTTTCACTGTGACGTTATTATAACATTCTGGTTACGTTCTTCAACCTAAACAGAATAATTATTCTTTTATAACATTCTGTTTTGGTTTTGTCCTAACCTCACCAAGAAATAATGTTTCAATAACATTCTGATTTGGTGAGGTTTTAAACTACCGATAAATAACATAATTGTTACATGTCATCTTAGTTAGTACCAGACTGACTAAAAAAGTATAGTTGCAGAACGTTTCTGTTACATCACAGCTTGACTGGGGCCGAGCATCGCACCGCTTTGGTCGCGATCTGAGTAAAAAATTTCACATCCATTTTGAGTGAAATTTTCTCACTCATTTCACTCACGTGAGGCTGAAAACTTATCCATCTCCTTCACATTTCGACATACACATCCGGGCAGGTTTGAGACCAAGTCGCCCCCCTGGACCATCGCGCCGCTTTTCCAGTGATCTGGGTGTAGGCGGTGGTCAATACAGCGACCAAACAGTGGGTACAGGGGTAGAATATGCTCCGGGTGTGGGCTAATATACGCACTGGGTGTGAAGAATTATACATTGACTGTGTACATATGTGTATGTGTATACTGTAGGGTAGATTACACTGGGTGTTGGTATGACTCGTATAAAGTCAACCTAGCTTGGAGATGAATGGTTCATCTTTTATGCTGCATTGCAGTTACATTTCGCTTGTATGATACATGTTTGGGACATATAACGTTGTTTATCCCAAACAGTGTGTAATTATTCTGAGGAAAGCGTAACGTAAAAACAAGTGCACGTCAATGCATACACAATGACATTGTCTCAAATTTTTATGTACTTGTTATCAGTGCTGAGTACGATATCAGACAAAAAATAGTGTATACATATATTGTAGCTAAGGTAACCGAGAGGGAAATTGACACATCCCGCATAAAGTATAAGCCATTCTAGGAAACATTGCATCACCCCCCTCCAAAAAGATAATAATAAAAGAGAAGAAAAGACAAAAAATAAAACACTAAAAAATCAACAAATTTGTAACTTGCAATTCAGACAAGTGATATTGATCTCCAGATGATTTCAGAATACATCCATGTCCTCGCTGCTCAGTCATTTTAGAATCAATACTTTACTACATACTATTTAGTCCTGGTCCAATGTTTATAATTATAAAGCCTAAATATTGTCAAACACGAATCCCTTCTCCTGAATGATATATGTTACGAAGTATATTCAGCACCGAAACTGTCTCTAGAGACACATCAACCACAGAATGAGAACAATAAATGTTTGCCAATACAGTCCTTGTAAATGCTGCGTATATGTAAACCCAAAACGCGAGGTCATAAATTCAGTTGTGAAATTGTAGATTTTGTTTCATCAGAATTGTGTATATTATGGGCAATTTCCCCGTCGAATATTCCAGTCATGGATATCATTATGATATGTAAATCCAAGGCACAATATCAACGACCCATATTGAGAAAGGCAAGTCATTGTGTCTACACAGGAGAAACATTTAGATAAATAAAAGTTTTCTTATGATATTCTCACATTTATCTTACAAGGAAACTCAACACATCAATGCACAGCAATTCAGTCAACATTTTCTTAGAATAAATATAATATGTTTTCCATTAAAGGGATATAAGAAGATATAAAATGATATAGTCTCATGGGCTGATGCCTATCTTCGATTCAACCGAAACACAATATCAGAAAGACGTACAATAAGTTTTATGTATGCTACACGTTCTGGTGAAGAACTGTAACACTGAAGGACAAATTCTTATTCTCATCAGAGAAAGTTAGGTTTCCTTGAATTTTGATTCATTTTTCAGCGATGTCAAAACCTACCTGAAATATTGTCCGCAGTTGTTGTCATGCTGTGAAAAGCCCGCGAAAAGCAGACGATTGTCGTCTGCTTTGATAAAGTTCTTTGAATTCCTCAGAAGAAATGTGATGAGTGACTGATTATAGGTGTGAGTAGTGCCACAATCAGTGATTAAAGAGAGAATGACGACTGGTCCTCTCTCTCCTCAACTCCAGTCCTCTGATCACGTGTAAACTGTCTCTGATCCCCGGCGATCTTATCTCTTGCTCTTCGGTCGCAATCTTTTGGACGCCGCTGGTCGCCGGCAGTCACCAGCTCAGAACGATACCTGTTTCCGGTGGCGATCAGCCGAGAAGTGTTCCGTCCGCGGCGATAAACCGCGAGATTATAGCCACCCAAGGCGGCCTGGGAACCGACGCAGGTGTCCCGCCCTCGGCGCGCGCTCATTGGCTGAGGGGAGCTCATTAATATTCACGAGCGGACGACGACAGCTCCGCGGTCGGCGGCGGGCGCGCGGTGAATGATTTACCGTGCGCTGATTGGTCAGGATTATTGGTCGGAGATGAAAGGACAAGTGGGCGGGTGAGATTGGCGCGCGTTTTGTCAGGGGGTGATAATGTGATGCGCTGTACGTCCCGCTGCTACGGAGAAGGCCGGACAATGGGCAGGGAGGGTTTAGGCCTACTGGGGGGGTCGGCGCTCTATAACATCATCTCAACTGGTCGGGGCAGTTTTCTAATCTGCCTGAAGAGAGTAGTCAAAACATCTGTCCACCCCTACTTGGGTGATATAACACGGGCATGATTAGACATCATTATTCGACCCGGAGTGGTTTTATTACCCGCCAAATCTTTACCCGCAAAAGTGAGTAATGATTCTACTTACGACTTTATATTCTGGTGTATTTGTCAGTGTACCTGTTGGTTTGCTACAACCAAATCGTCATAGAAAAAGATAAACGTTTGTTGGGAAGGCAGTACTTTATGGCCCTGGTGCAATGTGTCATTTCTATACTACTTGCATTGTTTTAAGCATCCGAGGACAGGGGTTGCCTTTATTGCTCCACTACGTTTAAAAAGGCCATGATTTCAGATAGGGAATACAATTCACCTAAAACAAGATATTCTGCACTATTACAAATTTACCTGGATAGATAAATATCATTGAATCAATCGTTCAAATAATGATTGACCGAAGATTAAGCTCGGGCACGTTAATTGGTCAACCCCGATTTAATCTGACTTAATTAGGGACTTAGGTCAATGACATTGACACAGAGCCTGGGGTGGGAGGGGCAGGGGAGGGGTAGGAGGAGGGGTAGGGGGAGGGGTAGGGGGAGGGGTAGGTGACCAGGTGTCTACCTTTATTAACACCTGGGCTATCTGTACTAATACAGGTAAGGGTTGACCACAAGGGTTAATTAGGGGGAGGGGGGTGGTCAGCGCGTGGACACCTAAACAAAAGGTCACATGACCCATGACCACAGGATCACGTGGCCACGAGGTCACATGACAACATGGTCACATGGGCAAATGAGCAAATGAGGGAAGGATTAAAAAAACCCGCCATAACCACAAGACCGAATGATACATCAGCGACCGTGTTTTTAAGCAATCGTCAGGCAAAAATCTCCTCGTGGGTATTGTGCTGTACATTAGTGAACTAGATGTAGTTAATTGTTGTTTGTTTTCATGGAAAAATGGAAATAACATAGCTGTTATATAGAAAAGAAGAGGACATCAGACGGGAACTTGAATAACGTCTCAAATCTGAGAATGATCTCTTCAAGCGTTTGATGTTAAGCACAATAGTTAATGACAGCTTATTTACATACATCCGAGTACGTGATCTTTATAATTTAATTATCATAATCATGCAAAAATGCAAGCTAATAGTACATTATTTTATAAGATTTCAAGTTGTTTTTACCTCCCATTTTCTTTCAACTGCAATATTGTTGTGTAATCCCATCCCATTCCTGCAGACCTCGTTCTCTTTTTCTTCGCGTTTCTTTGCCGTTGAACATCTGAGGGCACAATATCAAACCCCCACACAGTAAACACTATTTACACTGACCAGTACAGAGTACTATAGACGAGGGGGTGAGGCGTTAATACCCAGGAGAGGTCAGCGTGAGAACGGAAAACATCAAATACCCACCTCCACGTACCACTGAGGATGATCTCGTCAAGCGTTTGATGTTTGACACAGTAGTTAATGGCAGCTTATTTACATATACCAACCATATAACCTTTATCATTTAATTCTCATAATCGTGAAAAATGCAAGCTAATAACCTCATGATTTTACAAAATTTCAAGTTATTTCTATTTCTCCAATTTTTTCTCAATTGCAATATTGTTGTGTACTCACATCCCATCCCTGCACACCACATTCTCTTTTATTCACGTTTCTTTGCAAGTGAACATCTGAGGGCACAATATCAAACCCCTGCACATGTTTAACACTATTCACACCGACCAGTACGGAGTGAGATACGCCTATAGACGAGGGGGTGAGGCGTTAATACCGGGAGAGGTCAGCGTGAGAACGGAAACATCAAATACCCACCTCCACGGCTAGTCTGTCGAGTTCAGACCCACTGTTTCCCAAAGTAAGTCTGTACACCAGCAACCATTTTTGGTGGGAATTCCTCCCTGCATCCCAGCATGCTTTGAGGCCGCTTGTTTATGGCAGGTAGGACAATAAATGAGCCAGCATACGAACAACCATCAAAGGGTTCCATATGCCATTTATAGAGGGCCATTAAATGAATTCTTTACAAATTGTAAGTGACCAATAAAAGCCATGGACTGTTGTAGCTGTACGGACCCATTATGCAATAGCTAATCTGGGTCAGAACGGACTACTCCACGTCCAGCCCTGGAGGCACCAGTTCGTTCTTCATTTCTCCGCCAGGAGGCCACATGCCCTGGAGGCGCTGCTGGCCTTAGTCTGTTCTGACCAGATTAGCTTTTACATAATGGGCCCGCACACCTACAAGAGTTCATGGCTTTTATTGGGTAATTCAAATTTGTTAATAATTGATTTATTGGCTGTCTATTAAACGCATTGGTAATTCCTGTGATGGTTGTTGGGCTCCTGGCTTGTTTATGCTCCTACCTGCCATAATCCCAGCAGCCCCAAAGCATGCTGGGATCACAGGGTGGAATCTCCACCTAAAATGGTCAGGGGCGGATCCAGAGCCAGTGCTCTAGGGGAGGCAAACCCTGACCCCTCTCATAAATATGAAAAAAATCATAAAAACACCATTTTTACAAAGGTCTTCCAATTTTAAAATCCCAAAATTGTCTACCTTGGGTCGGGGGGGGGGGGGGGGCAATTGCCCCTTTTGCCCGCCCCTGGATCCGCCACTGATGGTTGCTGATGTACAGACTCACGTTGGGAAACAGCGGGTCTGCCTGGACAGACTGCCTCCAGGGCAGTGCTGCGCCGAGTGGCCACTTCTGGGCACTTCGGGGAAGGGTGAACAAAGCCGCTGACCACTTCTAGGGAGGGGAGCAGGGGCATATTGGGCGCTGAGTTAAGGGGTGAGGGGTTAGGGGGAGTGGGTGAGGAGTGAGGGGTTTGGGGGGTTGGTGGGGGTGGTTAGCGATCTGTCGTTTGACCAAATACCCAAGGCCCTTAGAGTCAGGGGCATTAGGGACAGTATTGGCCGAGGAGCCGGAGAGAGCTTATAGACTGTTTTCAAGTAGTTGCACGGCAAGAAATGTCAGAATATTTCTCGTCTAGGCCATGTACATTATTATGTAGGGAGTTGAAGAACTGTAACATTGTTGGAATTTGCAAATACATTTTAGGTGGATATTCCCTGAATAGCGATACTTTTGCTAGTGCAGAGTGCGTGAAAAAAACGGTAGATTTATTAAGGTATATTGAAATGAAACAAAATATTTCGGGACGTCATCACATACATGTATAACAATTGAACATTGTGTGTACATGTATCATTCAACATTTCTGGAGATGTTTTCTGTTCCACATGTACATCCTTTTCAATTTAGTTCTTTATTAGGGCAAAAATAAGGTTGTTCAAAAAATGTATTGTTAAGTCCATGTTGATGCGTTTTTGATAGAAACTGGACTTTAATAAAAGTACGATATAGAAGAAGACGTGCTCAGACGCTGGGAGTAGGCATTACGCATGCGCAGTCAATCTCAGTCCGGCTTTTCTCAGTGCGCACGCGCAACCTCTCAGTGCGCATGTCCGTGTCCAGGCACTCCGGGCGGGGTTTGGGAGGGGTGAGGAGGTGGGGAGGGGTAGGGGTAGGGGAGGGGAGGTGGGGGGAGGGTGGGTGTCGAGGACTTGGGACCGGGGGCCAGTAGGAGTGGCTTTAAATATTTAATCCCAGCCCCGGCTTCTAGGCATTGATGACACCTAGCCCACTCCTGGCCTCATCCCTCTCACCAAACCAGTGCTGAGGGGGGGGGGGGGTAACTCTCTTTTAAAATTCATTTTCAAGTGTCACCAGTCTGGTACTTGTATATAGAGTGGCTGACGTTAAGACACTATGTATGGTGGTGTATTTCTTCTGTCTTTTCAGCCAAATTATGTAGGATATTGTGATATATTAATTTTGGTATTTTTTCTATTGATTAGATTCATACACCGCATTCCACATTTCCGATAGACCCAGAAGATTTTTGTAGTTTCTTTAACCCTGATGATTGGTTCATCTAGGTTTTTTGTTTTGCAGCCTTTGGTTATTCATTCATTTGGCCATATATAAAACTAATATATGTATTTTTTTGGGTCTAAATTAATACTTTTGTTTCAAAAATACGATGAAATCTATTATATTAGACTACCCCTTATTATTCCGAAGATATATATGCTGGATATACTATATTTCCGCCCTGTTTGAAGTCCATCTCTAGCCTAATTGAAAATTATAATGCCCATGTATATTTTGGCAATAAAGTAACCCCCTCCCCCACGCCCCCAAAGCCCTATTGCATTTACCCATCCACCCAGTGGCCGACCATACGGGGGGAGTAGTTGGGGTGGCCTGGAGCTATGTGGGGGTCAGAGGGGGCAGGACGGCGGGGTAGGAAGTTAACTGTGTCGGGGGTAGCCTTCAACTGACCGACCACAGTGATGTAACCAACGGGCGACAGTGGGACCAAACAGAGATAATAAAAGACAATGGATATCTCCCAGGGGGCAGTTAGAGAGAAAACAAATAGAAAAACACTCACCCAAGAATCATCCTTTATTTGGGTATTTCTTTGATCTTTTTTGTATTGTTGACTTGGTTTTGTGTTATCTACCGTTAGTGAAGTGGAGATATTTGACCTTTGGTATTGAAGTTGTTAAGACTGTAAACAGACCTGCCTCAGTTGCTCTTAAGCTCCATACCCACTCGGCAATTTTGACAAAATTCGGCCGATTCACTGACCTAACATCGACCGACTATTAGAAGAGTCGGCTGATTTTACCGCCCATTCAGAACTAACGCACACACTTCAATGTGGTATACCTCCAGGCGATCATAGGAATCAGCCGATTCTATAGTCAGTTGCCCGTCACCAGTAAAGTCGCTTAGTGGGTATGGGGATTTAGTGTTTGGACATTCACAATAGAATTAGATTATTATTTGATATACACAAAAAAAAACTTATGGAATAAGATTAGCATGTTGAAGACCACTGGAAATCATATTTTGTTGTATTTATTGGGGATCAGAGTATCATGAGTTATAGAACAATTGTTTTCTCTTGGAAAAAAATGTGTATTTCTATGAGATTATTCCACTTAATATCGTTGTTTCTTGACTTTCTGAAATAAAAAGGAAACCTTTTTTTATATATGAATTAGATTCATTAAATGGTTATTTTCCCATAACCTCTTTCTCATTTCTCAATTATCAAAGTTAATTTCTGTTTCTTTTGAATAAATGTTTGTCACTGAATATTGAGACCCAAATACCCTAAAAATCCTAAAGGAACACTTATTTCTGTGTTTCAATTAGCCTATAAATCCGCTCGTTTTATTGCATTATCCAAGGAATTATCGTATAGGAATTGTACGTTCCTTTCTTGGAGCTGGCAAATACAAATTTGTTTGATATCCTCTGAGAATGTTACATGGAATCAGACATCTTATATACCACCCGAAAGAGAATGGTAAGGCATTTTTAGTGATATGTAACATGTCCATAATTAACATGAAATTCCAAAATCGCTACTTAAAATCAGCAGCAAAATGGGCATGTTGAATATATAATTTTGAGACATCCATGGCAAGGGAAGGGGGTCGGGTAGTAGTGGGAAAAAGGGTGGGCAAGGGAGGAGCAAAGAGTGGAAGGAAAATAGCTGTATTCCACTAGGCGATACCTGGAATTTAGCAATTTCTAAATTGTTATTAGAAATGTGAAAGGAACCAGTACATGTTACATACCATTTAAAGGAGAATTTGAAGACAGTTCTAGTGATATATGGAGGCGGTATTCCACTATACAATGTTTGGCACAGTGTTCGTGGAAATTCTGCTGATCTTGGGCAAAAAAAATCCAAACATCGGCAGTCACTCACGATTTTTATGGTGCTCCAAAACATCTTTAAAAAGTTCCCGGTCTTTGGCATCTCAAAAATCAGGAGCCTTCCTACCCATAGCTACCAACATGTTTGTAAATGGGGGGAGCTGCGCTCCCAATTTTTCAAGGGTGAAATTGACACACTCACGATGTTTGGTCCCGATCTTTGGCATTTTTTACTGTCACGTAGTGGAATGCGACCTATGTCTATGTTTGACCAAAATTAAACTGCCAATTCTTGAAATCGGATAATGGAATACAGCCTTTAGTAGAAAACCAAGGGCAGCTCAAACAGTCCATAAGCAGGGTAGATTGATAGAAGGGTAAACAGAGGCCGGTAGACATGGCCATCTTCTCACAGACCCAACCCACCACCCCACCACTCAACTCCCACCCACTGCCCACCACTCACCCCCCACCCAGTTCCCACCCCTCTCTGTTTAGATATTCAAAGCGGAGTGTGCCGCAGTGTTTACAGAAATGATTATACATCATTCTGTGGAGCAGTCAAGTTGATTAGTGGCTGGTTGTCTGAGGCCAGGAAATGGCTTCTTGCTGGAATCTTTTGGCTTGTTTCATTGGTCAAATATATTCATAAACCTTTAATTTCGTCTCAGTGTAATTCTTATAAAGATTTATTAGATTTTTTTCTTATAATACTGCGTATTTTATTGATATGCAATTAAACCTGGAGGCCATTCCATAAAAAATTCACAATGATTATCGCGAGTCAAAGCATGCCCATAAAAACTTCACGATACTCGAAACATTATCGCCAACGCTTCATGATAATAATATTGCAACGATATTTCAAAATGTTGCAATCTTGAAAATATATTTCTTCACACAGAGTAACATGTGAAAATTTATTAATGTGACCAAGAAAGGATGATGTATAGTTTGATTAAAAAAAGAAGTGAAAAGAAAAATGACTACAGCTAACACCTATTCAATCCAAGCGTCCGTTTTACGTAAGAATGTTACAGTAATGTCAGAGTATTGATGTCTTCATGCATCGCTCACTCCTAAATAACAACAGTAATATTCCATTTTCAAACCTCTGCCAAGTTATTAACAGATATCAGCCATGTGAAGGTCCCATTCCTCCTCATCAAAGAACCCGATATCTAGGCATGTCTTTGTGCTCTTTATTGTCACCTTTGATGTCCTGATGGCAACATTTCAATCCTGCCAATTCCTCAACTTAACCCCCATTACACTATCCATCCCTTTCATCGACTCCCACCCACAAAATAAAGTAGTTTCACTCTACATCCACACAAAAGAAACTCACTTCACGCATGCGCAGAGGTCCTATCAAGATCAAAGACGCCGCTGGACGAAAGTCGTCTGCTCAGAAGGAGAAATCCCGAGAAAAGGCGAGAAATCCCGAGAAAGGGCGAGAAATCCCCGAGAAAGAGCGGCAAATCCGCAGCCAAGACTTCACGACTGACTTGTTCTCTCGGTGGCGCACTTTTAAAGCTTGTTTCAGCCTTGACTGGAACTCGTGTGAACGCCGCCAGAGAATCCTAAAAACGCGGGGAGGCCCCCTCTCTGCCGCGGCAGTGGAAAATTAAATGTTCGTCATACTTAACATTTGGAGAAAAAAAAGAATGGTTTCCCGCACGCACATGCCTTGTGGGGTTGTGCGTGTCCCGGTACCATCGCGGTAGAGTCAATCTGAAGACTGGCTTCTGGTCAAAACGCAGAGAGATTTCAAGATAAAAAAATACTAAGAATAAGACTAATTTCATAGTTTATTATTGCATGTGCTATGTTTGTTTCATGTATAACCGGATACTTTTGTCAAAACCTAATAGAGATTGGCCGGTTAGCTTTATTTTGAAGTAGAAGAAGTAATTCAGATTTCACCCGCAGTTTCTGTCCTACGACTTCACCCATTAGATCATAGACATGGCAACTTATTATTGTTCTATTTCAGTTGAATTTTAGCTACCGTGTAATATCTAGAGGGCAAGGGAATAACCCTTGTGTCTATTACAAATATAACTCATATAAACATTATTCAAAACATTAAGATTTTAACTTTCTAAATAATATTAATAATTTTCATATTTCATATTGAACTTTATAAATCACTTTGGGACAAATACCCGTGTGTATAACCCGTGTGCACCTATGTTGAGCAAAGATCTGCCCCTTAAGTACAAGACACGTGTCAGTAAGAAGTACATCAACTCAAAATTTACCACGACACCTTTATGTAACCACACAATAGCGGTCCCAAAGAGTGCATTACTCTTTACACATACCGCCGGTGATGACCCCCGCAGATCTACCCTGAGACATAAACTACTCATCGCGCATTAACCCTACTTAACCGACGACGCGGCGGATATACTAAGCCTTCTCCCAGGACGAGTACCGTTTCGGTTTGCCGCCTCAACGCTCCCGCTTTTCCAGGCAGCCGCTCCTACTTTTCCAGTTACCTGCCCTTGGGGATTAACGGGTAGTACTTGGAGTTGCAGCGGGTGACGATAAACGCCCTAATCTCTCCTCCACTTCCGGTGAATACGTCACGGCGACATGATGACGTCATGGTTCAGGGGATACAGAATTTGGTCACGGTTCACGACAAAAGAAGGATTTCAAAATGTGGTCATTTGGCAGCTTTGTCGTGTGACCTGCTGGCCACCAGCGCGTTTGATTTTAGTTTGTTTTGATTTTTCTATTTTTCTCTTTACTTGAATAAAGAAAAGAATTTCAATCAAAGTAAAATACATAAGGGAATGGTGGACAAAATCTCACCTTGTGACATAGCGCTGAATAATATTGAAATTTCGGAACTTTGAAGCGAAATGCGGATTATAATAACTACTATGCAAAATGTCCATGGTTGACTGAGAAAAGATATGGAGACACACATGTATAATGAAATGAATAATGTTGGTGGAAATGTACAAAACGCATGGAAATTATCGACAATAGAGAACTGCATTCGGAGTGTTATTATCACATTTATACTGACATTTTGGTCCAAATACTCAACTATCTAAGTAAGTCTTTTCTCAGAATTGATCTTTAAGCAGGTGTGATATCTGTATATATGTGTACCACTGCATATCCCTTTGACAATATTCATTTTTTGAAAATATTTCTTGTTTATTTTCATTCTTTACTAATAAAACAACATACACTGAAACGGGCCTAATGTTCCACCTGCAATATGATATAAATATATAGAAATAGCTTAATCATATGATAGTTATATAAAGGTTCAAGTATTTAAAGAACAAGGTGTAGATTAAGACAAAAACTGTATACGGACCCAGTTTACCCTGACTACAGTATTAATTCAACACAGATAGTGGAACTTAGACTTGATGAGACTTCGATTTAAACCCGTCTGCTGAGAGAAGAGGTCGTTTGAAGGGTCGCCAAAACGGGAGAGTCTGAGTGGGAAGGGGGTGGGGGGGTTGGGGGGTTCTAATGGTACCTTTAATGATGACTCTGGTTACCGCCTACATGATAATGATCGACCCAGGAAAGGGCCGTTGATAGGGGGACTTTATGTCACATGTCTATTTAAACGAATAACAATTTTGCATGTTTTTGTCACTAACTATTATTGTTAGATGCCGTGTGATATATAGCAGAGAAATGAGGATGTATGTTATTTGACACCATTGTCACGTCAATTTTCACGGTACAAAGACATCACAAGCTGACGTTGGTGGTACGTAACAGATGACGTATCTTTGAAGTAAAAACAAACTTTATATTCTTAGCTGGGGTGTTAAATCTTAGAAAAATTACATAGAATTGAACATCAGATATCCTTCACCAGATACATGGGTCGTAGGGTTGATTATAACCATAAGTGACCAATCGTAGGAAATAGTGTCCTAAGGGATTAAAAATCTGTTTTAGAATTCAGAAACTCCTCTTTCAAATGGTGCAAACCCTTTTCAAATATTCATATTAGAGGTTGAGATATGGTTGTTTGAATATCCCTACCCGGGTTATGTAAAAACACCCCTCGTTTTGCTAATATGCTTCATTTCAAGACTATGCCTTGATAAACTGAACACCATTTAATCAAAAATATTAGTTTTTCTTATTATCACAATTATTCAAAAAACAATAATTTGTCAGAAAGATCTTCAATGAACTAGCAGTTTTCACTACAGGAAAGAATAAAACTTTTGTCAGAATACTTGAGAAAAATAGTTTATGAAACCCAAACATTCTTTTTCTTGTTGCCATGGCAACAATGGTATGTTGCTTATTCTGACCAACCTTAAGAAATGAGCTTCCCATAACAAATTACCCATAATGCATTTGTGATAAAGAAATAGAATGTTTTTGAGATTATAATCATAATCTCTGGAAAATTCTGCCTAGGTAGACATTTTCACTGAAATATCTATTGTTAACATGTTTTATCAATAACTCACTTAATAATGGATATAGAGCAAATTACCCAAAATCCCTCTAGGTCACCATATCCCACGACTGGTTAATTATTTAACATAAACTTTTATAAAGGAAGTTTGATGGGAAAATGAACCATGCCAATACCTGTTTTCTTTCTATGCCAATCACTAGTCACGCACATAGCGATTGACTTGTTGTCTATTGGACAACTTCCATAAAGAGGGGATGGGAAGTCACAGAGTCCTTTTATCAACAAGTCATTGGCTCTGGCATCACTTAGGCCTGCCTCAGCCTAGCCCACCTCACCACAGCCTGACTTCTGGCAGGCAGTGGGGCAGTCTTGGTTAGGCTTAGGCTGCCAGACCACAGACAACTTGTGAATACAGGGTCGGGGCTAAGGGTCGGCCCACTGCGCATGTCAACTGGGTCAGGTTACTTTGGTAATCTTATACCCGTGGCCACTATGAGAAAGGAGCTGTGATTGGTTACAAGTGGCTTGATAAAAAGTACCAAAGGAAAGCAATATTTGTAGCATAAATTTTGATTTTTGTACTGGTTTTGCCAGCAAATTATGAATGAAGAACACCAAATGGAGTTATCTGGAAATTTCCTCTATACCTACAGGGGGAGATTTAGCAGAACCACCCAGTTGGTTTTGAACCTCCGATAGGTAGGCACTATAAACAAAAAAAAAGTGAAAAAGAAACAAAAAACATTATTTGTAAATTCACAGTGGTTTCAGTATTTATTTTATGTGCTGACGCCTGTACCCTCTCTTTTTTAATGATTCTGTATCCGTCCCTGGCAGTTACGTACTTGGGTTTTCAGGGAGGGAGGTGGGTTATCTAAAATAAAACTGCAATTATAGAAATTATCTTTATGAAAAATATACCCTCTCTTTTTTAATGATTCTGCATCCGTCCCTGGCAGTTACGTACTTGGGTCTTCAGGGAGGGAGATGGGTTATCTGAAATAAAACTGTAATTATAGAAATTATCTATATGGAAAATATTTGTCTGAAACACCCTCACTTTTGTATGGAACCCCTCATACTTACATGGAGCCCACTCTGATTAAGGGGCTGGGTTTGCCCAAACCCCCCCTCCCTACGCCCCTCCCCCTTTTGCCCCTATTGTCAGGTGAGACAGGTGGGCCCTCTCCCCACCTGTGATTACCTGACGTGTATCTGTGATTGTCAAACATCAGGAGTTAGATCAAACTGTATCACACCACTCAAAGGTGGGTAGCAATGGGTCACTCTGTCACCAAACAGGCACCTTGCCAGGGGGGGGGAGGGGTTCGGGGGTTCCCCCCCCCCCCCCCTTGAACGAACCCCTTAAGTACAATTGATCATTATAGCATTCTGTTGTTTAAAAAAATATGGGATCTACCACTCCTGTATTTCATTTTCTACTTCAATGAACATGTTATTTTCATAGCATATCATATAGTGTATGCCATCTACCCATCCACAAGAATATTTAAGCCCTATTACTCAAAAAACGAACCCCCCTCTGAAAAAAGGTGGCTATAGTTACGGGCCTGCCAAAAGCCAGCCCAGCCAACCTGCGATGTAACAGAAATGTTCTGCAACCATACATTTTTAGTTACTGTCTGTTACTTACTAAGATGGCACATAACAATGTTATTGATGGTGAGGTTGAAATCTCACCAAATCAGAACATTATTATAACATTATTTGTTGGTGAGGTTAGGACAAAACAAAAAAAGAACATTATAAGAATATTCTGTTTAGGTTGAAGAACATATTACCAGAATGTTATAAAAGCATCACAGTGACACAGCAGTACATCGCAGCAACATTATTGGAAGACATCAAAATAAGCAGGAGCCAGGTCATCCTGTGCGCACCTCTGAGTATTGGATAGCGAAGGGTCAGTCTGTCGCCAGGAGCTAGGCACCCCGAACTCCACCTCCTAATGATGAATAGCTAAGGGTCACTCTCTTACCAGGAGCCAGGTCACGCTGCATTTGTTCCTAATGAATGCCAGGCCATTTGAACCAAATCAGCAGACTAATCAGCACTACAATCACAATGGTCGGCAAATTAGTCGACCAATCAAAAACGTTAGGGTGGTTAGACATAAATGAATTAAGATACATTGGCTGTTAGTTATTTGGGCGTTAAAATTAACACAACCACACGGGATTAATTATAGGACAACCGGCCCTTAGCCAGGGGATTGGGGCGGGGGGTTCGTACGAACCCCTCATTGGACGAACCCTCCTATGAAATATCACTTTTATGGTCCCTATGAATTAATAAAATATGCATATTTTAGCCCATAATTATAAAATCGAACACCCACCCCCTCTGACAAAATGAATTCCTCTAAACAATGTTTAAAAATCAAGTGACACACATCATCAGAATTTCGTATGCCACTAGTAAGTCAGCATGTGGTGCTCTTAAAGGGGCAGGGGGGGTATATAAAGGACGGAACAGCCATAATCCCAGTGGGGGGTCTATCATTCCAACAGTTCAAAGGTCTCCTGGAAATTTAGGGTTTTTCTCAAATATCTTAGGAACAAATGATTTTAACCATTTACTTTATAGATGTACTAACACATGAACATACCAAGACCCTTTCCTGGGAAAATGGAGAAAAGTACCCTTCTATATATACTCCTACCAGAACATTTATTTTGAAAATATTTCAGTTAGATTTGAAAGTTGTGGCTGTTCCTCAATTAGTGTTACACCCCTCCTGTGTGTGAGGCTGTCATATCAAAGGGACACTGGTCAGTAAATGACACCCCTCTTACCTAACCCCTCTCTCTGACCCCAGGATTACTTCATTAGCATATTTACCACTCCAGGAGGGGCACAGGAGGTGCACAGCAGGGTGGATTCGTTAGGTACCTAACAAGATATGCCCCTTTAATGCATACACTTGAATTCTGCGTGCTTTTTGTACTAAAAGTAACACTTTTACATACATCACCTCTCCAACTGACCCTTTTATAGTACATAATCCCCCCACAGAACACTTTTACAGAAAGTACCACTGCACACAACACTTTAACAGAAAGTATCTCTCTACAGACCTGCTGGTCCCCCCAAGCCAAAACTGAGGGTCGGTCAATCACTAAGGAAAAAAAGGGGATCAGTCAACTACATCAAAAGAACAACGTCAGGGCAATAACTTTAAAATTAACCCTATTGCTACTTCCCCCAAAAATAACTAATGAAATGTTATCAGAAGTTTTCCTATTGTGTTTTTGTGATTTCTCTATATTTTCTGATTTTGACACACCCTACTTTTTGGGGGCGGTGATCTCTATGACCCAAAAATAGGGGCCATCAACTAAAATTCAGGAGAGGTCTGTCATGAAAAGCAGTGGCAGTAGTTTGGCAGTGGGTAGTAGCCTTCAAAGAGTCAGTGCCCCCCCCCCCCCCCCCCCCCCCTCTAAGAGACTAGTTCAATGTTTGAGTACGTGGGGTGGGTGTGGAGTGTTCAGGCACCAGTTAATGTTTGACCTTACCTGATATTGGAACACTCCCCCCTTCATTAAACATTATCCGGATTTCTTCCGCTGCTAAATAATTTAATGAATTCGTGCCAGGCATTCGATTTAGCTCCTCATGGGATGAATCCATCTTGAGCAAGCTTGGAATACTCATCATAGATATTAGATTTTTAGAAATAAACAGAGGACAATGAGTAAATATTCATGTAAGTACTTTGAGTAAACTTTCATCATGAAAGTACAAACATAATTATATATTTCATCATCAACGGTATCAATATTAAGATCTATATTCTTGGAGAGCCATAATATTTTTATAGTTACATCATCCCGAGCAAGTTTGGAAAACTTATTAAAGATATTTTACAAAGAAAACATAGAACAATAGTTAAACTTTCCTGTAAGTGCGAATACATTTTATTCTCCAAGATATTAAGATTAGGATCTATGTTCTAGGCGAGTCACAATATTTTTACAATTAATTCATCCCGAGCAAACTTGGAAAATTTATCAAAAATATTTTCTAGGATCTATGTATTAGGCGAGCCACAGTATTTCTACATTTTGTTTTACCCATAGAAAAACACCGAGAACCGGGGTACTATTGGAAAATTACATATTCGTCTCTAACCTTAACAAAGGAAAAAAATCCCAATGATCCAGAGGGTCTTTCCAGTCACGACCGATTGTTTCTACAAATAAGATCAAAGGGAATAGATAAACAGGTGGAGGTGACAAACACGGTGTTTACCAAACATTAGAGCAAACACCCCGGGTAGTCGGAGGTACTAACGGCTTCTGGTGGAGACTGTGCTGCTACAGAGAGCTGTGGTGGTGAGAGTTTACAAATATGTACACCTGGTGTGTCCAGGGGTTGGACCTGGGGGGGGGGGGGCGTGTTCGGTCCCGGGGGGGGGGGCACTTTTTGTCGGATTTCCGATTTCTTTTCTCCAACCTCCCGAAAAATCAGTTTAAAATTTTGATGTTTGGAAGACTTTTCACAATATTGAAGGATAAAATCTGATTTTATCACTGCTATTTCCGACTTTTTCAATTTCCCCAACTTACATCCCTGAGTATATATAATCTAGCTGCCTTAAGGGCCATACCCACTAAGCCATTTTACAGGCGACTGGCGATGGACGCCTGGGAGAATCATCGTCGTCGCTGCAGGGTGACAGTAATATTTAGCAAGATTGATAATTATTTTACCGGTGATTTAGCCGGCAATGCCATTGCCTGTCACCAGTTGCCCAGAACCCGCACTATACCCACGGGGAGTAGCCCGTGAGATCCAGTTGCCTGGCGATTTCATGGCCGACTCTCCCAGTCGCCTGTCGCCCGTCGCTTAGTGGGTATGCTGCCTCTACATGATGGGCCATGCCCATTAAGCGGCTTTGGACCTCGGTGATCGTATTTGTCTCTGACCCGCTGTCAATATGCTATATTGAAAACTTCACTGAAATATTATGTTATCATAACATTCTCTTTAAGTAAAGGGCCATACCCACTAAGCGACTTGAGCTGCGACGGCCGACTGGCAACTGGGAGAATTGCCGGTCAAGTCACTGGGCGACTGGGTCTTTAATGGATCGCCTGGCGACTGCTCCGTTAGTAGGGTGTGCTTTTTGGGTGACGTCCGATGGACTCCGGGATCGCCGAGAAAATCGTCGGGAAAATTTTCGAAAAAATATCAAACTTGCTAGATATTGCAGTCGGCTAGCGACGGCAACGGCGATCCTCCCTCTTGCCCGTTGCCCATCAACAGTGAGATCGCCTAGTCGGTATGGGGCTTAAGTTTCAACTTTACCTGAAATAACATAACTATTAGCCTACGTAAAAATTGGGCAGGTTACAAACTAAGCAAAAAAAGTATGGTCGCAGAACGTGCTTGTTACGTCGCTGCTTGCTTGGGAAGTGGTCAGTGCCCCCCCTCCCCCGCCCCGGCAGGTAGTTGTTTACTCCCTATAGCTTTGTGACAGTGTTTCAGACAAAGGCCCGGATCAACATCTACAGACTGCTCACCACCTGCTCCGACTCCAGGTTGAGTCACTTCTAACCCACTCCCATCGCCCAGGTCACCTTCCATTGATTACTGAGAGTGTTTGTTTGTAGCCCAAGAGGTACATGCGATTGAGAGAGCGTGAGATTTGATATGGGATATAGGGATCTCAGCAATACTGCCCTTCCATTTTCTCACATGGGGGTCTCCCATTTAGTATGTACACACATACAGGATTTCAGACGCCTCCCCACCAACACTCCTAAGGCTGAAGCAGGCATTGGATTTCTACAGTAGCATAATAGATCTATAGGCCTAAATTTAGAAGAAAAAAAATCAGATCCCCTACTTCAACCTTACCTTCCTTTTTATGCATATATGTACTTAATGGAAGGCCCTATACGTGATGTCAATTATTGCTGAATTTGTATACATGATGATCACAAATAATGGCTATTTATACATGGTTTAAAGCTTGAAGAGAACTAGCATAAAATGTTTTTCATCATTTGACCTTCGTGGAAGAAAGAACTTTATATTTAATGAACCGCTCCAATTCCCTGCAGGAATTCCAAAGGAAATATAGTTTTATTCACACATTTCATAAATCGTGTTCAACCTGTATCTTGTTCTCAACACTTCCGATTTTATAACTCCTTCAAAGTCCAATTGTACAATTACTGAACAGTGTCCCTTTGCCATTTTGCCTTTCATACATTCACCCGTGTATGATCGGTCAATCGTTTGGACGCTACCACGGCCACCGTCAAAAGATGGCGACCAGTTCCCCTGACCCGCCGCACCTGCAGTCAAACCCGAGAAAAGGACAACCTGCAGGTCGCTCCACTTACAGAACAATCACAGCAGCGCCACTCCACACGCCTATACCCCCCTGCCGCTACTCCAACTAGTCATCGCGCAGCCACCCCAGCGCCTCGACTCACAACCGCGCGATTGCCGTTTGCGCGACGTTAATTGCTGGCGGTAAAAAGCGGCGGGCAGGAGGGGGATGGGGCGGCGGAGGCAGGGCTGGAGTGGGCCTCCATTCAGGTGGAGTGGACCCCGCCTCTGCCACTTGTCCGGGCCGCGGCGAACAAGCTGACATCTCTGCACTAATGAGGCCCTCGGCACCACCTTCAACGTTTCTCCTTCCACCTTCCCAAGAGTTATCCCGCGTCGCCTCGACTCAAAGAGCGACAGAAGTTAACATACCATGAATCAACCCCCCTGCTGCAGTCTCATTCATTCGCGTTTCTTTTCCTTGTTATTTTCTTCTCTATTTTTTGAGCTCTCGCGTTATTTTCTTAGCGGCTCGAGCTACCGAGCCGGGCGTCATCATCAGCGGAAGTTGCCGATGTAACGACGGAAAACACTCGTTCATGAGAGGCCGGCGCTGGTAGAAAAGGCGGGGCGGGCGTTCGTTTGTTGGAGGAGTGGGGAGACTTTGAAACTTCTCTTTTGTGCCGCCGCCTCAAGAATTAATCAGGACGTGAGCGGCCCTAAAAGAAGCGCCACCTCGGGACGTGCTCATTAACGAGAGCAGCTCACAGGCGGGTTATTAACACTGCTCTGGTACTATTCACGCGGGTACCAGCGGAGGCGGGAAATAGTATTCAATGTCGTCTGCTCTGTCACTTCTGCCAAAGGATTGAGATTTCATCATTATATACAATTAAGATATATAGCTCATGATGTTAAATAATCCATTGGATGTTCTGGCAGTTATTGCCCTAGTCATTTAGTGAATATGAACAATTCTTCCTCTAACACACTTTAGTTTCTAGAATTGAAAAACACGTATCCGATTAATAACATGGTGTCCAAAGAAGTATTCAACGTATTAATTACTTTTAGAAATGAAATATATAGTTATAGTGGTGGTTCTTTTTATCTCGTCCAGTCCTTTTCATAAAGCATGAGAGAAAGTTTTACATCACGTGTTTCATGACTTCTAGAGTACAATGTAAGTAGTATGTGAAAATGGGACAAAGTTACAAACGGATACGGTCTGATTGAGAGAGATCAGTACATAGAGCCATTAGAGGAAGTTCGACTTAGGCCCTTTTTATGTTCTTAAAAGCGAAACCTTATGCCCTTTCCAACCCAGGCAAGCTGCGACATAACAAGCACATTCTGCGACCATACTATATTTTGGTTAGTCTGTAATCTGCCCAATTTTCAAATAAAAGTTACGTTATTCTAGGTAAAGCTCAGACTTACTAAAAGAAAATGTTGTAATAATATATTTTAGTGAAGTTGAGACCTTACTACTAAAGAATGTCATAATAAGATTATGATTATGTATTATAATGTGAAGGAACATTACAAGAATGTCAAAATAACGTCACACTGCGACATCGCATTGTTAGGTTCCAAAGACGTTTTTGGGTGCTATCAAAAGAATGTAACAAGAACCAAACCCGAACTAAACAGAACATTGCTGCAACGTTATTCTAATGTCATATTCTTGCTTGGGTTATGCCTTTTCCAAGTTACACAAGTGTCATGTCTTTTTTCCTTTTCCTCCCCCCCTCCCCCCGCTGCAGGTAATTGACCACTCGAACAGGCAGACGACAATCGACCTCCCCCAGCGCCCCCTAGCGGCCGCCACTGGAGGAGGTCAATCACGTGACTGCGGTCAGGCACCAAAATGGCCGCGCCCAGTGGGCGGCGTCCCAAAATGGCGGCGAGGATCGCACGGCGCATGCCCGAGACTGAGGCCCCTTTTGGTGCGCTCTCCACACGCCATCTCCCCCGCCGGTCCGTGCGGCGGGTGGTCACCACAGGTCGCTGGGGACCTGTCGAGGGCTTTGGCAGTCCTTTCATGACCTAGATACCTCTTTCATAATAGGTCCTAAACCCACAAGAGGATTACGCTGGTCTCCGCGCCTCAAACTCACGCTATTGCTGTACTTCACGAATGGGCACAGGTTGAAGCCACTGCCGCGTTAGCCAGATTTTGGCTAACTCGGTGTCACTTTTCAACCAATCAGATCCATCGACACAATGGGCTCCACCTGCACTCTCACAGGCCGAGTCCCCCAGCCGAGAGAGAAGGGATCCCAGCATACAAGAGGATATCTGTAAGGGATTCTTTTTTTGGCCCTCTGTAAATAATATGGGAAACCCCTTTGATGGTTGTTTGGCTGCTGGCTAGTTTAAGGTGCTATCTGCCATAAACCATTGGCTCCAAAGCATGTTGGGTTATGGGGTGAAATTCCCATCCAAAATGGTTGCTGGTTAACAGTCCTAGTTTGAGCACCTAGCGGACTTGGACGTAACTACAGTTGAGGGCTTTGGTAGGAAGGTCCCATGGGTGTGTGTTTGGGGGGGGGGGGGGGGGGAGGGGAGAAGGTCCCGTGGGTGTGGGACAGCTTTAAATGCTTTATCCGGGGGTCCTTTTGTGAGGGTTTGCCGGTGATTTGGGGCGGACAATGGGAGGGGCGGGCAAGGGGGCGGGACACAGTTTAATTATGATAACTGACACTAATTGGGATTAATCGGGGCTGACTGGAGCAATACGGATTTAAGGGGGTGGGTGTGTGTGGGTGTGTGAGGGGAGGGGAGTGAGGGGTGTGGCGGGTGTGCATGGGTGGTCGGGGTGTGTGTGGGTGGATTATGTGAGAAGGGAAGAACAGGTTGTGGGTAGGGGAGGAGTAATAGACTTAAAAGTAGAGAACGGAATTCCAAATATCCTAGCAGGCTAACCCTAAATACATTTTAAAAAGCTTTTAAAAGAGTTCTAGTGAGGAAACAGTTAACAGGGACACAGTGTCAGGGGGAATTATACTAATTACTGAAAAATATCTATTGCAGATTGTGTCCACCTGGATAAATATAATTAAAATAGAAAATGTCCACCCCTATACATCTTTATAGAACTGGAATCTTAGGATTTGCAATAAGTAAGGACATCACATGGTTTACCTTGTAATGTTAACCCCTGCCTCCACCAGCCAATTTTACTGCCAATTTCAGAAATCGGCAGTAGGACTATGAACATGGTATATACCATTAGAAAAGGTTTCTAATTCTCTTTCAAATGGTATGTAAGATATATAATCTTTTGCCATATTAACAGTAAAAAGTAATAAATTACCAACAAATCGGTAGTAAAACCGGCTGGTGGAAACAGGGCTTTAAGTTTTGTTCAACCATGGTCCAGTTTTCATAGCATACGGAGCTAGTATGTTTCCTAAACTTGACTTAATTTCAATGAGATATATTTGGTAATATAACAGCCTAAATATAATACATATTCAGACAAATATCCTTGTCTCTGAACACCATCTGTCACCAAATTATTATACTCTACCCGCAGACTGCGCCATGACATTGTGTTTATGACACCAGGGACCCCCGGGAAGATGCTACAGTTATAGCCCCCCTGGGCCGGGGAGGGGGAGCTGGGATTATAGCAGACAAGTAGCAGAGGAGGGAGGGGTATCTGCCAGGGATTAGGGGATGGGCGTCCTGATTAGGGCGCTACTCCAGAAAGTGACAGATTGGTTTCAGAATGACCATTACACCAATTTGCAGTTGAGGAATAACCGAAACATAAGTAACGACAAGTGATAGAAGGCGAGGTTGATTGTGATACAATTTTCTGAAATTTTGACATATAAATGTCTACCAAAAAAACTTTGATTTTTCGTAATAATTTTTAGGTGCACATTCTCCCCCTATCCACTCTTTCATTAAAAAATCCTCCCTCAAGCATCTTCCAACTTTTTCTTTTTCCTTTTCCAAATCGCAGATTTTTAGTTTCTTAGAATCTTTGTCTTTCTATTCATTTAAACACGATATCATGAAAAGCTATAATAAAATAAGGGGCCTTCCATTAAGCATGTACGCATGAACGGGGGAAGGAGGTTTCATTTTTTTGTACTTACATTCTAGTACAAATCCAATGGGTATTCTTGCCCAAGGGGTAGGGGGTCTAAGATTTTTTTTTTAAATATACGTACGCACCAAGGGGTCATCACTATGATGTCACACTTTTTTAGGACCCTCCCATCCCCCATCACACCAAATATTCTGTTTTAAACATGAAAATAAGGACCGTGTTCAGTTAGTGTCACACTTTTCAACCTACCCACCCATCCCCTAGTGTGTGACATCATTTTATGGATGGCCCCTAAGTTGAAAGCCCCTGATGTCCATATCACTGGTCAGTTTCCCCCTACTTTGACCAGAGAGAGTAAAGTTAAAACTTTATTTTAGTCTCCATGCTTTGACCGAACAGACCACAGAACTGCTAAATCCATGGCGGGAACAGCAGCTGGTGACCACTACCTGTTGGGGGTGATTAGGACTGACCATTGTCCACCTCTGACCACTACTGACCACTACACTGACCACTACACTGACCACTTCACTATTGTTGCCCACTTCTACAGCCAACCTTACCCTTTGAGCCACCCCCAAGCTCCCTATCCCTATTATAGTACACATATCCATCACCTTAATATCCATCATCATAATAACACTTGTCGCTGGCTATGATATTCTTCATGAATACTATTTTTGTGGAGTTTTATTTAAGTTCTAAGAAATACAGCATAATTATAGAAAAAATGTAAGAATTAAAAAAATATATATATTAAAAAAAGAAAAGGAAAAATTCAAAAAAGAATCACCCCATACACAATTGCTACTGCAAGGATATCAGAAAAGATATCTGTACAAAAATAGTGAGTGAAAATTAATGGCACAAAATAGAGAGTTTACAGTACACAATAGAAAGTAGCCAAGAGTCTCGGAGGTCGTAATCCCCCTTGTATAGTGTAACTAATCGTCGGCGGGTTTAGGGTTCAGCTTTAATAGACTTAAAGAGGGACACCGCTCTAAGGAGGTTAGTCTTTTGTGTGGGGGGTGGGAGAGGTGGTGTTAAAGGGTAGGGGGGGCTATGACATATGTCACCCCACTTGATGTGAGAAGTGATACTTTGTGTGGCCTGTAGTCTAGGGGTATTGGGTGGAAGGAGAAAGGGGGGGGGGGGGTCGGTAATCTTTTGGATAGGGTACTCGCTGGTTCTGATTTGTAACGGAATTTCAGAGGACACCTGGAGATAATTAATTCATTTCAAAGAAATTTTAGATTAATAAATCGATTAGTTTCTAATTTTATCGGTTAAAATGTGATATTATATCCAAAGAAACTATTTATCTAAAAGAAATTTTAGATTAATAAATCGATTAGTTTATAATTTCATTGGTTAAAATGTGATATTATATCTAAAGAAAGTAGGGGACATTCTTCTTGAGGTAATCTGTTTCTCCTTACTTCCTCTTTTTAGAATATTTAGTTTGAAATTATAAAGATTCATAGCATGAGATCAGTAAGTATCATTAAATAGTAAAACATTAAGTAACACTACTTCCAAGAAAATCCATAGCTAGTGCCATATATATATATATATATATATATATATATATATATATATATCCCCTCATCTCATATGACTTTTGAGACATTTTAGACCCATGATGCTAAAGCCAAAGGGGAACATAAGAGCAAAGGCCGAATACTGGGATGGCGACAAAAAGACTTTCACGAATATTTGTGATAATAATTTGTCCTCTCATGAACCTAGGTTTCGTTAAAAAAAAACTGTACAAACCTCCACGAACATTCATGAACATTTTCAAGCCTTCAAAAAAGTGTTCACAAAGTACATATCGTTGTATATAATACATCCTGATATCTATTAGAATACCTTTGCAGTGAAAAGAAATAATTTTGAAATGAATGAGATGTGAATTCAGATTCGTGAATATTTTTGGTTGCCCCCTGATGTTTTCCTTGATGCCACATCATAGTTGAATGAACACAAGATGGGGAGTTAAAATGCATGAAAGCGTAACTTTAAATGCACATTTTCAAAATTGTATATACATCATAATTATTTAGAATCACAAATATGTAAAAGCAAAAGACAATACGTAATGTCTTGATAGTTTCAATTTGATCATAGTTTTCTGGTAACATATATTTCTATGCCCATCTGGGAAGAAGCCGTTGTCTCTAGAACTTTTTCCTGGCATCAGGAGTTGAAGAGTACTAGTGCATCAAGGGAAAACCAGCTACTGCAAAAGAGGAGAGAGACATCCAAACGCTGTCCCCAATGATGTTTGCAGATTAGAGATGAATCCCTCAATATTAACACACCTTCAAAGGGACCCCAGCCACGGCCGGCCACAAAATCTGAAAGGACTTTTCAGGAAACGAAACGCCCGTGCGCGCTTTGTTGTCGTTCCGTTTTCCTCCGGTCTTTTGTGAGTGTGGCCCCAAAACGTTTCATCCCCTTTACCCTCTAACCGGCCTACCCTCTCTCCCCTCTCTCTGGTGTCCTCACAAGTGGTCTGTAGGTTTGATCCGGACAGAGAAAAGACTAACGTGAAATGACGGAGAGAAACTCCAAAGGGACGCGCGGGGGACGCTGAGGGGACGCCGCCGGAAGTTGTAGGGCCACGACATCGGCGCATGCGTAACAAAGACGCACAGCCAATATTTGTGCTAGGTGTTCAAAGGCTGTCCTCCCCACTCAAGAGGGCAATAGACGGCCCCTATACCGGCCGGCCTTTCTCCTCCTAACCCTCTTCAGGTTCAACTTCAGTCGAACATTGCCCAATGTCCATTGACGGGAGATGCTCCTCTGTGGAGGAGTACTTTCATTTTCCAGTTTGTGAATTGATGAAGGGTCGTGTTCTATTCTCCCCCCGACATTGATTTTCCACCTCAGTACATTTCGGATGACCACGATGCAAAGAGACTACTGGTGCGCTTGTGGTCGTCAAATAAAACAACTCGTATTTATTAGAATAGAGGTTGGTACGTTAAGTGTTGGTTCAGTCACTAAGAAAAGGGAATGAATAATAGGGGGTGTGCTTTTATGTAATGCCAAATGCTAAAATGTTTGCGTGTGATTACATGTAAGGGTGCAATTTTTATTTGCTTTGGTCTATCAATTCTAAAAGTTGTGCCTAACGCCAAGTCAATTGCATTTTGGGTATTCTGCAATATGATATGTTGCAGAATATTCAAAATTTACAAATGCAAAATACGCAATATTATTGCATATTCTGCATTTGTACGCAACATGCATAATGCCATATTTTTGTTCATATTGCAATATGATTGCCTCTCCTCACTGACGTTCTTGAGATGAACGCCATTTTTCTACTCTGTGGTATCTTCTTTGGATAGTGAAAGTAAAATAACTCTTTAAATTCAGTTGGAATTCAAGTTGTGATTTAACAACTTCATTTAAAATTGGTGTCGTAATAGAATAAGAATAAGAGTTTTATCAATTTATGCATCATTTCCAAATTACATCCATTGATATCATGAGCCGCAAACTCCATATAGCAAAGACCTTGGCCGGGGTGCCGTGCGTCACTGTCAATGATAGACCTTGTTATTGTATTCTTGAGGGCAATTTTTTCAGTTGCCATCAGTTAAAAATCGCGTTCGAGCCAGTTAAACTAGCTATCATTCCCTAGGCATTTTATATACGCTTTGAATAAATTAGAGGTTTTCAAAACGCTTGAACGTCGAGCTTGAACGTCGAGCCCCCCAAAAAAATCAAAAAACATATTGATTAGCCGCGATAAAAATCGGGTGAACTATATTTCAATTGGCCTTTGACTGGCCCCACCAACAGGCTGTTTGCAGGTCGGAGGTGGCCGTGAACACATGTTGGCCGTCGGGTCGGGACGCGTCATTAAACTGATTTAATTAACTGTGTGACTCCAGCGCAGTAAGCGCCAACAAAGCACCACGCCCCCTACCCCCGACCCCGGGCCGGCAGGGCACGGGCCCCCGACGGCGCGCTGCCGGGCCGGAAGCGGTGGGCGGCCCGAGAAGATGAGCGGCCGGGCCCCAGATTAGCAGGGGCGACAAAGGAGGTGCGGGGCCGAGCCTAATTAATGGAGATGGTGGCTCTAACCCGAGGGTATGGTGGGCGGCGGGGGACGGGTTTGTTAAGGACATAGGGGGCAGCAGGGGAGGGGTTTGTCAGGGACGTAGGGGGCGGCCAGAAGGTCCCTGGGTGCCCTTTTCAGGGGTGTAGAAGCGCCCCCTATGGTCCCTGTGTGGGGCTATATGGAGGGTGGAAAAGCCAAAGGGTGGGGAATTAGTGGGGTGAATTTGGTCGGGGGGAGGAGCTGCTTGAAAAGGGCACTTTTACACTTCAGATTGAAAAAAAAAATCGGAGACGTCACCGTGAAGAAATATCTATTTTGCAAGATGGTGAACTTACAAAGTTTTCAAATAGTATCTACATGACAGTCTTTACCAATTACACAAGGAGAGGAAAATTCCGTTGATCTCCATAAATTTTCTAACAGCCAGATAGAAAATAAAATATCATTCTGGTACGCTGCATCTTCATGGATGTTTCCTCTTTTGGCCGTGTCATGTAATATTAGATCACAACCTTGGTAAAAATCACAGACGTATTGTGTCAAATTGCTTTTACAATCTAACTATCCATATATCATTTAATATATTAATATTATATATTATTTGGGAAAATACTCTTCGGACGCGTCGCCCCAAGGAGTACCCCCCCCCCCCCGTCCCTGCGTCACTACCACCCACTCACCTTCCACCAACATTGTGCCCCACAGAATGGTGAAAACTGGCGGGGCATATGGCGGGCCGCGGGGGGATCTTTTCAGGGTAAAATTACCCCTGCGTCCCCCCTGCATCCCCCCTGCGTCCCCCCTGCGTCCCCCCCGCGTCCCCCCAATTAGCCGGCGTCCCATCGGCGTCCCCCTGACACCAGGGATCAAGCCGTTGTCAGAAATGACCACGCCCCTTTTTGGAGCATCTTCAGCCGCTAGGGACCTCTTTATGAGGGGCTGTGTGTGCATGCACATTTTCATATAGACTTAGATGTTAAGGCCATGCAGTAGTGCATACAACGTCAGGCACTACTACATCTCCCATTTTTGATATGAGTGTGCTTTTTACTGACATTACATGGTACGTATTATACATCTGGTCATGCACTGTCGCTAGCTTCTGGTCTTTTTTGTAATAAAAGGGCGTCCCCCTCCCCCGCCTTTTTTTAAATCTCCGGATTCGTCACTGGTATCTATCTCATCACACGATAAGAAAGGGGATAACAAATCCCCTATAAACCCGTTTCTCATTTCCTAATAATTATGACCTTCATCCATATGAAATTTAACAAGTATGTTTGTATTCAACAATATAACATACAAAGTTAAATACCTCACACTTGGCGTTCCATACCTCGCCCACTGCCCCTCTAACCCCAGGCTAATTACCATATCCAGGTAGGGCAAACATGGGCAAATTACAGAGTGGGCGAGTTCTGTCGGTTTAGGCTGTCCTCCTACCCCTGGTTAGGGCCCTGACGAGGGGGCCCACCGGGTAGGGGCAGGGCCTAAGGGTAAGGGGGCATGGTTTAGGGGGTACAGGGGGCAGAGGTCTCTTTAAAAACCTGCTTATTCACACCTAGAAAAGTAGGTGTTGTTAAAGAGAGATGTTAAAGCTGTCACTGGTTAAGGCAATTTGAACTTGAACTTTAAGTATGATATGGAATTGATGCCACTGCTATGAATTAATTACAGTCTCATTCGTTTATGATTTATCTATTTAATAACACGTGTGGCAATCACTTTTAGTTTTTTTTTAATCTTTGTATGATTTATAAGATTAATGTCTATTTTTCTCCTAATTGTTAAGCTTCCAAATTGGTCATGCCTGGTTTACTTAACATTTTGATGTATGAATCCTCCATTTGCACTGTAAATACAACCTGTAAATATTAGTATATCACTATGTGCTTCATACCCTTATGTCATACATCTGAAAACCAGTGGAAACACTGATGATTATTACACAATAAAGGTTTAAACAAAGTATTGAAAATATTGCATAATGCGAACATCCACTTCACACCATCAACCACCCCCAAAACCTCAGGACTAAAAGTTAGTGGTTTGATCTCCTACTTTCTGACCACCACCCAACACCAAGATGACACTCCTCCCCTGTCCACGACACCCCTCCTTTAACCCGAGCCCCCCTGGGGGGCCACTCGGTCCAGAAATGGGGACCAACTGTGGTCGGAAGCTCTTGGGGCTGTAGCTGTGAATTGCCAATTGCAAGGAAAATAATAATTAATTAATGCAATTGGTTATCAAAGGCCATACACATTCATAAGCTTAATTCATGTAATTGTTAAGGTAAAATAAACAGACCATCCTTTAGGGGGGCTGTCAATGATGTATTACATATCATATTATATTAACAGTGTATTGTATGCAATTCAGTTACTTCATAATGCTTCTAAAACAAAATTAGTGAGTTTAGAAATCAAATAAGGACTGCAAACTTTGTCATCAATTGCTTTTTTAAAGGGGCTGTCCTTGATATAGCCTGAAAAGGGGGGCTCTCCCATTTTCCCATCCACAAAAAGGAGTTTCGCAGTTGTTACCTACCTTTAAAGATTGAGTGCCCCCCCCCCCCCAGGACGAGCCCCCACCAGCCCCATCTCCCAGCCCCCGGGCACGTCACACAGGCTCTGACGGCCACCTCTGTGTCCTTTCATATTGGGGCCCTTTTATTTGTGTTTTTCTGCAGCCCTGGTGGGGGTGTCTTGGGTCTTTCAGGTGGTTACCCGTCGAGGTGTTATGTGTGAACAAAACGTCATAGGAGGCCCAGGTGGGCTTAAACCTTAAGTTTGTACTCCATGTACTGATTTTGATGCTGGGGACTTTGTGTTTGTTTGCTTTTCCTAAGAACATGACATGGTAACCGCACATCCTACATACCAAATGAAGGAGAATTGTCAAACTTTTCTTGTGGCATATAGAATGTTAATATGTAACCTCAATTCCAACTGCAAATTTTTAAAGCCGGCAGCAAAAGCGCCCTGTTTGGTTTTATGCATAAGCGTGCCTTACCTTAACAATAATTGTTAATACACTTAAGACGAAAGAAGATTGTTTGTAATAGATGCGTGTTTGTAATAGATGCGTGTTCTGGTAATACAAAAAAAACTAGCAGTTTCTGCTAAATTGTATCCAGTTGATAAATAAAGTAACTAAAAAAAAAAATTAAAAAAAATAAAACTAATTATTAGCAAGCTTATGAATGTGTGTGGCCATTGATAGCCAATTACATTAACTATATAATCATTCCCTCAAATTCTACCCTGATGATGTTATGACGACGTTACTGCACTTTTCAACAACAAAAATAAATGTTTACGTCTAAATGGTAACTTGGTAAAATAAGCGCAATTCCCAAATATACATGCAGTTCAATCAGGTCAGGGGGTTAGGTTCATTACATGTATATCACTTTTTTTTCAAGAAATCATCACATCTTGCTCTACAAAGCTTTAAGTACAATTCTTTTAACGATTAATATATATTCATGGAGAGGGACATGTACTGTGCACCTAAGCATCTCTTTTCTGACCACTGTCCACTATGTATGTACACAATGACCAGTGCCAAAAACTGACCCTTGGGGCATCCCCCCCGAACCCCCAACCTCCCACCCCCTCCCCCCTCTACCTTTCTCACCTACCTTCCCACCCACCCCCTAAGATCACAGGTCGGTCGAGGCGATGATGACCAGTCTAAAACACACAATGAAAGAGGGAGAAAAGGACCACAGGGACATCAAAAGGAGGCCAGCGTCCCATCCAAGATGGCCACCGGAAGTGCCAAGATGTGGTCGTGTGGCGCTACCTGGCGGGAGATGAGGGGGTTGTAACCATGGTAACCCGCACCTGTTGGCTGGACAATGACGATGACGGTGGTTTTGGCACCTCGGAGTGGAGGGATGGAAAAGGAGGGTCTGTGGGGGAGGGTGGGCGTCGTTGTTGTGTGAGAAATTACACGTAGGTTTGCTCCTTTTTTTCACACATCACAATCACATTCTATATCTAACTACTGTGATTCCCTTTTTCCACTTATTATTTCATAGCTGTTCATATATTGATATCATATCATATTAATGAAGGTATTCTGTATAAAAATCAATGAATTAGATTTATATTGGCGACTGAGCTCTGTGACACAGTATAATGATTCAAAATCATGAGAAAGCGTTACCTCCTTTTTTTTGAAAAATATTTTCCTTAGAAAGTATTTCAAAAATCACTTTCAAAAATCACTGACAAAACACATTGCTGGATAATAAGCACGATAAGAAAACCAATCGGTGAGTAATCCACCAAAATATTCTTAACAAATGAAAAAGAACTCACACCAAATACCTGTAATCATTACTTAAACTCGCGGTGTTCGAAATCACATACCAGTGCTACGCGTGCCTATAATCACCCCATTTCGGGGAGCAGTAGGACTCAACCTGCACTGTTACAATGACAAAGGGAGAACGGTACCGTCGGCAACTACAAAGTAAAACACGGATTGAGGAGGTGGCGACCGGCGCAGGTACAAAGTAAAAGGTGGACTGTGAAGGTGGCGGGCGGAGTGTGGTGGTCACGTGGGGGAGGTCAGGTAATTATGGGATGGGGTCACGGGATGAGCGGACACCTAGCGGCCAGTCGACAAATTAATTCATCTGGGGTATTAACAGGGGGTTAAGGGGAGTAAACCCCCCCCCCCCCTGAAATCTGAGGGGGTTTCAGGTAAATCAAGGGAGTCCCTTGCAAAAGTGAGGGGGTGCTGACCAGTTAGATGGATACATTTTCCCTATATTTGTAGTTAAATTACATAAACCTAGCATATGACACCACATTATTTCTTTATAATGATTAAAAAGAGATTAACTTTAGGTATAAAGATTTAGTACGGAAAAATAACAATCAATAAGTCAAATGAATTAGGCTGCAAAACAGGCCATTGGTTTTGGATACAGAAAATTAAAAATTAATAATGAAAGATATTTGAAAAGGTAATTTTGTCATACGTCTTTAGAAACCTAAATTACTACATTATGAAATGTACATCTAAATGCATTGAAGGAATATTGTTTGTGGTTAACATTTATATATTAATCATATCCCAATAGATATAAGCCACGCTCCCTTTCGTTGTTTTGTATCCATTTCTCGCTGTTGTTTACCATAAGACATTATATTTCAAACAGATGAGGACGCCTCTGATGTCGTGACGTCATTGTTTGATGACGTTACTTTACGTCATGACGTCATAGCCCTAACGTTAAACGCCATCCACATCAGTTCAGTCAACCGTGAAACTACCTCCGCGACCAGAGAAAACTGGACAAATTAATGGACCACTGGGAAAAGGTTAAAAGCTAAGGTTGTCATGCAGACTGCAATTTCTACTTTGGGCAATTAGGAATATTCAAAGAAAATTACTTTTGAATTTGGGAGTACATAACAAAAGGGATGATGAGTTATAGTTGAAGTTCTGAGGATAGGCCGTCCTATTCATGATGTATTTGTTAATTGACCCATCAGAAGAATTTTACGGCCTACCTCTACGAAACGCTGGTTCATTGACCTTTGCAAGATGCTGCAATGTGTTGGTATTAATTCTTTCCATACAACTGAGATTTTTATCTACAAGAATTGATCCAGACCTAAAAAGTATTGTAAGACTATGCCGAATACTCTAAAAGTAAACCTTTTCTGGTAGACTACTGCACCATCATGTTATAGATCCATCAAATAGCAGTCATCTCATATTCTTTCATCAGTACGTTGGACGCCGGGCAAGACGCCACATTTTGGCGGGAAAAGATGACAAAAGGCAGACGACAAAGAGCAGAACCATCCGCCGCTGGTTTCGACCGCCCGCGTAGACAACCCTCTGAACGGCAGGAACCAGCAGGGCAATCATCTCAGCGTCGCGCACGCGCAGACGGTCGTTTACAATCTGTTTCCGGCGTTGGCCGCCATTGTTGTTCCCGCCCCCAGAGTCCCGTTCCTCTCCCTAGGGGCTCCCGCAGGTGTTAGGCTTGCCTGGGGTAGGCCTAAGAGTCGGCCTAAAGGCAGGCCTAAAGTCCACCGTGCCTTTGGGGACTACCATATGTATCGCACGGCACATTGTTGACTTCGTTTGTTGGCGGTACAATAGAGTATGGTGTCAAATCTGAACTGAAGAACTGAACTGAAGTTTAAATCATAGGTGGAACTAGTTAGAGTGTTCGGAATAATGAAAGGGGGCATATGGTACAACATTCTGGTCAGTGGCGGATTTAGAGGGGGGGGGGGGGGCGGCAGGAGACCCGCGCCTCCCATATTTCTGGCCAAATATTGATTATTTTAATTTCAATTTGAAATTAATAAACCAGAAGGGTCTGGTGGAAAGTTTTAGAATAGGGCGCCCCCCCCCCAGCTACCCTCTTGAACATTTCTGGATCCGCCCCTGCTGGTAACTTTTCAATGTTCTTTAGATAGACCAATATGCAATCATCCTTTTCTATATTTTAGGTTTTGGAGAATTCTGTCAAAACAACTTAACATTTTGAAACATAGATCAGCGAAAGAGTCAATTTTTGAACATATCTAATAGTAAACCCAATGTTGGGGTAAATTTGGAAGGGCTTATTATCACTTTCGACATACATTTATTTCTTATGAAGTCTAAATGCTCAAATGATATTTAACCGAGGATGAGAAGCAGATGAGAAGATTCGGTGTTTGATTAAAGCAAAAAACCCGAAAATAAAGAGAGAAAAAAGAGAGAAAAAAGAAGGGGACACTTTGGAAGATGCCCAACGCGTGAAACCAAGGTCACGTGACCCCTCGTCCGCCGCCTAGTGTATGTGGAACCCGCCAGGTGGCGCGGAGAGGCGCCGGCCTCGTTCCCGCCGCCGGAGCATGCGCAGTGGTCCCGACCTCTCATCTCGGCAGAGACCTCTGGTGGCCGCACCATCTCCACCCCTCCTCGCTGAGGGGTCGTCCATCGCCACCGCAGGGTCTTTGGCAGTGTCAGGGTGGCGAGGGAGGGGTCAGCCTTTGATGGAAGCAGGGGTGGGGCAGGGTGGGACAGGGTTGTAGGGGTGGACGATAATCGAGGACGTTTAGGAGATGTGTCCAGATGGAAGAGGTACGATCCAGATGTTGCCACGTACAAGGGGTCGGTGTAGGGGGTAATTATTGTTGCACAATATGGCAGAGTTTCATCTTGAATGTGTTCATAAATGTAGATTTCTGTTTCATTGCTTTTGTCATTCTATTTCCATTGTTTGATCAGAATACAGATAGAGGAATATGACATATGTATATGATTAGAATAAGGCTCACCTTATTTGTATTGTACAGTTAGAAATTTATCTTTTATCGAAATTTTAATTATGTTTTCTGAATTAGACTGGAATCTTTTTTGAGTCTATTCAAAATTCTGGTATAGTCCAAAGTGGCATTTCAAAGATGCGATTGTGTTTAAACTTATGAAAATAGTTCCCTCTATGTTTTCCCACGTTTAGTCATCAGAATCCTCATCAACTCTCTTGCCATTCAATACTGATCATAAGCCTCTCTTTTAATCATGCAGAACGCCCCCTATTGCCCAATAAGCTCCCAGTCAGAGTGTCTCAGAAAAACATCTTGGGACTTTGAGCAGGATCCAGCCCCACTGCATCATGGGACATGTTCGTGCCTCTCGCTGGTTGCCAGGATGACAGGCCTGACTTCTGGGGTGCCAGCGGGAGTCAGCGAAAAACATAATTACACCAACCTCTCAGCAAAAAGACGCTCCTTGATTGGCTCAGAGAGGGAGTGAAGCTGCCGACCAGCTGTCAAGGTTGGTATGAGGGGAGAGAGGGGGGGAGGACCCGTGGATAGGGGTATGAAGGGGGTACTGCTTTTGGTAAAGATGGGCATCTTTAGAGTAAAATATTTTCAGAAAATGTAGTATTTCTAACCTTTTGCTTCTTTAAAAATTGGATTCTTATACAGACTGAGTTCACTTTATTGCACGTTCTTGCACGAGAGTCCTGTGGACCATTCGTGCAGGGGTCATCCAACTGCCTATTTTACATGCTGCACTGCATGGGACTCAAACCCATGCAGTGCCAATCCCAACGAATGGTTCCAACGCCTCATCAACGTCAGCCATCCCAACCCCTTAATCTAGAAACATTTATCCCTTTTATCAATCGCACCACAATGACATTTTAAAATGTGTTATGAAGTACTTTAAAGTTTGGTGTAGTACTTCTGATTATAGTTGAGGGGAGTAATGAAGATGAAGGCAGGAGTAGTATTTAGATGTTGTATTTCTTCAGTCACAGGTTAGAGCATGGCCCCAGGCCAAAGCTCCATGAAAAGTAATATGTGCATAGCTCTGTGTCTCCAGCCCCACTGCCTAAAGTGGAGCCTTCAAAGTTCCCTCTGCAGAGCCTCCAGGGCTCTGATTAGTTGGTCAGGTTCCAGGTGGAAGGTGGCTCCACCTGGAGCCTGTGAGGGTAGTTAGACACTACTTTAAGGGTATAGTTTTAATACTTATTAATTTTGAATATATTGTGTATATAATTTTATACTAGTTCTCACATAATTATATTTAGAAATAATATGTTTTATAATACTGAAATGTACTACCGATTTTATGGTATGACAGTTACATCAGTAGTATATGGAAAGAGGGGCATATAAAACAACTCAGAAACCCTTTGTCTTCATACATTTAAATACACTTGCACATGACTATAAGTTTCTCATACTGTTTATTGCGTATGATATAGATTGAAACGATTCTGTCTGCTGTCTGTACGCAATAAAACAAATTACGAAATAATGAATTTTTCATTTGTAAATTGTATTAAGTATAAGTACCCTCCTCTCGGTAACTCCCTGCCGCCAAGAACCAGCACTCAGACCGGAAATCGTTCTGAGCATGACATGGTGACGGCGTCTGGGGACGGGAAAAAGGGACCGAAATAAAACAAGCTGGAAGTGCTGAGAAAATAATCAAAGATGCCATATGATAACTCCTCCCTGGCCGACCCTCTCTTGGCAGGGATCCCCGGTAATATGCCATTCCCCGCTCGATGAGGTTTTCAAAGGGCGTCTTGCCCTCCAATCCCCCATCCCTTCCATGACGCCAAGGAACTACTTAATTATAAAAAAGGGGGAGTGGGATGGAACTGCAGCAAAGTTGGTGTAAAAACATCCGAGTGTAAACCACTAACACCCCATCTCTCTCTGATATGTTTCGATCGCCGCCATTGGTGCTCACTCATCAATGTTCAATTTCAACCCCCGCCATTTTTTTTCTTTCTTCTCTTGCTGTTTTTATGGCGTCGCCGTGATTGCGCGGAAAACGACGAGAAAATGCGATTGCGGCAGATTTGGCAAGAAGCCGAAAGACACATTACACAACAAAGGGACGCCGCCTTCTCAACGGCTCCCGACATGCAAAGCGGCATCGGTGTCGCAGCGAATGTTTCCCATCGCCGGCTCAAAACTTTCACCGGTAGAGGTCAACACTGAGTTTTAATGGCGTCTTCTGAGAGCACACAAGTAAATTACAAATAGCAATTATGTCCGTGCTTGCAACATTCGACGTGTTAGCCTTTCCCGCGAGATTTCTTTCCAATTCATTTCTTTTTTGGAAAGATTTTCTCACAGGCAGACGACAATTCGCCCACTCTGAGCCTCTTTTCCCGCGCTCGACCGTTTCTGATAAGAACTTGGAAGAAACGCTTGCAACGCACAGAGAGAACGGCGCCGGGAATCGCTCGCCCACCTCGATTGAATTTAAAACATTTTAATTGATGTGCTTGAATCAAAGACTCTTCATTTGCTGGCCAACACGATATGATGCAGTCCAAGGAGAAATGAAAAATCAAGACGCTCTGTTGTACTCAGCTTTTTATGCTTTCCGGTTCTTCTGATCTGTTCCAATCCAGACTTTCTTTCTGGATCCCTTCCCATATACGTTTTACTGCGAGGCGAGTGGAGAGTTTTATCTAAAACCGTTTCCAATCAGAAAGAACATATTACTTCACGGGAAAACAGAAAACAAACGGCGGTCCTGCTACCGCCATCACGCGATGTCCGAATAGATTATGGATGAAACGTTCTCCAAAGAAATCCTGGCGTCAAAAGTATATTCCAATCCGAAGTGGATCTTTTTTTTTTGGTATTGCTCGTTCAGAATTACAACTTTTGTAGACAACAACAAGCCCAAACTTTCTACAGATTCAATTGCAAGGTAGGAAACGAGTTCTTCTGGATTAAAGGTATACCTTACGTGGTGTCATGGAACAAGGAGATTATAGAGCATTAACAAAATACCTATAAATGCATGTAAATCTAAAATATGAAATTGTAGATAATCTATCGAGCGATTACAAGATTAACATTCTGGGTCCATGCAGTAGAGACTGAAAACAATTGTTTATTCCACCTGCTATATGTCTATTAATAGGTGGCACTTTAAACGTTGAATCAGTTTGAATCAATTTTGAATCAGTTTTTTCATAACAATATTAACAAAATATGTAAGTCAATTACTAGCCCTCACCCAAACTACAAATAAAGCCCTGGCCACACTGCACGACTCAACTGGACTCGACTGTCGAGTTGAGTTGAGTTGAGTTAGGGTCTGTCGCAGAGTGTGGTATAGTTAAGACTAGAGTCTTAGCAGTTTACTAAGACTATTCAGTCGGGTCTTAAATGTTGAGATGTCAAAGATATAAGACTGGATATTCGGGTCTTAGGGGAAGTGCCTATGATAAGCTGTATCTATACCTTGGTAAGAGCTACGACCATCGGGTCGTACCCTATGGCATGCATATGGTAGATATTTTTTACTATGACCTTGGGGGAGTTGCATAACTTTTCCACTAAGATTTTCGTTACATCCTCTCCGTTATGGAGCCACAACGAACGGATTCCACAGGATTGCATATCTCGTTATTCTAATTAACGGATCCGTTAAAGAATATTTTCTATTTTCCTTATGATATTAGCGGAAATTATTAGTGGAAAATCCGCTAAAATTCACCCTTAGCGGAAATTTCTTAACGGATTTTGCAACACATTGGTCCTTGTTATTCTCTTTGCAACACTTTATCTCCGTTACAGATCCTTTATACTTCCGCTAGAGTTATGCAACCCCCTCCAGACGGTCATACGCTATGGCGCACCTCAGGGCTATACAGTCTAGTTGAGCTGAGTTGGTAAGTGTGGCCGGGGCTTAATTCTTACCACTAACTGGTATGGTGTTTTCTGTCTTGAGGTTTCAATTTACATATCCCTAATTTATTATTTCTATTCCACCAATCACTATACTGACTACTGAAAGATATTACTATACAGTAGAAGTAGATTTCAATAAGGAAAATGTATATGTACCTTTCCCTCGATCCTGTAAAGTCCCCTACCTTGCCTATCTTTTCAGACTATTGGCAACAGGCAGCGAATTCCTAACTTTATTTTATAATTCTACAACTATTTGCGAAACTTCTTACAGATGGACTGCATCTGCATCGTAAATGTGGAATTCCATTCCTAATGGTAGGTGTAATTTTACAGATGGCAAACATATCACTTGTAAGTTAGTAACCGGTTTCCTTACAACAATGAAAATAGGTAAAAAGGTATAGTTTCTCCAATTGTGAGACATTCCAGTGCTTGATCTATTTCATAAGACAAGGTAAGTACCTGTTAAATGTGAAGCAACTGAAAAATTGTGAAAACATTTGCCATAGACAATGAGATATTGAAATATAGAATTCTCTCTTGTAAGTCAGGAGTATTTACATATCTGAAAATAAAGGTTACAAGAGGATTCCATTCCTAAATATCCAGGTATGTTACCAGTGGTAACTTTTGGCACCAATACCCCCTTCAATATCCTGTACTCTGGAACTCCATAGCAACCCCGAAAATGGATTCACACACAATATGACAGTGAATATTGATTATTTGTACTAATTTTTGTAATTTAAAACACAGAAATACAAGTAAAACGTTGAGACATGTGTTACAGAAAAAAGTTACAGGTGCCTAGACCACCTGTAAAAAATCCTTGTAACTTTTTCAGATACGATTGATAAATTTGGACAAAGTCTTGCATTAGGAATGGTATCTGCATTTTTCAGGGTAATTTTACCAAACTTAGTCTCTTTCTGGATAAGATGATGTCATTGTCTCGCATTTAATGGAACTTTTACCAATTTGTAAATATTAGGAATGGGAAGTCCGCAAAATATGTTTTATGTTGATTTTACAGGATTTTCTTGGGGTACAAACCTACTCCGTAACTTTTACAGACTTGTAACCTCAGATTAGGAATTCGCCGAGGGTCACGTCACTTCACATAGTTTAATTACAGGAGAACCCCAAAAAGTTATTTCAAATTTAATCCAACAGGGAGGCGCCACTTTAATGAAATAGAGGTATTGGCAGAAGAAACACTAAGTTCCCACAAGCTGATAAGCATTTCCCCACGGATAAAATCAAACAATCCCCGGAAGATCCGGCACAAATCAACTGTGAAATAAGCAGGTTGATTGTGCTCGGGTAATTGTGCCTTCAATTAATACCACCCGATGACCGTGTAAACACGTTTTTAGTCCTCAATGGACCCAGCCACTTCCCCACTCACCTCTTTATGCTAATGAGGCCAGATTGGCGCATGCGCTTTTGCCGTCGTCCGGAAGTGATTGTCGCCGTCATGGCGGCCATATTGATTTCCTCTTGTTCCCGGCGAGCGGAAGCCAGTCCTTAAATGACACCCGGCGAAACACGTTAGCGAACGATGAATAAATAACGACCTGCTGGGATGGAAGGTGGGGGAAGGGGTTCATCGATTCATACGCCGGGATCTCCAAGCAATAGACCATTTTCAAAGAGTGACACACCCCTAATACCTGTGTACTTAAATACCTAGGAGCGGAACCAGGGGGGGGGGGGATTCCGGGGTTTCTGACCCCACCCCTCTTTTGGTGGACCCCTAAACCACAAAAATAGGGGAAAATGCTGCATGCATATGCATAAACCATGCCGTTTTAGTTCTTAGCCTTTATGCTGACCCCTCCCCCCCCTTTCGAAAATCCTGTATCGCCCCTGTTCCCACTATTCATAGGTTTGTATCAGTTAACATTCAGGATTTGGAAAAGATGGAGAGTTATGTGGAACATTTCGTGCTCAGTGTCTGATGTTTGCATGAAAATGGAGGGATGAATACGCGATTTTGCCAAAAGGGTAGGTCTTTTGTGGGTGTGGATGTGGGTTGGGTGGGAGGTTAAGGATCCGTATGGGTATTGAAACAACGGACATTCATAGAGATGACTTCTTTTAACAAGTTTACGTCTTCACCAAAATGAAAAGGAAAGGGTGATAACCAGATCTTTAGAGAGATAAATAAATTAGTTAAAGACTACACAGATCAGGTCGTTTAACGAACTTCAAAATTTCATTTTTCATATTGCTCTAGGCAATGATGAATATGTGTGTGGGGTCTTCTATAAGTGTATAAACCAATAATGATAGTGTGGCAGGGATGATAATTAATCAATCTTTGTTTAGTTGTGCTGGCCTTGGACATTATTTGTATATCCTATTATCAAAAGATTGAGCTATTTCTTGCTTAGCTATGGTATGTAAACCTATAATATCACTCAGGAAAAAAATACTGCCAAGGATGTGACTTAATTATAATGTTGCAGCAACATTCTAGTTGGTTCTGTATTTGGTTCTTGTTACGTTCTTTTGATGACTCCCAATTATGTTGTTACAATGTACTGCTGTGGTGTTGCACTGTGACGGTATTAAAACATTCTGGTTACATGCTTCAACCCAATAACCTTGCAACATTCTGTTTTGGTTTCATCCTAACCTCACCAAAAAGGTAATGTTATACTTAAAGGGACGTTCTCATCCGTAAGACGAACATAATTTGATAAGTTGTAACCACCCCAACACCACGGCAAGTTCGTGACATGACCAATGACATTGCGTTATTACATTCCTAAAGGGCAAAACATGTCACCAGTGACGGCGTCGTTAGGTTAATGTCGGCGTATGTAAGCTTAACAACGGCAGGTAGAGAACGTCCCTTTAACAACATTCTGATTCAGTTTGTTTTCAACCTCACCATCAATGACATATCTGTTATGTGCCATCTTAGTAAGTAACAGACTGACTAAAAAAAGTATGGTCGCAGAACGTTTCTGTTACGTCAAAAGCTGGCTGGGACTGTCTGTAATGTGCACTACTTACAAGAGGCCTATTACCCCCTCTTCCCGCCGCCCCACCCTCCTGGGCCTCCGTCAATGGTAGTTTGACGACAAACACGTCATTTGTCGTCAAGGCGGGACTTTTTGGCGCGCTTCTTCGCCGCGCATGCGCACGCCGTACGAGGATGAGAAGCTTTTGCAAATGGCGCCGTCGGGTGGGGTATTGACGGGGTGTATTGTGGCAATCACGTCCTCGCATTGACTCTCGTACGGAGACGAGAAGAGGCGAGAAGTGAGGAGGGGGCCCCAGAGTAAATTGGCGTTTGTGTTTGAGCTTCGCGGAGAAAAGGTAAATGTGTTTTAAAACCCTGCGCATCGATAAGCCACTGGTGTTGTGGGGTTTTGTGGCCGGAACAAGGGTCGATTGGGTGAATATTGGCAGAGGTTTGGTTTAACAAAAAGACCTGCTTTTGAAAGGTCATCATTGCTTGTTAATTTTTTCGCATTATTTCCTACCTAATACTTCCTAACTGCCTTCTTATATTTTACATAACATGAAAATCACGTAAAATTCTATATTATAAAATCACCAAATGAGGAAGACAAAAGAGCAATAGAATTGACAGCATGTATATTATGACTTAAATTGCTATGCATTTGCCTCAGATCAGCTAATAGAGAAAACAAACAATGATTCACGGAGAACAGTGTTAACCATAATGATAACCACAATAAACAGAATTAAGAAATAATGTAAAGGGGATGCGATACATTTTCATATAACCTACATTGCAATAAAGAAAATAGCAAAATAACTCTTAAAGGAATTTATCAGTTATTGTGGGTGGACATGGTAGGAGAATTTCGATGTACTGTACGTACTGTTTAAATATGGTCGCTAGTAAGAGCAAAGTGAAAATAATAACGACAGCTCCTTTCAAATTGACCACTCACCCACATCCTACCTCCTCATCTTCTCAGCAGACGCAGCCAGCCGTGACGAGGTCACTCAAACGCTGACCAGCATGACGTAGCCAGGTGCGCGCGACGTGACCACCGTGACGTCACTCGGCGTCAGTGTGACGTCACAGGCGGTACGCGCGCCTCAAACTCCCCTGTAGGGTTAAGCCCTGTAGCAACTAGGCTGAATCGTCGCACATATCGGCCGACTGCTACTAATAGAATCAGCCAATTTGTGTGCCGATAGGCCTAGGCCCACCAATCAGTGTGCAATAATGAAATGTATGTGTTCACTTTGAGTCTGTGACTCCTCTAGGAAAGTCCCATGCACGAAGAAAGGGTGAATTTAAAAGTTATAGAAAAAAGCTTTTTTTTCCTCAAACAACCATAACTTTCTTGGTATATGAGATACAGTATTATTTCCTCAATCCAGATTAGCTCCATGAAACAAATCATCAAATGAAAACATTCTAAAACATTCTATTTAGAACCCAAATCTGAAAAACCAAAGAAATTTTACAATAAAGTGGCATCATCTGATTTGAGGCTGCATAGAAAGAACGTAATCTTAATTAATTTTGTGAAATTTGAAAATAGATATATAATAAGCACATTTGTTTTTACACAAATATTACAATGGTGTAGAGTGCTATAGTGGCTCTTCTGTATAGTTAATTTGGCCAAGTAATATTTTAGTGTCCATCCGTAAACCGACTTGGTCAAAGTTGCCTATAGTGGGTATGAAACTTGGACATTGGGCATTGAAGGGCAGAAGTCAAAGGGCGGTACTTTAGTCTAAATGTCCCACAGGGAATTCTGATTCTCCCCATCAAACATTGACGCCTCTATCAAGCCTGTTCTCATTATGTGTTCAGTTTTTTAAACTGTTAACAGAAATCGATGTCTACCAAGTAAGATGCATATAGTATCATGAGGGCCCATAACATAAAGTGGCATCCACAGAATTAATATAGAAACATTGTATTAACTTCAGAGTCGGCCAGGCCTCGTCTGGAAGCCTGGGCGTTCGAAACGACCTAAAAATGCCCAGCAAAACAGCCAGAAAACACCTCACGACCCTGCGCAGTGCAGGTCTGCTAAGCCCCAGTACACTAACAAGAAAGCAAATTTGCCATTTGTTGCACTCATATTAGCATGCAAAAATATTTGTTCTTTGCTGCAAGTAACCTAATATTATGATAAAATAATTATGTAGTTTAGGTACATTAAGGAATTCTTTGAGTCTTGCTAGCCTTTTATTTGGGAGGAGATCAGCTCTTAAAATGAGTTAATTGCAGGTACTCACCAAGAGTGATTGTTTTGTACCTCAGTTCCCACAACCACAATTACCTTCACTAACCCTCCCCTGACACATACTCTGTCCACATACTACTAATAGTTACAGGCCCTGAACTAGACAGCACTCCCCTCACCAGATCTAGAGTTCATATTTCTGCTAAGAGTGGGCGCCATGATTAATAAGAAGGATGTATACTGCAACGCTCCAAGGGAAACGATCCAACCTAAAGCCCCGGCTCCACTACCCAACTCAACTCAACTCGATTGTCGTAGCTCAGGGAGGCGCCTGTGCATACAACTGTCTGGTCGTAGTTAATAAACCCTACCCTGCCATAAGGTAGGACCTGATAGTCTTAGTATTCAGCTATATATACATATAGCTTAATCTTAGGCACACCCCCCTAAGATCCGACAATCTAGTCTTACATCTTCAACATCTCAAGATCTACGACCCGACGATTTGGTCGTAGCAAAAGGCTACGACTATAGTCGTAACACCGGCTCCACTGAAGGACTGAGTCCAACTCAACTCAACTCAACTCGATCGTCGGGTAGTGGAGCCGGGGCTTTAGTGTAGTATAGATAATGTGTTTATATCCCCTGGAGCGTGACTGAACGATGTGAGTGATTGTGGCAAAGGATATAATAACTAGTACCAAAAATTGGATTGATTTATTTTACTGTTTGACGGGCCGGTTTTGAAACTTGTTTTTCTGTTTATTTCCTCAGAAAATATAGGAAAAAATCATGCATTTACAGGAGATCGAAGGAGGAAAACCATCACAAAACCTCTCTAATGATAATATGTGATATGAATACATTCAAACTTTATTTCCACTGGTCAGAAAATGCGTCATGTGTTTGTCCTCTTTATCAAGATCAACTCACAGAGAAAAAGGGTAGGAGGTGATCAGAAACACCTAGAACCCCCTCCCTTTGTCCCAGAGAATGCATGTTTATGCTGTACCAGCAGCTAGGGTAATTTTGCATGCGTGGCAAAAACAAGTTAAAATGAATTCTGACTTTTCAGACCAGTGTTTTGACTTGGTCATTCTTTGGTGATCATATCTATGAGATGAGGGTGACAGGGCGGGCAAACAGCAGGGGATCAAAACCTGAAACCTGCTGTACCTCATCCCTTAGCAAACCCAGACAACAACTGGGAATCAAACCCAATGAACCACTTAGTCAGTGCTGGGCCTCTCCTATCATCCCAGCCGCTTTTACAATCAGCAGGGGCTACTGGGGGGCCCATATTCTTGCAGGGACAGAAGCCCCACCCCGTTACCCCCGAGGGGTAACGCCAGCCCTTGGACATGGACTGTCCCTGCAGGTTAAACAGTGAACCCAAACTAGCGTTATCAATACTTAGTTTTCCTAGGAATAACTTGGTTATTTAAAACAGATCTACAATAAGTGCTTTGAGGACGGCTCCAACCTTCTTACAGACTTTTTAATGGGAAAATATTATCTCAGTGTACAAATAAAGATTTTAGATTACATATTGTGTTATTGAGTGTTATTGAGTGTCATTGATATCAATTTGATAAAGCAATAGAATAGGCTAAAACAGTGCTAAAACGATGATCAGATATTTTAGAAGGGGGTTCGTCCAAGGGGAGGTTCGTTCAAACCCTCGATCCCCCTCGCTACGAGTCTGCCCTGTCCCTAGAAATTGGGGTGGGATGGGGGTGGGGGATCAGTGTTGTCTCATCCCCTGGGGCCTACACGGCCGTTCCTGTGGGGGCAGTCACCTTATGAGCTTTGGTGCCTCCCCCAGCCTCAGGGGGTCGGAGCCCTGACCTTCTCATTTTGTCGTCTCCATCTACTAATACTGGATCCCCATGAGGGGAATACTTGCAACTACTCGTCGACGATGATGGTAAAGCACACTGGCGCGGTGATGTCTGGCGACTAGGTGTGCTAATCGTAGACGAACTAGCTAAAGAAAATCTGACATTTCTGATATTTTGTGGACGACTAGCTGTAAATCGTCAACAACTAGCTGTAATTCAACAATGACGAAGATGTGTCAACAAATTGCATCTAGTCGATGACGAATTATAGCTAATCATCGGTGACTATTTGCTGCATGGGGATGCGCCTTGAAGCAATAGCCGCAGGAGGCTGGTGTTTACCAAGTCGCTAATCTCAATTCAGAAATGTAAGTGCTTTAAGCACCAGTCCATGTATTCATCAAATCTGTACCATTGATCTGAGAGGTAGGGGTCCCAGGGGCAGATACAGGATTTCGGAAAGTAGGGAGGGGGGAGGGGGGCTCAGTATATAGACTGAGTACTAAAACCTCGCACATTCACACATACGTGAGCAACGTTTTTCTCTCTTTATGAAGTGTCCACCAAAACGAGCTTGAGGGGGAGGGGGGTCAGGACCCCCTGGATCCCCCTTGGATCCGCCCCTGAGTCCAATGAATCCTGACCCCCTGACCTTTTTTTTGGGTGGACCCCTAAACTAACTAAAAGAGGGGAAATACCGTGTGTGTGTGTGTGTGTGTGTGTGTGTGTGTGTGTGTGTGTGTGTGTGTGTGTGTGTGTGTGTGAATGCACATCATTTTAGTACTTAGCCTTTATGCTGAACCCCCTTTCGGAAATCCTGTATCCACCCCTGGTTGTTCAGAGAGTGGGGGATCTAAAAATAAAAATAGAATGTGGTGTCACAGATATTGGAACATTTTTTTTTATCACTACACCGTTCATGATGCGTACTTACTCAGTATACGTCCCCTTACAAACCCAGCAAACTATGTCAAAACGTTAATAGTAAACATCATCAAACATCAGAATTGGAATATGGTAAAAAATCATTTTGATTTGAACAGGATACAAGTTTCAAAGAAAATGTTGTTTTATGTTTTTATAGTTCTCGATACACCTAGTTTCAAAGGCAGGTCCCCACATGTCAACTAAACCCCAGCGACTAACTTTAGTCATTAGGGGATTAACAACTTATTATACCGTCCGGCAAATAACCTGTCCCTGATGGAAGGAAAAATTAATCGCCACATGGGGATGCTCGTGCCATCAAATTACCAAAGATTAGAGGACTCTTTAGTTGTCTAGCCTAGAGACTATAACTGCACTAATCGCCAGAGGCTTGGGTGAAATATTTCACCAAACCACGGCATCTAGTTATTTAGTTACCAGGCATCAAGGCGCCATTGTCTAATTAATCGCCAGGCTACTAAGTAACCTTAGTCGCTGGCGACTAAACTAATTTTGCCCTGCCTTTAGCTATTGGTATAGACGACATGCCAAAATGAAAAAAAAATATGATCATGATAGACTGAGTGTATCAGAATAAAAACTAGCCACCAAGAATCAGTGCCTCCCCACTGTGTGAACTGGTTCCCAAGGTCGACCACTGCATGTACGTGAGTCAGTTCACTCATGGCCACCACATAGTAGAGAACTCAGTTCAGACTCAATGATTTTCTTTTCGAATTTAGTTTTCCCAATCTAATATCATTATTAAAACACTAGTGAGTACTACTGAGATTTGCCCAACACTGCCTCCTCTCATTATTATCTACTCATCTGCACCAGCCTTTGGGGGAGGGGGTGCTTTATATACCAAAATATGTTACTACCTTTCTTCTATCTCGGGAATATTAAGATGCATTCTCAATATAAGCTTGAGTGATAAATTCCTTTAAGCCTAGTCTACTGCCAGTCACATCTCCCTAGATTATGTCGTGTCTCCTTATCTGAGGGGAAACATTGTAGTTTAGATGCACGACACCAGATGGCAGACCATACCAAGGTTCAATCTGCCAATACACCTCTCCAGCAAACCTGAGCAGTCTCCGCATTTGCCTACCTTTGGGACCTTTGGTAACTAGGTCACTTCACTTTATTTATGTTTACTATAGAAATTCCAGGTGGCGCATCTTTACTGAATAAGATGCATTCCATAACCATACTACCGAGCATATTGACACTGAAACCGTCCCTAGGAAAACAAAGTGTTGAACGCCTCATTTTGTCGATCGGGGTCCACCAAAAAAAAGAAGAAAAGAAAATGGTGGGGGCCATCAGGACCCCCTGGATCTGTCCCTGACCTCCCCAATCAAGACTACTGGCCACTGGTCACCATTCTCTAGGTGACAGGTCAAAGTTCATGTCTCTTTACATCATTACTATGCACTTATCACCAAGACTCACACATGTGATCTGTACGATATTCCCACGAGAATGTGCGAGATGTTCCCGTCACCTGAGGCCAGAACAAGGCGACCTTGATGTTACCCGGATGTAGTACCTAAAGGTCAAGGTCGCCAAGTTTGACAAGTTGATGAGGTCAGTGGATATATAGGCCATATTACACTATGCGTTTTTTTTTATTCGCGTCGGGGCATTTTAATTCGCGTTTTTTCCGACACCAATAGCAAACGCAAATCAGGATGTCTAACGCGATGTGTAATATAGAAAAAAAAATGGTTTGACTTGGCATTCGCGTTGGAGGACACATTCGCGTTGGACCCAACATGACCCAACACATGCCAAAACGCGTAGTGTAATATACTACGCGTTGCGTCGTGTTGGGACCCAACACGGCCTCACTCATAGTGTAATATAGCATATGGCCCCAACAAGAACAGTTTGCATTGGGCAAAACCATCCAACGTGAACAGATGCATAGTGTAATTACGACTTATAAGAGAATGGGAGGAAAAAGAAGTGTCTTGTCTTACGTGGCAATGTTTTCCTAAATCATTAAACCTATTAGATGAATTTTGCTTACTGTCTCAATATCAGGGATTCTGTCCGCAAATCTAACCTAATAGTGATAACAACAATACTCAAAAATACCTCTTCTGATTGTGTTTCTTCTCATTTTCGTCAAATGTTTTGTTAGATGCCAACTCTCAGAAAATGAGCGCTTAATCGACATCATGTAATTAGCCAGATCAGTTACGAAAATATGGGAATACTGATACAAATATAATAAGAACCACTCGAGGGTAGGCCTACCAACTATTCGGGGACTGAGGGCCTCTAAGGTGATAACCCATTAAGCAATGTGACCAGAATTCTGGTCAAATTAGAGATCACCAGCAATCAATATCGAACACTGAGAGATATTTTCCAAGGGATTGACTGTTTTTGGATAGATTTTTGGTCAAATTGCTCAATGGCAATACCACTTCTGGTTGTTTCGACTCTAGTTCTTGTCATTTTCAACCAATTCTGGCCGAAAACAACTAGAACCTTCACCAGAATTATTGTTGAATTGTTCAGTGTGTAGCTCCTCAAGTTTGACAATATATATATGCAATATCATGAAACTCTGAGAATGACGACAGCAATTTTTTGCTAAATGTCAAATTTGATTTTTGTATGGCCTTTCAGACCTTTCTTGAGAGCTGCAGATCTATGTCATACAAAAGTACGTGACACGCTTCAGTGAATTGGCCTTTTTCGTTTGAGAAGTTTCATCCTGGGAATTCCCGGGGCAGAATGTACACGGTATCCACATCTTTATCACTGTTTAAAGGCTATGTTCCACCATGTGGAATTGCTTGCAGTACCATGAAATGACGCAAGCAAACTGATGCAAACTTGCTTGCGGTAGGGTAGCACAAGGTGGAATATCGGTACTTGCATCTATTCGCTTGCGGTAAGTCCTACCACAAATAATTTTGTATAGGTTTTCTATGGAGTGCAGCAAGATTATCAAAACATTGCATTCTTGCTTGAGAAGGTCTATAGCAGGTGGAGATATACAATTGTTTACCACTTCCTTTTGAGATAAACAATCTACCCTCGCCGTACGCCTCGTGATATAGACAGAGGACATGCACTAGTTAATACCAAGTACACTATACATGAAGTTGTGAACCAGGGCATTACAAGGATTTCCCCATGTAAAACACATAATTATATTATGGTTTGTATGTGTGACGCTGCAGCACTGTTAAGAGCTCCGTTTCATCCGATAGGGACTACAACGAAGGATGTTTGGCCGTTTGATACCTGCAGCAGAAATGTCCATGCATGCCATTCGCTAGGTACTGAAGTAAGTTGTAATATATAATTTTACTTCACCTTTAGAATTGGGAATCTGCGGGGAGTGACACTCTGACTCCTAAAAACTACTTCGCACTAATACTTTTAAGTTATTTTCTTTCTATTTGTAACAATATTTGGCTAAATACTCTCCAAACAATAACGGATTTACCAAGCCCGTCTCAACTCTTGTATTGACATTTAGATGTTGATCCTAGGCCTATTCCGTAGACTAGTGAGCAGATGCTAAGGGGCACATGGATTGTCTGATGATCTTCGAAAGTTAAAGCAACAGGGGGGGATACAGATTTCCTGAAAAAGGGAGGTCAGTATATAGGCTACGGACAAAAACAGCGTGCATTCATGCATACACATGCGACATTTCCCCCTAGTTTTTTAGTTGAGGGATCCACCAAAGAGAGGGGGGGGGGGTGTCAGGACCCCCTGATCGCCATCTGAGCACTATTCTACCAGGTAATTAAAATTCACTTTACAAAATCAGTGTCTGTCACCTATTAGGAAGAATTCACATTCATGGTGTTTTCAGACTTTGTGAGTGGTACCTCATGACTTAGAATATCACCTTGCTCTAGTTGACATAGCCTACTTTTGCCAAGGGTGAAGGCATTGCTATCTAGCATACACGGAAGGACGAGGGGAAATTCTCGAACTTCTATTTTCTGTTTACCTGAAAATGATAGATGAATAGGGGGCCTTCCATTTAGTACATACGCAAATTTTCCAAAATGTTAGACCCCCCCCCCCCCATAGGAAATGTATCTTCTATGAGAGAAACGGATTGGTATGTCTGTTCTTGCCAGCACTACCACACCAAGTGACAGTTGTCACTTAGAAGTTGCCAACAGTAACCTGCGTGACAACCACTGAATGTCTAGCAACAGGGTTGTGACATCATCAAAAGTTGATGTGACTCAGGTGAACTAGTGTACTCAGAGACAAAGGAGAGTTATGTCTCCAAGGTGACTTCATGAAGTGGAGTTAGTGAGATGAATGAAATTTATTGTTGGTATTTAGTGGTTTCGCCTTAAATGGCTCATCAGGTGCGAGCTTGGTTAAAAATATTTCATGAGGAGTTATGAAAATATTTTTACCGTGTATTTGGAAATATTCGTAAATATTTGAAAGCAGGCCCATTCCAATTTTGTAAAAATATTGGTGAATTTCCTAAATAACGAGAAAATGTAATATGTGGAAAATGGACGGTTGGTCAACGTGGTAGGACTATGTCCAGTCACTTAGAAAGTTAGTGAGAAATGCCTATTGTCAGCGCGGTATTGTAAGTTAGGAACTGTAATTTTTAACGGAGTGAAACAATATGGCGGAGACATGGATTAATCCATTAAATTCAGACCCTTGGGTACGATGGATGAGAGTCTTTGCATCCAGCGCTTTTCTTCTCTGTCTCGCTCCAGCTGAGCGGTCACAGAGTCAGGTGGGGCCTTAATAAAAGATAAGACCGAAATGTTGAGGCCTCGAGTGAGACCCGGGTTTTCAGGTGGGCAGCTGTTGAAGTGTCTGGCCACTGTTGTGTCGAGGTTGTGATTTATGTCATTGAAGTGGCCTTGGAATCTCGTGAGTAAACGGTTCTTGGTTTGGCCAACATAGTGAATGCCACATTCTTTACATGTGATGAGATAGATCACATTGCTACTCTGGCAGTTCACATTAAAAAGAGGGGTATGGGTGGAGTCATCCCATTGTGATTTGACCTTTTTTGACGTATTTATCAAAGGACAATAACGGCATTTGGTAGGTCGGTTGCACGGGTGACCACTAAGTCCCGTCTTCCTGGTCGGGTCTCGAGTTGACGCTCTGACCAGGGAATCGCCTAAGTTTTTATTGCGGCGAAGTCCAAATATAATTTTGGAGTCGAGAATATTACGGGTAGTTTTTGATCGGCCCAGTAATGGCCAGTTTTCCCGTATGATCTCCGCTATGGGCGGGTTCTTGGGGTTGTGAGTGGTGATGCAGTAAAATACATCATTCTTCTTTGTTTTGGGTAAGGAACCAAGTAGGTGGTCTTTCCCCAGAAGGGAGTCTCTGTCTATATCGGATGCCCTTGTAAACGATTCTTGAATAAGGTGTTTTGGGTAGCCTCGTCGTATGAAATGAGTGCTAAGCATCAGAGAATTTTTGAAGAAATCTGTCTCAAAAGTGCAGATTCGTTTTAAGCGGAGGAATTGAGAATAAGGGATTCCTCGGAGTATGTGTCTCGGATGTTCAGAAGAGTATAGAAGGTAGTTGTGGCTGTCAGTAGGTTTACAGTAGAGTGTAGTGGAAAGGGAGCCTTCTGAAGCCTTTCTAATAGTGAGATCCAAAAAATTGACTTCCTGAGTGGAAGTTTCAATAGTGAATTTTATTGTGGGGTGTTGAGAATTTAGATGAGTGATGAATTCGTCTAAGGATTCTTCCCCATAGGTCCAAATGAAGAAAATATCATCAATGAATCTTTTCCATAATAAAGGTTGGACTTTATATGAATAAACGTATTTTTCCTCGAAAGCCCCCATAAAGAGGTTGGCGAAGGAAGGGGCTAACTTGGTGCCCATGGCTGTGCCGCCTATTTGTAGGAAGTGTTTGTTGTCAAACTCAAAATTATTTAGAGTTAAGACTAATTCTAATAGCTTACAGATAGATGAGTTAGTGGGGTTTTCAGAGGGGTCCCTTGCCCGGAATAAGTGTTGTGCCACAGCTTCAATCCCCTCTGAGTTGGGGATATTCGTATAGAGGCTAGTGACATCAAGAGTGGCGAGGATAGAATGATCAGGTAAATTTAGATCTTTAATGATGTTGATTAAATGTCCACTGTCTCTAACATAAGATGGTAGGTGTGGGACTAGTGGTTGAATGAAATGGTCGACAAATTGTGAAATGCGTTCTGTAGGTGAATCATTCGCTGAGACAATAGGTCGTCCAGGTGGGGGAATTTTGTTTTTATGGATTTTCGGTAACAGATACAGTTTAGAGGTTCTGGGGCGTTCTAGAATAAGATAGTCGGCCGTTTTCTCTGAAATCTCTTTAGTGGTTACCATATGTTTGACCGCGTCGGCAACTTTAATATTATGTTGAGATGTTAAGTCACTATCAACTTGTTTGTAAAAGTTGTCGTCTGAGAGTTGTCGAAGACCTTCCTTAATGTAGTCGGTTTTGTTTTGTATCACTACTGCAGAACCTTTATCGGCTTTCTTGATCACTATAGAGCGATCTTTGCTAAGCGATTGTTTGGAATCAAATTCGGTTTTTGTTAAGTTAGATTTGAAGAAACTGGCCCTTTTAGAAGGAGCATGATTTTGAATTTTGGTTTCATTCAAGAGCGACATGTGTTCCAAGATGGGGGGAGCCGGAGGGTTCCACCTCGATGGATTTTTGAATTTCGGGTGATTGAAAGGTAGTGACTTTGGAATGGTGGGTTGACTCAAGGCCGTGCCTGGTTCAGAAGGCTGAAACGAAGTGAGCTTATTTAGAGCTAGATTTCGCTTGATGCTTAAATGAAATTTGGAAATGTCTTCTGCTAGGGCCCCTTTGTCTGGGGCGGGTGGCGTATCTACAAAACTAAGACCCTTTGAGAGGAGACTTAGGTCCGCATCTGAAAGATTACGAGAGGACAAATTAACAACACCATGTGAACTGTTGAGTTGTTTACTGCTGATGTTACTGTTGTTATCATTCTGAGTGTGATAAAGTAAAGGTAGATAATCAAAAGCGATTTCTTTGAGGACGGATCTAAAGTCCGGATCTAAAAGCCAGCAGTCTGAGTCAGTTGACGAAAGGTCTGGAGAGCCTAAGTGCGGTTCTGGTCTCGGCCCAGAAGGCGGTGGAGGAGATTCCTCTCCCGGTTTGAGAGGATCGGAAGATCCCCTTGCGGCTGGTTCCGGTTCCGATCTTGGCGATTTTGGCGGCGGTTGTCCCTCCTGCGATTCTGTCGTCCATTGGGAGACGGTTGAGGGCGGCTGGTGGTTTCCCCATAGGGTCCCCGGCGGCCCTGATTCTGCCGGCGGGGAGCAGTGGCGGTGGCTGGGCGGCGACCTGTCGGTGCGCCCCACGGAGTGCTCAACACCTGGTTTGGCTGAGGAGGGACTGCGCGGAGTCGCGGGTCCGCGGGAGGTCCTTCCTCTTCCAGAAAAAGGGCAGACGTAAAAACCTGACCTCCCTGTGGCTGGTTAGTAGAGAGCTGAGTGTTACGAGCCTGAGAGCCACTGACACCGGGAGTGTTTGGCGGTACCAGGTTATGGGGGATGCCTCTCCACAGAGAGGACTCAGGTCCAAACTTTAAATCTGTGGACTCGCGGTTTAGTCGGGAGTTTAGGGTGGCGGTTTCTCTTTCAACTAGTTTGTGTGCCAGTGTGAGTGCCACATGGAGTTTGTAGTGGGTGGCCCCTGAGGTGGTATCATGTCGTTCATACAGTTTTTTGAGGCCCTCTGAGTTGGTATCTACGGCAATGTGGTGGGAGGAAGCTTTGTTCTCTAGGAGGGAGGCTACCAAGTTCATAGTATTCCTCGCCTGCTCCCTCCTGAGGTTGACCACTTGTAGGGCAGCTAGTGGGGTGGTGATTAATCCCACCGGAGGTAGGGTCCCTGCCGACCAATCAGGGAAGCGGCCGCTCCTAGCCAGGTACCGTGTAAATGAGGCGCGGAGGCTAGCATGATGTTCTTTTTGGAGTGCCGATCTGAAGAGTCGCCAGGTCTCAACCGCTTCGGGAAGAATGTCCGCATAATAAGCCTGGCGTGGCATCGCTGGGTGAGAAGTCATCAGAGCGTTGTTGCTCGTGTATTGGACAACAGGAGCAGTGCTAGTCAGTTGATTAAAAGCCGTGACTAGTTCATCAGTGTTGTTGGCGGTGATACCCGTGGGTGGTACTGAAGGAGCTACCGGGCCACGGAGTGCAGCTGTGACAGAAGCTGCCAGAAGGGGGGACACTGCAGTGTCCTTGGCGGCAACGCCCTGCAAGAGAACAGAACGTTTAAATTCATCAGAATGAACATCAATGTTCGTTGGGAAACTAATCGTCAGATTTTCACCTTTGAAGGTGTTATGGGTAGTTGGTGGTGAGTCATTAGAGACAATTGGGACCGGAGTAGTGGGTCTGAGTGAAGAGATAAAGTTTGACAAAACCCGATCTTCGGGGAGATTTTTGTCTGATGGGAGGCTAACTGGGATTTCCAGTGGGACGCGAAGTGACGGCTGTGTGGATCTAAGTACAGGGAAGTTTTGATTGTTAACTTCTAAGGCATAATCCTTAGAGTTGACAGCAATGTTGGAGGGGTCCCTATCCAGCATTGACGGTGTGTTTGAAGGGTCAGTGGGTGGAATAACCCACCCATCACTCACCCAGTCATTAGACGGGTGGAAAGAAATGGCAGAGCTGTTCCAAAAAATGGTAGACTCATTTGAGTCCCTAGTGTTTGAGTTGAGGGACAACAGGGTGTCATCGGGTACTCTAGTGATTCCCAAAGGAGTGGAACTTAAATTGAGATTCAGTTCTACAGAGGATTCAGGTGCTAGACTGTGCGGTCTCTTATGAGGTCGTAAGATCGGCCTTTGGGGCTTAGGAGTGTACAAGTCAGGCGTTGTTGACACACTGGTCTGTGAGATTTCTCGCTCAAAAGAGTGATCTGTTGCGCGGTTCGTTGCGCGGTTCAATCGCCCGTTGCTTAGCAACGGCGGTTCATCGGCCGGTAGGATTTTATCAGAAATCGATTGTTTTTTATTTTCTCTACCTTTTTGGGGCTCAATGTTGTCTAATGTAGTGGTTAGAATACAGTGGGACGAAGTGGGAGGCGTTAAATAAATAAATTGGTCCTCCGACTCAGTCGGCGGCAATCGGGTGTTTCCGGCGGGAATCGGCGGAATTTGACTTTCGTCGATTACCGCGTTATTTTTAACTCTGGATGCATTTTCGAATGCTAATTTCAGATTATCTCGCAAGATATTCATGTTCAGTTCAGAAATATTCGAGGAGAAAGAATTTGAAATATTTTGACCTGTTTCGGAAGAGTTCGGGAGAACTCGGGGAGGTCCGGAAGTGTCAACCGTTACGCCGGCCTCGGAGGTCGGCGCCGCCGAGGAGATGGCGGAGTTCGCCGCGTTTTGCTTAAAATAACGCGTAATGGAAGGCTGTTGTAGGATTCTCAAACAAGTTGATAGTGACTTAACATCTCAACATAATATTAAAGTTGCCGACGCGGTCAAACATATGGTAACCACTAAAGAGATTTCAGAGAAAACGGCCGACTATCTTATTCTAGAACGCCCAAGAACCTCTAAACTGTATCTGTTACCGAAAATCCATAAAAACAAAATTCCCCCACCTGGACGACCTATTGTCTCAGCGAATGATTCACCTACAGAACGCATTTCACAATTTGTCGACCATTTCATTCAACCACTAGTCCCACACCTACCATCTTATGTTAGAGACAGTGGACATTTAATCAACATCATTAAAGATCTAAATTTACCTGATCATTCTATCCTCGCCACTCTTGATGTCACTAGCCTCTATACGAATATCCCCAACTCAGAGGGGATTGAAGCTGTGGCACAACACTTATTCCGGGCAAGGGACCCCTCTGAAAACCCCACTAACTCATCTATCTGTAAACTATTAGAATTAGTCTTAACTCTAAATAATTTTGAGTTTGACAACAAACACTTCCTACAAATAGGCGGCACAGCCATGGGCACCAAGTTAGCCCCTTCCTTCGCCAACCTCTTTATGGGGGCTTTCGAGGAAAAATACGTTTATTCATATAAAGTCCAACCTTTATTATGGAAAAGATTCATTGATGATATTTTCTTCATTTGGACCTATGGGGAAGAATCCTTAGACGAATTCATCACTCATCTAAATTCTCAACACCCCACAATAAAATTCACTATTGAAACTTCCACTCAGGAAGTCAATTTTTTGGATCTCACTATTAGAAAGGCTTCAGAAGGCTCCCTTTCCACTACACTCTACTGTAAACCTACTGACAGCCACAACTACCTTCTATACTCTTCTGAACATCCGAGACACATACTCCGAGGAATCCCTTATTCTCAATTCCTCCGCTTAAAACGAATCTGCACTTTTGAGACAGATTTCTTCAAAAATTCTCTGATGCTTAGCACTCATTTCATACGACGAGGCTACCCAAAACACCTTATTCAAGAATCGTTTACAAGGGCATCCGATATAGACAGAGACTCCCTTCTGGGGAAAGACCACCTACTTGGTTCCTTACCCAAAACAAAGAAGAATGATGTATTTTACTGCATCACCACTCACAACCCCAAGAACCCGCCCATAGCGGAGATCATACGGGAAAACTGGCCATTACTGGGCCGATCAAAAACTACCCGTAATATTCTCGACTCCAAAATTATATTTGGACTTCGCCGCAATAAAAACTTAGGCGATTCCCTGGTCAGAGCGTCAACTCGAGACCCGACCAGGAAGACGGGACTTAGTGGTCACCCGTGCAACCGACCTACCAAATGCCGTTATTGTCCTTTGATAAATACGTCAAAAAAGGTCAAATCACAATGGGATGACTCCACCCATACCCCTCTTTTTAATGTGAACTGCCAGAGTAGCAATGTGATCTATCTCATCACATGTAAAGAATGTGGCATTCACTATGTTGGCCAAACCAAGAACCGTTTACTCACGAGATTCCAAGGCCACTTCAATGACATAAATCACAACCTCGACACAACAGTGGCCAGACACTTCAACAGCTGCCCACCTGAAAACCCGGGTCTCACTCGAGGCCTCAACATTTCGGTCTTATCTTTTATTAAGGCCCCACCTGACTCTGTGACCGCTCAGCTGGAGCGAGACAGAGAAGAAAAGCGCTGGATGCAAAGACTCTCATCCATCGTACCCAAGGGTCTGAATTTAATGGATTAATCCATGTCTCCGCCATATTGTTTCACTCCGTTAAAAAAAAAAAAAAAAAAAAAAAAAAAAAAAAAGAAATGTATCTTCTATATAAATATTCACGGAGGGAAGTTCAGGTTAATTATTTTTGTCATGAGTAATTAGATCATTCTACATTCAACCGTTATTAATATACACGTTATTTAACAAATGATATCTATGATAGGGACCTTCCATTAAGTACATGCCCATCTATAGTGAAGGGGTCCGATTCTTTTTTTTTATATACAAATATGCGAACATTGTAGTACAAATCCAACGCATATTTTGCCCAAGCCCTTGGTTCGGAGTCTAAAATTTTAGAAAATGTGTGTACATATTAAATATAACATCCCACACAGTTATTATTATTTTATTTTGACAGGTACAGGCTGAAAAATGTCTAAATGGCTACTTTTGATGTGCGTTGCTGTAGGATGTACTCCAGCCATATACTGTGAATCAGAAGATTCAAATGGATCGGAGGCCACTGTTCAGCGCTTCTTTTCAAAGATTCGCGACATCATCACCTTCAATGGTTACAGCAGATTTTTGGAGGTAAATATACCAAAACAACAGAATTTCCTAGCCAAACATGTGACGTTATTATAACATTGCAGCAACGTTCTGGTGTGACGTCCTAACCTCAGCAAAAAATAATGTTATGATAATGTTCTGATTTTGTGAAGTTTCAACTTCACCATCAGTAGCATAATTGTTACATGCCATCTTAGTAGGTAACAGACTGACTAAAAAATGTGGTTGCAGAACGTTTCTGTTACGTTGCAAATTGGCTGCGTTAGAATAAGATATATTGCAACCACATTTTTCCAATATTAAGAAAAATTCAGTTTGCAATTTTGAACAATATGACACTAATGATTGTGTAAGTTACATATTTAACACTAACGCTATCTTTCATTTACCTATTCTATATTTTTGATACATTTGTGTCTGATATTTTGGATTTTTGCAGTTTTGGCAGGAGTTTTCATCTGGTCAAAGGGTTACATTATGTAGAATGAAAGTTTAGACATTCAGTAGTATTACAACACATTAACACTTGGTGTATCATGGCGCATGTGACGGTACCGGTAAACACCCAGCCAAGATGCGACGTAACAATAACCTTTTATGTTATTGTGACATTCTTATTAAGTATTAGCCTCATAAATAATGTTACCAAAACATTATCAGAATGTCACAATGTAATGATGCTGCAGTTGGTTGCAGTGACGTTATTGGGAGTAATCAAAAGAAAGTTGCTGCAACCAAACAGTGTAATGTAACAAGAATCAATCGAGAACGTTGATGCAATATTATTAGAATATCTTATCCATGGCTGGGTATACATACATATGCATATATACCTCTCATAGTGCTCCCCTCTTTCCCTATCCATTGAAGGTAAATTCACATAAGAAAAACTTCAATAATTTAATTACTTGGTAGATGATTTGCAAAATTTCTTCACTCGTCACTTAAATGTTATAAACAAAAAGTATGCATTACCCTGCGATCTCTTTCCATCACCTGTGTTAGTTCTTGAGGACGTAATTACAGTAGTTTTTTTTTATCTGGAAAGACTCATCATCTATGTTAGTTGTTGATGTGTTACCTCAAAATGAATGTCCTTTTGTTTAAAATAGCCACTTTTTGTCTCAGTTTTTGGAACAGGAAGAAGCCGGGTGGGCCAGGTTCAAAGAACTATCTGGATACTTTGGAAACGCCAGGGAAGAGACAGACGCCGATAAGGTAACACATGCTTCAAATATTGATTGTTGTTATACTACGCCAATCCCAGTTTACACCACCATTCAGGTTTACTACGAAAATTTTTCAAAATTGCTTCCATGCTTATTCCCTGAAGAGACTTAGAGAATACTAAATTAACAAATTGGTTGACAGGTTGCTCCTAACATTTCTAAAATGTGACCTCACATTTTGGACTTTTCCCCATAGGAGCCAATGGTAAAGCCTGCCAGTCCAACATATAATATAATGTCCAATCCTATTTTGCCCTGAAATACTGCATATTTATTGGTTAGCAAACTTGCAAATCTGTCAATTGATTAACTTTAAGAAATGGTAATGTTTTAGCAGTATTTGGGGATATAGAAAAACACAATTCTTGCTTATTCAAGTAATCCCAAGTCTAGGAAACAAGGATGGCATATATTTCTATTTTGCCCCACCCTTGTCCAACCACTGGATATACCCAATGCGGGATGGGCTTATTGTAAGAATTAAGAGATATGTTTTGATTTCACTCTATATTTCTGTAAGGGATTTTTTGAGATCAAAGTTCATACTGGCGTAAGAAAGCTACATCGAGACTGCCCAATAAATCTCTAATAAAAACAACATCGTTCAACATACTTCTGGAGTTGGGTTTTTGTGTGATTACCTTTATTTCAAATGGAAAAAGTCTTAAAATGTTAAACTGATCATGCTCAAATACAAGTTTTAGAGGCATTCGTTTGATTTGGATTTATTTTGGAACAATTATATGAACTCATTTGCCAATAAAGTGATTTTAAGTAATATTCTTTCATTGAAGTGAGATGTTTCATACCTTCCTCATTACTGAATATCTTGATATCAAATATCAAAACACTGTAATTATCATGTTTTTCTTTACTCTAGATTTTGAACCGATTGACCAAGACTTTCTCTAACATACGACACGGACAAGAGCCCTTTCTGGAAGCCCTGTTACACCAGAGGTCCTCTGGTGAGTCCTTACCGAGGCAATGTGGACCCAATCTACCAGATCTAGCAGATGATGTTCACCTTAAGATAAAGGTAAACTGACTTCAGTCATTAACCCTTTAAGCCTGCATAACATCACATACTATATGACAGCTAACAGGATGCTATCCCACAAACAGATCCTATCCCACAAATATTCAGGATTTGCGGGATAGCATCCACATCAAGATGTTATCCCACATACAGATGCTTTCCTTCAAACTGGTTTGTTGGATAGCAGCACCAGGAAGACGCTATCCCACAACCAGGCTGCTATCCCACAAATGTGCCCTATCCCTCAAATTGCTTACTTAGGTATCAAGAACTATTATTGAGAATAGGCTGTGTCAGTCAATATTGGTTGGAATAGGTCAACAGTGGTGAAAATGGGTCAACATTGGTATGTGAGCATAGTTAAGTATGAACAAAAGGGTTCAAGATAGGTTCAAAAGGGTCATAAATGAATAAAATCAAAAACTGATGTTGCCAAAAATGATATTGTCAAAAAGTAGCGTGTCAAAATGATAATCATTAACAAAATAGACACCAACAACATTTCTTGATTCAAATAATAATTAACTTCTCACCCCACCTGGTGGCAACAGCTACATTACCGAAAACGATTATTTCTAAATGTTGGCCCAAATAATCTCCCCTGATGACATTGACCCAAATTTTTGATGACATCATTTTAAAGACTATCAATTTGGGTTAAGGTTTTTCATGATTCCATTTGGGTTTACATCAGTTTTGTTGATTGAAAATATTTGTCACATTGTTCTGATTGGAGGTGCTATCCCTAAAATATTTGTGACTTAGCAGCTGTTTGTATATTAGTCTCTTGTAGTGATGCTATCCAACAAACAGCTGCTAAGTCACAAATATTTGAAGCTTAGCATCAATTATACCACAGAAACTATCCCCCAAATATTTGTGACTTAGCAGTTGTTTGTAGGTTAGCATCTTGTAGTTGGGAGTGGCTAAACACACGACAATCGCGCACGCGGCAGTCGCGTATATGCAATTTCTTACATATGCAGATACATAGTCCGTGTATAATGTAGCTTTGCTTACATACGCGGACATAAGGTAAAGTGGTTTGTATCATATTTCTAAATTCAGAAATTAGATCAAACCTGGTAAAGGGAAATAGGGGGGTTCGGGGGCTCAGCCACCGATTCAAACACATTTCTAAATGGTTTGATGATATGATATATAATCATTTGATATAATGTCCGTGTATACAAGGATAATTGTGTGCGTGTACGAAGTTGTTTGAAAATTCATTCATTATAGGTAGAAATATGACAATTATTCATTAATTTTCTATAGTTTTTCCAAAATTGGTAAGGATTAGCCTGCAGGTGCTTAGAATACCATAAATGAGTGATCTAGCGTACGGTGAATTAGAACACCAAAAGTCCGCCAAAATCAGCTGCCAGCATACAATTTGGGAGGAAGGTTTTACCCACAATTTCGTAAATTCCATTAGCAATGCAAGCGATTGAAAATCGCCACTTCAAAGGTGTATCAGTAGAAAATTGCTTATGTAGTCTCCCTATCTAGAGTACAGGCTTAAAGAATTATCCTCCAGACTAATGCAGTTCTCCCATTCAGACTAATGCAATTCTCTTATTCTTGCACCCACAATTTGATTATTAGGGTTTGAACAAAAAAAGAAATGTCCTAAAGAAAGATTCACTTAAGGAGAATGGCGCCATTTTCCAGATACCCCAAAAATGAAAGTTCCTCAATCTAATTCATATTTTGCAGAAAGACTCAATAATACAATTAGATTTCATAAATTGTATAGAAAATTGGCTAAAGGGTATAGTTTTCAAGGGAGAAGTGGGGAAACATGACTAATTTTGAGAAAACTTTGCAAATGCTGAAAAATTAAATTTGGAACAAAAATTACGTTTCTTCTGTCACTCTTTTAATATAGGGTGTATAAAGGCATATTATGCATCCAAATTATTGTAACAGTATCAGGAATAAGATGAAAATGTCAAAATACTTTTGAAGTAAACATTTCAGTGAATTTATAGAAAAACAAATGAATAACTATTTTCAGCCATTTTTAGGTTTTTAAATCGATATTTTTCTCTACTGGCCAAATTAGTACGGTGACCCCCTGCTTTTTTGGCTGGATATGATAGCCTACATCCATATGCATGTCATATTAACTTTAACAGCAATTTTCAATGTTCAATTTTTTTGTGTCAAACTTTATTTTTGAATTTTTACATTTTTGAACTAGTTTATTTTATATAATTTAAAGTTATAAACATATATTAAATCATCAAATTTTACAAAAAACTTTTCTTTTTCATTTGAGAAAACATGAACACATTTATTGAAAGCATTAGTCTTGTCATAATATTATTTCTGTGAAAATAATTAGCAAATGAAATCAGATTTTAAAATCTATTTTGCAAGACTATTTTTGAATAATTAGCATATGTTTAGACAACTTTAGTGAAAAAGTTTGCACGGTGACCCCAGGTTATTTTTACCCCCCCCCCCCCCGAACCAACCCACCTCCAGTGGCGGATCCAGGGTTCTGAAAGGGGGGTGGGTGCTATTGGAAAAATAATCTTCCTTAATAACATTTTGGCAGATCTTTATATTAGAAAAAGTCTGAAGTTGGCCAAAAAAGGAAGGGAAACTCGCCCCTGCGCTCCCCTCTAAAACCGCCACTGACCTCCCCACTAAAGGCGATATTCCACTATCCTGTATTTGCTTGTGGCCACAAAACGGCCGAAAACTTGTTTGAGAGAAGGCGCTGCAAGGTGGAATATAGGTGTGTGTTGTAGGTGCTTGCGGTAGATGCTATTTTATATTAGTTTTCTAAGGGTTTCTTGCGGTCGGGGATACCAACATGTTGATATCAAAGCCGCAAATTGCTTGCGGCATCCTTAAATAGCGGCCGCCAATGCAACCTACCACAAAGTGGAATATAGCCTTAAACCCGCACATGATATATATGTATATATAATATATATATATATAATTATAATTATAATTATAAACAAGCCCATAGCCAGGGGGGGTGACGTTGTTAGGACGCTATCCTACAAACAGATGCTATCCAACAAATGTTTGTGGTTTAGTGACTTTTTGCAGGATAGCATCACCACAGGATGCTAAGCTACAAACAGATGCTAAACCACAAATATTTGTTGGATAGCATCTTTCCAAAAATAGACACTAAGTCATAAATATTTGTAGCTTAGCATCCTTTTGTGACTTTGCATCACCACAAGATGCTAAGCTACAAACATATCTGCTAAGTCACAAATATTTGTGGGATAGCATCTCTGCACAGAGCTACATCAAAGTATTATACAGTAAAGTTACCTTTTGTGTAGAATTGAAAGGGGGTGTCAGGTCTCTTATGTATTATTAGGTATCTCGGAGAGTTTTCAATGGCTCAACATAGATTCATGGTGTTGTAACCCACTGAAAGGGCGGAAAAAAAGAATAAGAAAGCTGTTTTGATCTCCTTCATTAGTGTATTATTAGATTTTTTATTAATTTTTCTATATTTAATATTTTGATGGATTTTCAGATTTTTTCAAGAAGTGGAGTAAAAAGCACACTTTAAGTGCTATGTTTCACAATTAAAAAATCAAAATATGAAAATTGTGCATATGCTATGTGATAGTTCTAGACCTAAAGTATCTCACTGTGTGTGTGATAAAGGCCCCAAGAGCATGGCGAAAATGCAAGAAAAATGAGAAAAGTCATCTTAAATAGTGATTTTTACCAATTTGTCACAATCTGAAAATCCCAAAATATGACTCTAACAAACAACCACACTTGAACATGTTCCCAAAAATTGTCATTATTGTCCTATATACCATTGAACTCCTCTTAAATAAAACTTTCCAACAGTATGAGTATTAATATGATCAGATTCAGTATGTGTCCATGAGTGATGCCTCAATATGGTCATTTCTGGGGGAATTTTGACATTTTTTGGTTGAAAAAATGCACTCTCAGGATACCTAATTTTATATGACTAAAAATCAAAATCTGAAAAAGTTACATAGCCTGGGGGATACATCATGACCTGAGGTTTCTCACTGTATCTATGATAAAGCCCCTAATACCATGGCGGAAATGCAAGGATAGTTAGAAGTTACCTTTAGGATATGTCATGTGTGACAAAATCTGACAGCTCACAAAAAATGACTCTAACAAACTGTTAAAATTGAGTGTGTTCCAAAACTTTGTCAGTATTGTACTGTATACCATTGAACTCGTCTTGAATCAAGCTTTCCAACAGTATAAAGATTGTCATGGTCAGATTTAGCATATGGCGATGGGAAGTGAGTGAAAATGGCTCTTTTTTAGGGGTTTCTTATATTTTTCAGGGGAAAAAAGCAACTCTCCGAGATACCTAGTATTATGCCTTAAAACGTTAAGTTCCTTATCTTTATTTTAATAAAATGTCCAATAAAATAGATAACTAGTATACTTTTGTCTAAACATTTTTAGCTTACTATTCAGGGAAATGTGAGATGAGAAATCATGGAAAATAATGCAATTTTCAGTGAGTCGGGATGATTCAGGGGACACCTTCTAGTTATCGCTATATGAGAGGTGATAGACATTAACCTTTTTCTAAAACTTTGGTCTTTTTAGTACGATCTTCAAAGAATATTGACAGAATTTGTGAAAAAAGGGTTGTGTGCAACAACTAACAACTAGGTATACAAAAATAGGTTTTATGTCCTGCAAATTGGAGAATCAATTAATATGAGTGAGTTATCATTCTAAACAAACCAATGTTTGTTTATCTTTATCTATTATCCTTTACTGCTATGAAGTGACAAGGGGCTGAACAACTCAAATCTTATTTTTGCTTTTTGAATTTATTTTGTTAATAGTTTATCATATTCAAATTTCTTTTGATACGGAATAGAAGTTGCAAAATGAAAGTGTGATTTAAACTTCCTAAATAAATTATATATTTGAAAATTCAAAAAGGTTAGTCCTATGTCCTCTAGGAGTCTGCAGTACACCTCTCTTCCAAACCCCAATGAAATAATCTTCAAAATTGGTTTGCTATCTTTCAGCATAAATCTGTAGGATAGCATCCATTGGTAGGATAGCATCTTGTTGGATAGCATCTGATTGTAGCTTAGCAGCATATGGGTTCTGCTAACTGACAAAATGCTTTGTGGTTTAGTGAATGTTTGCATGATAGCGTCCTGACATGGATGTTAAGTGACAATTAGGTTGTATTTGTGGGACAGCATCTGTTTGTAGGATAGCGTCCTAACAGATGTGGGTTATGGGTCAGCCCCCCAAGGTGGGCCAGGTCCACTAGTGCTATTTGAAAAAAATAATACTTGAGTTTTTCCTCCTCCCCTCTTATCCTGGCCCTCTGATACCCCTGTACAACCTCTCTTTCCCCTGTTGGCCCTCTGCTATCCCTGTAAATACTATCTCTTATGTTTTACTGCTCTCTGATGAATATGCCACATTCGTGACATCAATATCGTCCTCAGATAACATTCTAACATCGCAAAATACGTCATTGGCTACAACATTACTAGGCCAAGGGGTAGAGCCCCAAACCTTCACAACCCATGGATGATACCCTGACTGTTATTTTACTTCTAGAAGGTTTACTTTTTGGAAATGGTCACACACACCCCCCCCCCTCCCCCACCCCCCCCCCCCCCCCCCCAATGAAAAGTTCTGGATACGGTCCTGATAAATATCCATTTGCTACAGGTATCCAGAGGAGCTTCCTGCTTTCTTCACCCAAATAACCAGCCACCCGTGGTAGGCCAGCGGTCCCTCCTATCGCGGGCCTCGGGGGTCCTGGCTCGGGAGGCGAATAGTGTGGGCGACCACCGCCAGGTTCTCGCCTTCACCGCGCTAGACGGCAGCACCGTCCTGTACCCGGGCCTTAACGTTACCGCCGCCGACTTAGATATACCTCAAAGGTAAGAAATGCATATTTCTTTTTAATGCACTTCTCTTTTCAGAATGAAACATATTTTAAAACTTGTTTCCATTTAATGCCTGAGTTACATATAACTTATGCCAATATTAAAATCGGTTTTCACTTATTCAGATACAGTGAAAAAGATAATCAAGTTATTCTTTTAATACAAGATAGTGATTCAGAAAAGGATGAACAACATTATTGGTATAGCGCTAACTAAAGAATCAGATAAACCAAAATATGAGACGATAACCTACAAATCATATAATTAGCAACACAAGAAATAAGTAAATATACTCACACATAGATATAAAATCACCGGCGGTAAATGAACAACTCCTACACCAATATAATGTGCTATTATTACATTGATCTCAAAAGCTCCTACCTTGAGAACTACACTTGTAATACTAGATTAATCACAATTTTTTCTTTGAAATTTTCCCACTAATCTTGTAATATACATAATAATTTGTAAGGATTATAAATAAAATGGCAGCCTGGAGTGTCAAATAAGTTAGAAAATGAGGTGATTAACTTTCACAACTCCGGCAGGTCCTCTGTTTCATACAGTTTTTTGTATTCAATTATTATGTGCATGCACTAGCAGATAAGTAATAAAGGTGTTTATCTTATCATCAATAGTCATAGGCCTACTGTTCAGTAAGCCAAAACCAAGATATTACAAAAAAAAGAGTGGTAGTTGTATGTAATTCTCCCAACCAAAGATAGCCAAACTTTTGAGATTTACCTGCAGGTTACCCTAAATCAGTGTGCGTTCTGGGTAATATGTCGACAAATCATGAGGCTTTAACATATCAAATTTAAAATTGTTATTAACCCTTTCCAGACTGAGGAGAAGCCGTTTTTTTCACTTTTGATATTGACATATGAAAAGGAAATGCTTATTATAGCTGGTATTCCATGTAGATGTTGGACATATTGTACATCATTAAAAAGCTTATTACTTATACATTATGAATGTATGACTTGATTTTAAAAATTCTAATATGCGTGTCATGTGACCAAGGTCATGTGACCTCCAAATTTTCAGGAAAAATGACAAATTTTAGGCTATTTTTCAGATAATTGAAGAAAAAAGGGTTAAATATTGATTTTGTAACAAAATTTTGAATTGAGAAAATAAAGTTTATGAGAAATGAAAGAAAATGATGCATATATTTCTTTCATAAGTAGAGGAAATATGAAAATATTGATCAGTGAAAGAATGTAGGTCCGACGTGAAAATGGGCAACAATATCATGATTATTCTGCATTTTTTCAATTATAGGCAACAAAACCCCCCAAAATTTGAAAAAAGTATGATTTTTTCATATCAAAGGAACTTTTATGAAGAGGAACATAATTTAGCAACACACCAATTCATTTTGAATGGTTTGTAATTGAATATTTTGGTAAAATTTGGATTAGAATGATGACTATGCATAGCGTCATGTCATTTTTGCACTTTCAGTGAGGTTTTGACCAATTTACCCCATTTGTATATTTATAGTGGTGCCTTTCATGTCATAATTAGTCCATTGAAATTAGAATATTCAATAGTACATGCTACAATATCCTTGAAGTATCAACAGAATATGCTTTTCCAGTATGACACTTATGTATTATTTCAAAATTTGTGAAATTATGTCATGATAATGCAATGTAATTGACATTATTATGCTTCCCAAATATGGATTTACATCTAGATAATGCTAAAAAACCTAAAGTACATGCGTTTAAGGGTTAATAAAATATATTAATAATTTCATTTGGAGAAAAATACTGTTTTAGGGCTGTATGTACCACTCGTTCTTCAAATTAGACCAAAAAGATTAAGAGAATTCATTAAATATTGACTGTAGGGTGAAGAAAACCATTCATGGTACATATATGTACCAAATTTGCATTGGCAGTCTGGAAAGGGTTAATAATGTAATTATTTGTTCTTCAATAAGGTGAAAAACGAGCGATCATTATTCTTTAATTTGTATACATATATATTCAATATTTTCAAAGTAGTTTGAAAATGTATTCATTATAGATAGAAACTTGTTTATTTTCTATTGGTTTTCCAGGGTTCTTGTCGATAAAATTAGTCAATCTTAGCCTGGAGGTGCATACAATACTGTTATTTAGCTATCCATGGTAGGGAGAATTGTAATCGTAATTGATACCCATGTCATTTATGATTATCTGAAGGCAGTGGTTGGACGGGTTCCTGCACCCCATACCCAAAGACATCGTGTTCCTGCTGGAGACTTCAAGCCTGATGACCAGGCCCCTGACCAACAGGACTGGGTGTGAGTCTAACTGTAGGGCCATCTCCCTCCTGACTGATGCTGTGTACGCCCTGCTCAACAGCCTCTCCACTAAGGACAGGGTAGGTTGACCTGTAACAAAATACACTAATATTTCCTTTTGTAAATTGATTACATGGTTTCAGATTATCAAAGTAAAGGTTCCTTGAAAGATTTGAATTGATATACATCAATATACGAATATTATTTTGAATAAGTAACCACACTGTTAACAAAATTCCGTCAAATTTATGGTAAAGTACTGGCAACTATGTTGCTGAACTTTTACTGTAAATTTAACGGGTGACAGTAATTCTGTGTGACTGTATTTTTTACAGGTGAACACCGTTTAAGTTCAACAGTTACATACTGTAATACATACAGCAGACTTTCATTCTTATGGATCAAAACCGTTTAAGTTCAACAATAATATACTGTATTACATACTATGGTAAAATGCCATACAGTTTACACTGAATGTAATTTTAGCAGCATTGAAAGTTTTATCTTTCATGTAATCACACTACAGGATAATTTAGCCAATAACCAAGTACATCCTTTTTCACTCGGTTTAGCCTTGCATGGGTTGTTTGATTGTTGGAGGTAAAACCTACAGGGCTATAGCTGAGTTCTCATACTAAAAAGGTGTCTGTGTGTTAATCATACTGAAAAGGTGTTGAAAAACTTCTTGTAAATGTTTTAGGGTGTTCTGGTTGGTTGGCAATACCAAAAATAACAGACCAATGAGGTGATTATCCTAATAACACTATAAAAGCCTAAAATCTTACATTTTTAATCACAAAGTTCCAAATTCCTAAATGTATGATACTGATAGTACCATTACTGCATAGTAGTAATTTGATAACATGACTAGCCGAGGTTTGAATCGGGGATCCCTCACATATAAAGCCTGTGCTCTACCACTGAGCTATGGAGGCCTGTAGGTAGACAGAGCCCAGCTTTGCTACTGAATAAGTAGGAGTTTGAAAGTAATGACCTAATATCTGTCTCATGTTGAACACCTGTATAGTAGTACTGATCCTACTCATTGGTGCTGACTATGACAGTGTACACCTCATGCAGTCCAAGTTAGCTCAGTTGGTTAGGCTTCTACCTTTATGTGGAGAATGTGGATTCTAATCCCAAAGTGTCCATTTTTGTTTTCCATACAGTATACAATTGCCAAATACAGTATATTACTGTGAGGCTAATTTCAGTAATAAATACGGTTATTTACTGTAAATTGCAATGATATTATGGTAGATAGCCATAACACAAGGTATTATACTGTTGAGGTTTACAGTATATAACTGTCAAAGTTACGGGTTTTTTTAACAGTGCATATACCTTTACATTTCCTGAGTCGGTTGAAAATTCATCCATTATAGATGGATAAATAGCAATTATTTACTTATATTCTATAGTTTTTCCATGGCTTTTGTCGACAAAATTAACCTGCAGGTTTTAAAAAACTGTAAATCAGCTATCCACGGTAGGGAGAATTATTTTGCGAAAAGGATATGCCCATCCCACAATTGTCTCTACAGTACCGTCTGTAAAAGGCACATTATATACAAGGAACATGATCCAAGTCCTCAACTCAAGTGGCTAAAAAAGACTAGAATTACATTAATTTCATGTATTGTCCATCACACTCTGAAGCTAACAGACTTAGACATTGTTTCCTCAATAGGCAGGCTTTTACCCTCTATGGTAATTTAACAAGTTTACATTTGATTCCTGAATCACATCCCTTTCACAAATTTAACCTGAAGTTCCTATTTGTTTGGAAATATAGAAATGTGGAAATAAATATAGTGATAACTTTTATACTTCCTTGTTATAGATATATTGGGTAGGCATATATAATTACCAATAACAGACAGTGTATAAAGATGTGTACTATTTGAAAATGAAGGTCCTGCTAGGAATAAGCAGGCTACCTCTTACCACCATCCTCCCCCTTCCACTCTGACTGTCTAGTACTCTCCTTCAGAATGCTGTTTTTAAGAAGTAAAACTATATAATTGAAACTCTAATAGTTCAGACAGAGAATTGCATAAACTTTGACAAGGGGTTTCAATATTTTTGAGAATTTATCTAAGGAAAGTCTGAGACGTGGTTATTAAAAAATGTTATTTATCACCTGCATATCCGGCGAGTGGTGCGTATTGGGGGCAGGGCGTATTGCCAAGCCGTATGCATCACTCTTCAGTATCAATTGTTATAACATATTTTGAGTAATGCTTGGGTGATAAAATAAAGAAGCACCTTTGAGGTTGTCCTCGGGTGGCTGTACGACCCATGGGGATCATATGAACCTCGGGCTTCACCCGCGGGACGTGACAATCCCCTATGGGTCATACCGCCACCCTCAGACGCCCCCTGTGGTGCTTCTTATTATAGTATTTTGATATGGGCATTCTGAATTCTATTTGTAAAGGTGGCAGTTGTCATGACCAACCAACAACACTTCGGACAATCAAGACAGGCTCCTCAGTCCTGCACCCAATCTGAGATGGCCTTTGTCACTAAGGACATGAAGAAGAATCTCCTACAGCTGATGGGTGAAATTAGACCTGGTGGCATTGGCTTCAACATCTCAGAAGCCTTTATGCGGGCTTTCAGATACTTCAGAAACGACCTCAATCCACCTGTTTCTGCGCATGGAAGAGGTTAGTTTCTACAATAATATATATAATATACAATAATATATCTCAAAGAAAGGGTAACCTTTTAGCAGTTTTTGTTACCTGTGGCCTGTTGCATTATACCTAATGTTAAGTTTAGATATGTTTACTGTAAGGTTTAGATGGATGTTATGTTTAAATATAAGATATAGAATTTAAGAATAGTTGTGACCACCACGTATGCTTGTTAAAACTAATTATCTTTGGTAAAATAGGGAAAAGTTTGGAAGAATAATTTGGATTGCCTCTACTGGCATGGGCCTAAATCTCACCGCTTAAAGTCTGACCTCTGCTCCCTTTCTACTGTCTGTCACCGTGTGTTGATTTCACGGCTACCAGTGCCTCTCCCAGTCAGTGGGGGAGGGGGCCTCCTGGGCCATCCAACCATGACTGAGGGAGGCAGGGGGTGATAACTGTGTAAGGAAGGGTCTAGATTGACCGTAAAAGGTCCCCCATGTAAATCCCTTGAATAAAACTGTTACTATTAACCTAACACTTAAGTAACAACAATTGGTAGGAAACAATAAAAGCTTTCCTTGTCCACTTTGATCGCTATTTCTACCTAAATTTGGTAGCACTCATATTCAAATTTAGTCTCAATTATATTCAAATTTGGTCCCACTCATATTCAAATTTGGTCCCACTCATATTCAAATTGGTCTAGGAAAGAGGGTTTCCCTTAGAGGGAGAACTACCTCCCTGTGTGTTTTGATACCAGCAATGGGTTATCATGCTGGGAACTTTCTTTGTCACTGGTTCCTGGCTAAATACACTAATATCTCATGGCTGATACCTAGTTGACTATAGAAGTCGTTTTCCACATAGAATTAGGAAGTCTGTAGTTAGTCAAAAAGATCATTGCTTGATATCTCTTGATACATTATGAAACATCATTTTAAGTTTAGACTACGGTGATGAGCAGCAGATTTACTAAAACTGCCATGTCTCTGGGGTCATTAATAATATTTAGACATGCTATATATCATTTAAAAGCTCAAACTTTTCTCTATCTCATGATATACCTTAGCGTATTTTATAGATTGAAATTCGAGAAAATAATGATAAAGTTGGTATTTTTTCACTTTTATTTTTTGAACTAATATTTCTGACTTAATATCATTTTCACAGTTTTGAAATTTTGTTATATTGTTAATAACTTTAGTCTTGAGGGAACAGTGTCTCAGATTCTTTATCTATACTCTAGTTTTGATTTTGTGACAAAAAACGGGAAACTTTTTGTATATTTTTTTCATTTTTTATAACTTAATTTTCTAGATTTCATAAAACCAAAACTAGGCCCTTAATACAAAATCTGAGACACGGTTCCCTCCATATGATTATCATCTACATGCATACAAAAGTTTATCAGGTTCCTTTCATTATTGACTGAGATATTTCAATCAAAAAAATTTCAGTATAAAACATCATTTTCATATTTCCAATTAATTTCCATTTCTATCCGTTTACCCATAGTTACATAATTTATATCATCAACATGTCAATTCAAACTAATATCTAATGATATATCATAAAAGGCAAAATAGACAATAGCAAAATAAGTATTTTAATTTTTTCCGAGACTAGCAAAATGGTCCGTCATCAAAGTTGTCTATCCTTAAGTGTATTCACTTCATTGACTTCATATTTCAGAGCGGATCCTGATACCGGTCTTTGCCTCGCGACCGCTTACAGAATCAGAATACGAGGAGACAGTACAGACTGTGAGGGTAGAAAATGAGGCAGTGAACAAAACAGTCTTGATCATGGGCTTGTACATAAAAACAGACCAAGGTGAGGTCAAAACATGCAATTAATTAGTTTATAAAATTACCCTATATCAATGGAATAACTCCCTGGGGTAAACTTAATGATGCAACCCAATATTCATCAGAAAAATGGATGTTTAGCCTTAAAACCTTGAAATATAAAATGTAAAAACTTTGCAATGCATATTGACAACTATCAGCTCATTGACCTATATCTGAAAGATAGACATTGATCCCTAAGAATGCTCATCATAAATTTTAACGCTGTTTTTGTGCATTAGTTAAAATGGCATTTATATTGAATGAAAAAAAAAGACTTAATACGTATCTAAGCTTATTATCACTTATGATATTTTGATGCTCCTCTGTTTTCCTTATTTATCTGCATCACTGATTGTTAAGTCACACTAAACTAAGATTGACAATTTTGGAACATTTTGAAAGATAAGGAAATCCGGCAATGACATTTTTTTAAATGAATTTTCATATGTTTGAACCTCTATGGATCTGTATATGGTGGTAATCATAGGTCTTTTCCGATTGCAGGGTCAAATACTACTGAGCTTAACTCTGAGAAACTCCTAGAAAGCATCACACATTGGCAAGTAAAGGTAAGAATGTTCAAAATTCCATCATTCGTATCAATAAAGACTCGTAACCCTGGCACACTGTTGTCTCCAATCAAATATATGGCCCTAGACCCCTTAATTTGATAGGTGATATGGCAATTTTAGGCATTAGCAGAACATGGGACATTGCTTTTTCTTAGATTGATAGGGCGACAACATGGCCTTTTACTAAATTCAACAGGGCGACATGGCCATTTTTTAAACTCAAATGTGATTTTGCCCCCCCCCCCAACCCAATAGACCTGTCCACTTTGCCAGCTAGCCCACCTTTATTTCTATGATATCAACATTCTTAGAAAAATGTTCATCATACTTGCTTCACAGTAATTTTCCTAGTATTATTACCCAAAACTAAACTTCATAAGCTTTTTCTTTCAATATGATGTTAAATATGTAGCTGTATGACTGGAGAGCAAAAAAGACATTTTCACATATATAGGGAACAGTGTTAAAGCCCTTCAGCTTTGCTCACAATGTCCATCCCTAAAATCACAAAAACATACCTTATTTTGGTTCACCTAAAATGGAGGTGAGTACCTAATTGAAAAATAAATTCATCCTCATTTATCAACACCTTATTGACTTGGAAAACAAGTTCTAACTCATTCACTCAGATTTGTGTCAGCACCTGACTTTGCAAAAACTGCAATTATGTCCAACCTCTGTATCATGCCAGCAATACATCCCAAATTGGACAGGTCTATGTGTAATGTAGGCCTTCAGGTCTGTTTTTAGGATGTCAGAGCCATCTAGTGTTAAAATCAGAACTATTTCCTGGATACCTCAGGTGTCTATGATATTAAGACCTGACAGTTGCTGTACTTACACAGATGTGTTTGTTTTACCAACTAAATGGATATCTTTGGTTGTGCATGATGACTTACATTATTTGATTTGATTTACATTTGTTTATTGAAACAGGGAGGAGGATACACGTCACTGAATTACAAAGTACACATACAGAAATTGTTCCACGACACATTTAGCAGAGCGACTCACCATTTTACAATTGCGAGCCATTTTCCACTTATAGGTAGGACCATACACAAATTTAATCATCAAAATACTTTTGAATGCCTCTTTTTCAAGAAACATCTTTACCATGAACCCGCGCAGTCCACCAACCTTCTTATTGCTAACTTGTTTTACATGAGTTGCTTCACTACAGTTTGATTTTAGGGAACTCCAAAAGGTCGTAAAACACCAGGGGCCATATCTTCATAACCGATTTGGCTAATCGATTAAAATTTGATGAGGGTCTCACATCTTAAGATTCTATATTTTACAAAAAGATAGCGAGGCCATTGCAAAATAAAGAGGCTTATTAAATGTAGATACTTTTTGTCCAAGATATAATTACTAGTGATAAAACAATAATCAAAATATACATAATGACCCCATTTAGTTTTGAAAATATGGCCCCAGAGCAGCCACACCTAATTAGGAAAGTGGAAATTGGTTAAGCTGAATCAAACTTATTTGGTGGGCAGGTTGTTTACCAAAGCATTTATTGAAGCATTATTTTGCTGTTAAAGTAAATTAGGTCTGTTCAGCCGAAAGTTACAGCCTATATAAGAGAATTACCTTTACAATTGGTTTCTATGTAAAAGAAAGTTCAAGAGTTCAAAAATAAATCTACTACTGCATTGGTACAATAATTCTAAGTAATATTACTCCATTTAAAAAGAAATTGTGCACAAGGTGCTCTCTTGAATGTACATGCATTTAAATTGTTTTAAAAACAGAAAATTTTCTTAGTTCTTAACAGCGCCCTCAATGGTAGCGAGTACCGTTAAATCTACATATTTCAACCTGTTAAGGTCTTTATCAGGATCGTATAAAAGACATTATGATACCAGTAAGGACAAACATAGATTACAAACTGAATAGAATGTTTGAATCCTTGTAAAATGTGAAAAATGTGTTTTTTAAAGGACCAACAATACAATACTGCAGCACTGCTCACACTCAGCAGAACAACCAGAGACAATTTGTGGGCCTACTCTGCTCCATTAGACCTACAGAGGACCTGGAGGCCCTCATCAGACAGACCATCCCAGAGTACATGAAGTCCTATGCCTTCATTGTGGATGGAACAGGGAGGTTCATACTACACCCAGCCCTCAAGCCAGCCCAGGAGCCTGACAGCTTTGTAGACTTTGAAACATTAGAGAAGTTTCCACAGGCTGGGAGTTTGCTACAGAGGATTGTGAGGTAATGTGGCTTAGCAATAAAATGATACATGCATTACTTGATTATATATATATATATATATATATATATATATACATACATACATGCATACAATCAATCAATCAATCTATTCTCCATGTTAATGATTAAATGAATAAATGTATAAAGAATTATTCTGTTTTTCATAACTCCATCCACACCAGTTCCTCTTCATGATGGACCTTTTTTTTGAGCTTATTTGATAAGGTCTTGATAGACTATTACAAGGACTGATAGTATCATTTATCACCCATACGACCCGCGGGCTTCACCCTTGGGTCGTATGTTGATCCTGTGAGTCGTCCATTGATCCTCGGATGAACCCCATGGGCCTTCTTATATTAGTATTTCTACCCAGTGTTCTCTACATGTCATTGGCCATGGAAAAGCTTTGTGCTATATTTCATAATTTTAGCAAGTATAGGTTGATAATTTGATACCATTATAACACCAAGTAGTCAAGCATAAAAAGCTGATTCATCACTATTGATATTGTAACATTATGTTTCAAAATGTTAAAGATATTGTTTTACTTGTTGTCCTTTAATGTACAGAAGAGAGAGGGTCAGTATTACTGTGGAGAGAAACTTCAGTACTCCACGCATAAACGACATCGTCAGAAGGGTACCATTACGTACTGTGAAGACTAACTACACATGTGCTCCAGTAAGTCTACTTTGGATCTTTTATTGCTAGATTAAGGTCTCAACAAAAGAGATACAAAGGAGAAAGTATTGATCTGAAATACAGAGCAGCTTCTAAAAAACAGGTTTTATTGAAATTTTATGGGTTTATCAAACATTTGAAGGTGACGTTTTATATAGACGTTTTATAAAGGATATATTATTTTGAAAATTGGAAACACATTCCAAGAGTTTAAACCAAGTTTGATTACTTAGAATGAATTAATATACATTGGCAAGAAATGCATTGTTACCAATGTCACCAGTGGACTAGCTAGTACTTGTAGATGTTATCACTAGCCTTGTTCTTGCCTTGTAGATATCAGGCACTGATCTATCAGTCTGCCTTGTATTCATGGAAGGTGAACATTATGCAGACATCAGAGGAACAGACACCTACCCCCAGAGGTTCTTGTACCACCGCCTGGACCTTATGCCACTTGCATACAGGGCAACCTGCCTGCATTACAACATGGAGGTCTACCTAAGTAAGATAAATTCCAAAATTAATATGGCATTAAAGGGAGCCAAAACCAATATAAACGACAACATTTTCAAAAATTTCAAAACTCAGATAATTATAGAAATATGATAGATGAGACTAGTTGAGGTCAATGGTAAAGTATTAGCTGTGAAAACTAGCTCAAACCAAAGTAGAATTCCATGAGAGGTGGTAAAATTTCCATTTGTTTGTAAACAAACCCAATTTTTGCGGATCCACATTAATTGAGTTGACCACATGTTATCAATGATTTTCTACCATATTTCATGGTTTAGATTTTAACATGGGCCACAAATAGGCTCAGGGAAAGAATTTTCACGATTATTTGAGTTTAGAAAATGTTGAATTTATTGGTTTTGCCTCCCTTTAAACTATATAATCATCCTACCATGAAGAGCTGATTTACAGTATTTTAAAGCCACTGTATCGTCTGTCAGAACGTCATAATTTAATATGTTGGAACCCCCTCACTCCCACCCCAAACCCATGACGTGACCAATAATTTTGACCAGTTTTGTTGTTGACAAAAGAACTTTAAAACTTTAGAAAATTAATGAATAATTGTGATTTGAACTTAAGAAATATCTAATGCAAATGGGTACACATTTAGAAAATAATGAACTTCAAGTCTTCATGTCAAACTAGAAATTGTGATGTTATCAATCAAAATTCCTATGCTACAGACTTGTAAGTTGTCTACATATTACCCAGCCTGCATCCTGATCAAGGTTAACCTTTAGGTAAAACTCAAGAAATTGGCTATCCATGGATGGGTGAATTGCCATCTAAAGGCTATATTCCGCAAGCCAATTTAACTTCTAATCTTAGGGAATTGGCAGTTGAGATATGGGTTAATCATAGACATGTTACATAACTATTATTGGAAAGGCTTTTGATTTTCTGTCAGAAGATATTGAAGATGCACGATTGTTTACAATATTTTTGGTGGTACAAAGTGATGAGATACCTAAAACTCTGCCTTTGGAATCGCATAATGGAAAAAAGGCTTAATGGATTTTCAAAGCCTAAATCTTAGTCTTTTGCATAATATTTTGCTCAAATCTTGAAATATTCATAAATATACATTGTATCTATAACCTTCAAACGATGTTTTACATGTAGGTTATCATTCACAGAAAAAGCTACATACATGCTGACGGAAAAAGCATACACGAACCCTTCGGACTACAAGGGTAGACATCAGACAGAAAGAGATGCCTTGGAAATAATAGAGTACATGTCAGATGCCAAGGGTGACATTGGGATCAAGGTGAGAGATTTGTTTCCACATAGTTAGACCAAATTATTTTTCTTCCATATAGTGAAAACTTGTAGCTAATGTAAAGGCAAGCACACCTTTTGTTGATGAGGACCTAGGCTGCACAGCTTGCTGATATCAGATGATAATAATTTACTATTAGAATTTTTGTTACTTAGTGTCAGTTGAGATTTTTGTCACATAGTCCCTTATAGTCTGGCGGCCAAGGAGCAAAATTCTGATTCTGTGTGCCATAAAAGGTTTATACCTGAAACCATTTCAGGATGCTAGAGGGGTCCTTTGGTCATAAGAAAATGCCTCTTGTCACCCCGTAGAGGTGTGCATGAAAGTGACAGCAGCCATTTTGTTTGACTACCCCCTTCAAAACATGACATGGTTTGAAACTGTCTTTTTCTGTAATAACCTAATCAATTTCTAAGCTATCCATTTCAAATTAGACATATCAATAGTGGATTAGGAGAGGAAGATAAAACATGAGTGACATTGACCTTATCCAAGGTCAAGGTCATCAAAATTAAGGTCAACTTTGAAAAACATAAAAATATGAGTGTTTTATTTTTTTCAAACTTCCCTAGTCTATGAGACATAAATTACATCTAAAACTATTCTGGGAGGTTAGAGAGGTCCTTTAGGCATAAGAAAATGACTGTTGTCACTGTGTGAAAGTTTGTGTAGGTGTGACAGCAGCCATTTTGTTTGACTACCTCCTTGAAATATGACCTAGTAACTGACGGTTTCTTACTCTAATAGCCTACCCAAATTTTAAGACATCCATTTCATATTAGATAAATCAAAAGTGGATTAATAAGGGAAGATAAAACATGAGTGACATTTACCTTATCTAAGGTCAAGGTCATCGGAATTAAGGTCAAACTTCAAAAAACATCAGAATATGAGTGTTTTATTTTTTCCAAACTGTCTTAGTCTATGAAATATGTATAAATTACATCTGAAATTATTCTGGAAGGCCAGAGAGGTCCTTTGGGCATATAAATATGCCTGTTGTCACCATGTGAAAGTTGGTGTAAATGTGACAGTAGCCATTTGATTGACTACCCCCTTCAAAATATGACATTATGTGAAACAGTCCTTTTCTGTAATAACCTAATCAATTCTAAGCCATCAATTTCATATTTGACATATCAATAGTGGATTAGAAGGGGAAGATAAAACATGAGTGACATTGACCATGTCATGAGTCAAGGTCATCAAAATTAAGGTCAAACTTTGAAAAATGTCAAAATAATCATGAGTGATAGGGGAAGATGAAACTTTTTAAACTTTCCTGGTCTATGAAATATGTATAAATAACATCTAAAACCTTTCTGGCAGGCTAGAGAGGTCCTTTGGGCATAAGAATCTGCCTGTTGTCACTGTTTGAAAGTTTGTGTGAATATGACAGGAGCCATTTTGCTTGACTACCTCCTTCAATTATGACCTAGTAAATGATGGTATGTTACTTTGATAGCCTACCCAATTTTTAAGCCATCCATTTCATATTAGACAAATCAGTAGTGGATCAATAATGACAAATAAAACATGTGTGAAATTGACCTTATCATAGGTCGAGGTCATCAAACTTGAAGTCAAACTCATCCAAATATGAGTGTTTTATTTCTTTCAACTATCATAGTCTATGAAATGTGTATGAATAGTACCATAAACTATTCTTAGGTGCAAGAGGGGTCCCTTGGGCAATGGTAAGTGCTTGTTGTAAATGTGTGTGTAAGTGTGACAGCAGTGATTCTGTTGGGCTTCTTCTTTGAAAATCTGACCCAAGTAAAACTGTTTTTTTCTATAATAGCTCAGGCAATGTTAAAATCATGAATTTCATATTAAACATATCATTAGTGTAGTGGTAGGAAAATAGGCAACATGAGTGACATTGACCATATCCAAGGTCAAGTTCATTACAAAAAAAACCATCAAAATCTGAGTATTTTATTTCTTCAAAACTATCCAATCTATGAAATAGGTAAGAATAACACTTAAAACTATTCTGGAGTGCTAGAGGGGACCTTGTGCATTGGTAAATGCTTACTGTCACTCTGAGTGTGTTTGTTAATTTGACAGAAGTCATTGTGTTTGACTTCCCATCAATATGTAAGGCCTCATTAGAAATAGCCTTCTTCTCATTTGCAAATCATTAAGCCATCTAATTCATATTGGATATAGGAAGAGTGCATTGGTAAGTGAGGGTTGGGTTACTATGACCGCACCCAAGTTCAATGTATCATGAGTCATGGGGTTCAGAGTATGGGATATGGGCCATTGCCATCCAGATTTTATAAGTCAAGAAACAAAAGTGGGGTGCAGTTAACTCAATGCTTGATATGTATTGTTAAAGGTCTAGGAAAAATTATATAGCAATTCAGCTTACATATGATAACTGCTCCATAATGTCATTTTCCAGAGTTTTCCAAAGCCTAGTACTATCTTTTATTACCTCGACCTGGACCTTTATAAAGGTTAGAAAATGTGGCTGATACAGATTGCTGATAAATTGGAGAGCCATCATGGGAAGATCAAAGGTCAAATTTCAAAGGGTGTAGTCCAACTAAATGGCTGCTGTCACTCAAACAGACCTTCACAGAGTGACAGCAAATGTTTATCAATGCCCAAGGGACCCCTCTAGCACCAAAAGCTAGTTTCAGCTATTGGTCATACTTATTTCATAGACTAGGATAGGTTGAAAGAAATGAACACCATATTAGGATGTGTTTTTTTTTAAAGTTTGACCTTAATTTTGATGATTGTGACCTCAGACCTCATGTTTCATCCCCCCCTTCTAATGCACTATTGATTTATCTGATATGGAATGGATGGCTTAGAAATCGGATAGGCTGTTATAGAAAGAGACCTTAACTTACTGGGTTACATTAAGGAGGTAGTCAAGCAAAAGGGCTGCTGTCAAATTTTCAGACACCTTAGTAAAGTGAAAACAGGCATAGTCATATGCCCAAAGGAACCTTCTTGCACCCCAGAATGGTTTTAGATGTTATCCTTATTATATTTCTTAGATTAGGATAGGATGGAAAAAAATATAACACTTATATTATGATGTTATTCAATGTTTGACTTGACGGCCTTGATGACCTTGACCTATGATAAGGTCAATGTCACTCATGTCTTATCTTCCCCTCCAATCCACTATTGATATGTCTTACATAAAATGGACAGCTTAGACATTGAGAAGGTTATTATAGAAAAGAACAGTTTCATACTAAGTCATGTTTTGAAGGGTGTAGTCAAAGAAAATGGCTGGAGTCACTCTCATACATACCTCTATGGAGTGACAACAGGCATTGTCTTATGCCCAAATGACCCCTCTACTTCTCAGCATAATTTTATATGTAATTTATACATATTTCATAGACTCAGCGATTTTGGAAACAATAAAACACTCATATTCTGACGTTTTTTGAAGTTTGACCTTAATTTTGATGACCTTGACCTTAGATAAGGTCAATGTCACTCATGTTTTATCTTCCCTTATTAATCCACTATTGATTTGTCTAATATGAAATGGATGTCTTAAAATTTGGGTAGGCTATTAGAGTAAGAGACCTTCACTTACTAGGTCATATTTCAAGGAGGCAGTCAAACAAAATGGCTTCTGCCATACCTACACACACTTTCACATAGTGACAACAGGCATTTTCTTATGCCCAAGGGGCCCCTCTAACCTCTCAGAATAGTTTTAGATGTAGTTTATACATGTATCATAGACTAGGGAAGTTTGGAAAAAATAAAACACTCATATTTTGACGTTTTTCAAAGTTTGACCTTAATGTTGATAACCTTGACCTTGGATAAGGTCAATGTCACTCATGTTATATCTTCTTCTACTATTCCACTATTTATTTGTTCAATATGAAATGGATAGCTTAGAATTTGATTAGGTTATTACAGAAAAGGTCTTTTTCATACTATGCCATATTTTGAAAGGGGTAGTCAAACAAAATGGCTGCTTTCACTTTCATGCACACCTCTACGGGGTGACAACAGGCATTTTCTTATGACCAAAGGACCCCTCTAGCACCCTGAAATGGTTTTAGGTATAAACCTTTCATGGCATACAAAACCCAGAAATAAGCTACTTTTTGGAGTTTGGCCGCCAGACTATTAAGGGTGACGCTAAGTGACAGAAATTCTGATTTTGACATTTAGTGCTTTTTGTCACTTAGTGCCTTAACAGGCAGTTACAATTATTTTCTTTTTCCACCTAAGTTGCTTGAAACCAAGTTTGCTTTTCCAACTTGTATAGTCATTTGCCACTCCCACAACTCCAAGGTACATACAACCAATTTTCCTTGTTTGTTGACAGATTGGTGTTAGGGAAATGGTCTCCGTGGTGAGCCAGCTCACTTGGATGTGGTCTAAAGAATATGAACAGATCAGTTTCTATGGGAAGTGGCTCTATGCTGGTTTCATCAACGGACTGTTCGTCTGTTTCCCTGGAACTCAGAGCGAAGATGACTATGACCACACCGAGAGACCCTGGTGAGTGTGTAGAAGTCACCTTCCATGAAATAAGTTTACAATTTTCTCTAAAATCTATGAGTTGCAAAGTTTGAGTTTAGCAGGCAAAATGTGAATTCAGTCAAAAAAATATTGTTAGACCTCTGGATATGATTAAAGGTAAACCCGGGTGACTTTTGTCAACTTTTGTCAATTTCAGTTTGTTCTGTACATTAAATAGCATCTTTTAAGGCAGAGGGGTGTAAGGCAAGAAAATTATCAGAGATTTATTTCAAGCTGAAATAATTATTGTTCTTTCTGCTTTTCAAACTAGGTACAAGTTAGCCATAGCCAATCCTGACAAGATTGTTTTCACCAGACCCTACAGGGATTATGCAGCAGGTGAAAAGGACTTTGTCATTTCAATTTGCAAAGCGATTACTACACGCATTACAACAATAAGGTAAGTTAGGTTTTGAGGATACTACAGGATTTTGGCTCTCTTAGCAGTTTGTTAACATCTGTAATCATTATTTTGTTTTATCTGTGTTATCCTAAAGTTTATGAGAAAATAGTGTAATTATTTCATTAATAAAGAAAATCCATGAAAATGGGAATTCTTAATCTTATTAAATGTACATCCTGATGAAAGTGTTAGGACTGCAACATGTTGATTGCTACTTAGTAATCTAGTAATAATCTAGTAATAATCTAGTAATCTGAAGAAAAAAGTTATATGAATATTTCCAGGCCAGAAAATTTGACACTTTATTTCAGTGTTCGTGTCTTTTATTTTTAGACAGACAACTTCAGACTTCAACATTGGAGTTCTTTGTGTAGACCATACACTGTACCATTTCAACTCCCTGGTTCACCAGTACATGCAAGATCTCTGTCCCAGAAAAGATCCCCAAAAGTAAGATATTTTTATACTTATACAAGTGGCCCGTTGCACGATGATTTTCGTAACAAGGAAAATAAAAAACAACAAAACATTTCCTTGTTACTTTTATCATAACAACGATACATTTTTATCTATATTTAGAATGCCCTCAAAGAGCTGTAACTTTTACTGATTTTTTTCAAATTTTTTCCCTTTTTATAACAATTTACAGATTTCAATTTCATTCGTTAGAACCAGAGATATTGCATTTTCGTTACAACGAAACATTTCGTTGTTAAGCAAAAGTTTGTTATGCTTTCGTTGTTTGATCCTCACAACAAAAATCCATTTTGCAATGGGCCAAAGGTCTATTTTTGAAACCCATTGGGAAAAACATTCAGAGTCAAATTGTGTCCATAAACATTATTGCGAAGGCCTCACAATAATATCCTGATCATATTTTGATCATATCACAACCTCAAAAATATAATTCTTCACAACAGGTAGCATAATAGAATCATATGTATATGACTAAGGAAGGTATATATAGTTTAATTTTCATAAAAAAAAATTTAAAAAAATGGAAAAGAGCGTACGATTTTTTCGGTTTCATATCATATTTCAAGCTTAGTAATTGGAGATTTTTTATGGTCGGCCTTCTAGGTTTTAGAAGCAAAGATATGGCTGTTTTATTAGTCATCCAGTTTATTGATAATAACAAACATTGTAATTTCAATAGTCCCTGTGTTCTCTTTATTACTGCAATGACACATTAAGAGAGGTTGCCATGGCTCCCACTCCTCTCATTTCTGTGAAAATCAGCATTTTTCTAAATCTAAACCAATAAAAGTCAATAGAGAAATTTTGTACCCCATTTTCCAAACTCCAGATCCGTCATAGTGTAGTATACTGCATGTATAATTCCTTAAGTCATCAATAGGCCACTATAGATCTGGGACACAAGAAACAACTCAAAAATCTGAATATTTCCTGTCACCTCCTGTTAGTTGTCGTTTCCTATGTTCTTGTGATTTCAACAAAATACAACTCTAATGGCATATCCAAAGTCTAATGACAATATGTGCCCTGTTAATGTGCAACACTTAATATGAAATAACGTTTATAATATCTAGCCGGAACTCTAAAGCCCCATACTCACTAGGCAATTTTGACCAGAGTCGGCCGATTCACTGTTGCTGAAATCAGCTGACTCTACCAGTAGAGTCGGCTGATTTTAGGGCTGACCATTATCAAACAAGTACATTTCAATATACCATACTGACAGGTAATTTGAATTGCTGCTATACTCAGCGGACTTTATGAGGATAATTGGCCGATTCTGGTCGACCAATCTGGTCAAATTCGCCTAGTGGGTATGGGGCCTTAAATATCGCTATATCACAATAAAAGGAACACAAAATGAGCTGTTTCTTGCTGATCAGATCTATAGTACTAATGCAGCATTTCCACTTGACCCTGGCTCTAAAAAGTCCTGCTCACTGAATAGACAGAGACTTCTCTCTCATCCTAGGGAGATTTTAAAACTTTAGGTGAATGGATTTATTTCAGGTAAAAGCAGTTTGTAAGGGCAAGTATAAAAATATTGTGATGTAACTATTTTCTGTTTTTCATATTTTCAGACGGTGTTTTTTCATAGATGATTCTGGCTACATCATTGATCATGAAACATTCCATGACCCTGATGAGGAAGTTTTGAATATCCATATTAATGACAAGGTGAGTTGATGACTTGACATCAGATTTGATAATTACCTATTCAAATGCCTTGACTACTGGAACCGCCTGACCTACTGTTTGGATGTGCTTGTGAAAAAGATGTGCAGAGAAGATTTACGGATCTCAACATGCTTTTGGGATCCTAACATGCTTTGGGGTCCTGAGGTTTTTTTGGGTCTCTTTGTGTTGGGGCTCTAGGAAGGTTACTTGAGAGGATTTTAATAATAAAAAGATAGTATTGGGGAACTATTCTATTTTTGGGCCATAGTTGTTATATTGTTACATAGTCATGACTAGATCAGAGAATTGGAAGGCTTGGGGCCACCCTCCACACACCTTCCTGGGGCCTACGTCAGGGCTGACTCATATCATCCTATGATCTTTGTATCTCAGCTGAGACCTGCTCTCAAGTTCTTTATAGTCATACTACTATATTTCCCCAAGCTTACTTCAACAAAAGGAAGATGGTAACAGTTGAGCGCCAATGAGGATACTGATTTATTTATGGAAAACAAGCAGCTTTTTATAGGTGAATGGCATATCACTTGATGTTACCCGATAAATCTTGTGTTTTGAGTTACATCTTTTATGTCTACATAATTCTAGATATTTCAAGTACTTAATTTTTGAGTCGTTCCTTTATGAGTACTTTTCCGAGTTACTTTTCATAATAATTACATGATTATAACATCAACATTAAAGCTAATTGTTATTCTTAGATATATATACCTGTATATTATATGCATGCTTCAAATATTTTATAGGAATGGATAATAGCAGAGAAGCTTTGGGACCACAGAATTCTACAAAAGAAGTATTGTACAAGTCTTTCAGACCAACTTGAGGTACCTTTCTGGGAGGTAAGGTTTGACTTTTTTGTAAATATATACTTATTTATCTGTAGTAGGATTTTAACAGCAATACCACTTTTACTGCTGAAAATGATGAACGTCATCACCCTCATGAAAAATAGGCCAAAGCAAATTTGTCATCAGACGCAGCTCTTACTATTTCTATAATTTATAACCAAGCGGATCTTATTCCAAACTTACACTTCCATATTGTGAAATACATCATTAACATGTTTATTTGAAACATGGTTGGAATTGACTATTTTGTGCATGCAACACAGCAGTTGGTTGATTCTACTTTGCTTGTTTATTGCTTCCTCTATCCCAAAGAATATTTTTGAATGTTTGACAAGACGTCCCATGCGATGTTTTTCTTTTAGGCCAACTAAATGTAAAATAAATCAGGAATGACCTACTAAAATTTAGTAAATTTTTGCACGACACCTGGTCCCCTTACTTTGTGCATTTTCATCCAATGAAAGAAGGTATAAACAATAAATTAAATGTAACAGGGGTGCCGACCAAAGAAATTTCACGCATCTTATGCCCATGATTCCAAAATTTGGATGCGTGAAATAACACAAAATTTTAGATTTGTGACATTTTTTTTGGTAAGAAACAATCTGAATAAATTGCAGTTTGTTTCTAATGGATATAGTGAAGTATTTTATATAAATATTTATTCTTTACACATGTTATTATGTGGAAATTTTCCTCCATGAATCTGTCACACATCTTTTTTGCATTTTCACGCATCATTTTTTAGATGTGTTGTCGTTTTCTGAAGCAACTTGTGGATATATTTAGATGTGTGAAAATTCTTTGGTCGGCACTCCTGATCAAGCATATTTGCGGAGAACTGCAGTAACTGCAAAATTAATATGTCTTTAGATAGATAATAGAGAGAACATGATTTAGCCTTAGTTCGTGGAACTGACATCGAAGGATTCTGGATTAATATCTTTACTTTGCTGATAATGTATACATTTATGCTGCCCTACATGATTGAAAAATAATAGAATGATCAAGAATAATAACAAGAAATATAACATAACACAATAAAACTATGTTGATATACATCCTATTAGGTTGGACACTAATCAACACCAGATGTGTATCAACATAGTTTTGACTCAAACAATGTACAATTCCTGAAGTGATCTGCTTAGCATTGGATGAGCAACTGATTCCATTTACTGGGGAACCCAGTACCTAGCAATATACCAACACAAGTCTACACAACTGTAGTTACAGAAAAGAATCACCACTGAAAGGATAATTTTATAATAACAATATTGATTATTCCTGACATTCAGGTCAACCTAGGTGGAAGAAAAAGTTATACTTTTTCTGGTAATGGTTCAATATATGATATGGAAAGCACCAACCTCTTCCTGATTGTCGTGGATGGGACACTGTTGTCTCGGGGATACAAGCGGCCCATCAAGTGCTATTCTCAGGTAAATATGAGTTTGATTCAGAAAACATTTTGATATAATATTTGACAGGATCCATGTATGTTAAGAGAACTGACATGACAACCCAAAAAAATTCACGAATCGTATATCCATGATTCACAAAATTGGATTCATGAAAAAACACAAAATATTAGGTTCATGACAGTTTTTTTTGTAAAAAACACTCTAATTAAATTGCAATTTGTTTCTAATATATATAATGAAGTATTTTACATGAATAATTACACTTTATTCATGTTTTTATATGAACATTTTCATTCACAAATCCGGCGAGCATCTTTTTTACACTTTCACGCATCATTATTTAGATGTGTGATGTTTTTCTGGAGCAGTCTTGATGAAAAAAAAAAGATGCATGAAATTTCGACTGAAGGGTGACAACAAAACAAATTCCACAAACTGCTCTATTGGTCACTCCCCCCCCCCCCCCTCCTTTGTAAACATTATAATTTCTTACCACCCAGTCCAACTTTCATGGTCCTCAGGCCACAGGCACCATCCATGATTGCTTAAGGACAATTGTGCCAATATAGAAGTCACATTGAGAATTGTTTCAAACTTTACACAGTGAAAGTTATACCCATAAAGGTCCCAAGAAATGCAAAAATAATGATAGGTCACCATGAAAACTTTTTGGCTACACCAGTTTATCAATATCGTAATCATCCAAAAATTGGCTTGCAAAATAAATTTTGTAATTTGATTTTATTTGCTAATCATATTATTAGAAATGAAATAACAACCTGCCAATTGTTTTTGATAACTGTGTTCATGTTTTCTCAAGTGAAAGAGATAGACTTTTGTAAAGTTTGATGATGTAATATATGTTTTAACTAGAAATTATATCCAATAAACTAGTTCAAAAATATAAAAAATCAAGAATAAAGTTTCACACAAAAAAATTGAACATTGAAAATTGCTCTAAAAATTAATGTGACATGCATATGGATGTAGGCTTTGTTATCCAGCCAAAAAAGTAGAGGGTCACCATATTAATTTGGCCAGCAGAGATGAATATCCATTTAAAAAACTAAAAATGGCCTAAAATAGCTATTTATTTGTTTTTCTACAAATTCACTGAAATATTTATTTCAAAAGTATTTTGACAATGCTATGTTATTCCTGAGACCATTACAATAATTTGGATGCATAATATGCCTTTATACACCCTATAATAAAAGAACGACAGAAGAAAATGTAATTTTGTTACAAATTTCATTTTTCAGCATTTACAAAGTTTTCTAAAAATTAGTCAGGCTTCTCCATTTTCCCCTTGAAAACTATAACTTTTAGCCAATTTTCTATACCATTTATGAATTCTACATACATCATTGAGTCTGTCTGCAAAATATGAATTAGATAAAGGAACTTTCAATTTTTGGATATCTGTAAAATGGCGCCATTGTCCTTTATATTTGAATTTCAAGAGGTGTTCTACTTCAGCATTTCCTGAACAAAAGATATAATCTATAGCTATCAAATAAGATATGATGAACTTGATATGATGACATGCCTTCCCTATGACCACAAGTTGTTCTCATTAGCTGTACTACTTCTAAATCTTAAATTAAGATTTCATCTAATGCTTTGAGATTTGAAGAACACATGACATTACTACTGCGAAAGTAACCAGAACATATATATTGACTATTATGAGCAAGTAGTTCCTGCTTTCTTAGTTTCATAATTTTTCATGCATTTCTTTGATATAATATTTGTACCTTCATCATTCTGTCTTTCAGCATTGTTCCCCGGATGATTTGTCGAACTGTCCTTGTCCCGCTCCATTTGACATTTGTGACAACACTTATGATGGTTCTAAAAGGTAAAGTTGTATATTATTTCACAAACATAAAGCCCTGAATCCATCAATATTAATTTTGACAGTGATTAGGGCATTTAGCTTCCAACAATTTGCATTTGTGAAGTACAGTGTCACCCCTTTTTGACAGAGGATGACCATATAGACTCCATTTTGGCCATAGGCACTCAATATAGTGTACCCCCCAATACGGCTGGAGCCGCCCGGAAAAATTCCACCAGGTCATTCTATATACCACCTGAAAAAAAATGGCATGGTCTCTACGATCGAGTTACATGGATTACATTTTGATTGACCCATAAAAATGTGTGGACATTTTGAGTATGCTAGATTTTACAGTATAATTGAAATATTTGGAAAATCTGGGTAAAACTCTTCTTATTCCAATCAGGTGGGGTCTTGAGGGTTTAGCGTCAGAAAGACACACCTGCCTAGAAGTTGATGTTGCAGAACGTCACAGCACGTTTTTGTTTATTACACTGTTAGCAAACATTATCGTGGCTGGGATAGTAAGATAAAGAGAGGTTTGCATGGTGGCGAGTACAGACTATCAAGAAAGAATACTTTTAGTTTGAATTTTTGTCTATGCATATGGCAAAACATCGAATAGTATGAATTTACGACATAGTTAACTACTGCTCAGTAGAGCTCTCAATTTGACGTGATGGCATAAAAATAAACTCACTTAACCCAATTGGCCGCCAAAGTTAATGGTTCGTTTTTTTGTCATTTTCATGGTGAAACTCACTTTTGGGTTTGTAAGGTACATATTTTTCAAAGGTATTAGGTAAAAAGAATATGAATAAAAGGTACCATTGCAATCATTTGAAAATACGAATCATGATTAAACATTTCAGATACAAAGTTTAATCTTTAGGGGAAAATCTTTTTTCTTGCAGTGAACTTGCAGGCGTTCAGAAGTCCATACCTATTTGTCCCTCACATGTCTACGATCCACACACTGATATTGACCCCGTGAGGTCGGATAACCCTAACATGGTACAGTGCATAACTCCAGTGTGCAACCTAGACTATAGGTAAGAATCTAAATACATTTAGATAAACACATTGAATTTTAGTTATACTGATAACAGGCTTGTAGGCGTAGCCGTGGGGTGGGTTTAAGGGCAGGTTATTACATCCCTGGGTCGTAAATTCTTAGAGCACAAAGAAGAGATTATAATCTGGGAAAATTCTCAGATTTTTCATTTAAGTCCTTGTTTTTCTTTTATGAAATGTAGAAAAAAACATTCTTATTTCATTAAAGGTTTCCCCTGTGTACAATTAAAACTATAACAGAGACCGTATTACAAAACATCTGAGAGAGATATCCCTTTCCCTTTATTGACTTTCCCCAAAACATTTTGACAATCAGTTAATATCAAATAAATTGTGGTACAGCTTAATATGAAAACAATATTCTAAGCAGTGGGGAACCCACCAATCATTCAAGTAATAATTATCACACAGTGAGGATTTTTCCTATAATCAGGTTAGGGCAACGACTTGTAACTGACAACGCTTACGAATCTAGCATCGCTGTTATGTCTTGTCCCAGCAACGTATTGTGATCTAAAATCGTTGTAAATTTCAGTATAATGAAATTTCCATAGGGGCATTTTTTAACTAAATATAACCTTTAATGGACTGTGCCGAATCCTAAAGAAGACATGCGTACATTCTTTCATGCTTGATTGATATAGTTCACCTAATAATAAGAATAGTTATCGTTTAAATTATTTGTAAACTGTGATTGTTTCATGTCAATGGGACAGAACACTGAGTGTTGCTGAGCAGACGTTCTCGTTATGCTTCACTGATTTCCCGCGTGTCACTCTCCAAGCAGAGTTTCGGTATAGCCCATTAATATAGCATTGGTAACCACATCTTGAGAGTGAAAGTTATAATCTGATCCCGGGTTTATATCATGTGTCAGTTTTATTTTCTGTCCCGTCGCTACTTTCAAGTCGTTGCCCTAACCTGATAATAGTTATGAAGTAATAATGCAATATATAATCTTTAAAATTGCGTTGAGAATTGTCTTACTGTCCTTTTGTGAAAAAAAAAAAAAAAAATGTTGTATTTCATATTTGTGGCAGGAGGTGTGAGGATTTTGATTGCAAACACTGCACACGGGTGACCAAAAATGGCCCGGAAGATCGCTGTACCAGTGAGAAGACGTGTGAAATAAACGAGGAGGTGATGACAATACAGCCTGCCACATCAGCTACAGGCAGTAAGTGGTTTTACTAGTTACCCTACTTCTTCTAAACCTTACTTTGATGGCATTAGCAGACCTGTTGCTCCACACTTTGTCCTACCAGTAACCAGCAGAGGCAGGGTCTACCAGCCAATCCATCTGTACTACGGATTTGTAATGAGTAATGAGGGGACTGAGGGAACCAGCTGAGTCCTGGCAGAAATTAAGAGTTTCAAGAGGCCCGACATTCAGTGTATTCAACCAAGTTAGTTTCATGGGAAGCCTTCTATGGAAAGTAAATACTTTTAATCTTCATTAAATTGTAAAAAACTGAAATCTTCTAGAAATAATACAGCCTGCCACACCAGCTCCAAGCAGTAAGTGGTTTTAAAGGTACTTGAGGCCGTTCAGGGCACCACCTGGGTCATAGATTAAGAACTACAGAAAAAATATTTGTGTAAAGCTGTTTTAAACTACTTAGAGGTCCAATGGTACTAGGAGTAGTAAATTTAAGGTGTCCTTCAGTAGTCAAGGGTCTCAGTGAGCCCTTACGCCAAGGTAAACAAAAAACATAGTCTTTCGGCTTGGGTGCAGTGAGCCTAACAATTTCTCTTAGCCAATAACACGGGCACAGTACAGAATCAACATTTTCAACAATTACAATCTCTTTGGACCACCAGGAAATTGATTGGTCTTAGATGAATGAATAGTAACAGTAATATAACCATCATAAAAATTCAGATCCTTCGCATGTAAAGTGTGATCCGAAATGCAGTAATGCGAACACCTCAATAGAGATGTATATGCAAGGGTGACAGCCCCTCCAGAACACAACATCAGAAAGACACAACAGGTTCAGCTCATAGTAGATAGCCTTAAGATTAGCATTTGTTAATGGAGGGGCTCTACCGCGGCCCGGTTTAGACAATCTACGGCAACCCATTAACGCCTTCTTTAGGGAAAAATCCTCGTAACAAATTCCCTTCTGGCCCAAGCCCTTTAGGAAAAAATTAAGCCCCAATAAATAATTAATGAATGACACATACACCATGCTATACGATAGATAGGCCACATATAAGATAACTTGGGAAGTGGGGCAAGGCAGAGGGGGCAGCCCGTAGGTTTCACAGAATTTTAGGTAACGTTCCTCTTGCACAAGCCTTGATTTTTTGGTGGATTCTGCGTGGCTTGCCTGTTTCAGACTCTCTGCCCGATCCCTCAACTTCTTCGTCCCCCGGCCTGACAATAAGATCAAAGGCGCAACACATATTATTACTACACAAAATATCAAGGCTCTCAACGCGTTTTGATAAATCAGTAAATCTAGACAAACCGTCGGCTAACAAATTATTCTTAGAGCGGACATAAGGTCCAAACAAGTCAACATTATAAATAAAACAAACCCAAAACAGGTCACGTAACCAAGACATGCACTGATGGCTTTACCCCCACTAGAAGTAGAACTGGCCAAAGCTTATAAATATTTATGTTGGGTCTGAAATTTTCCGTGACTGGGGGACTAACCGGGTGATTATGTACATCCCAAGACTCCGGGGGGTAGCCAGACCATAACCCAAAAAACCAGTCGTCACCCGACCAGGCCCCGAACCCACTGGATGAAGCGTCGGACATAATAGAGAGTGACTTTTCGCGTTTTTGACTATTTTTGCAGTACCATTAAAAATTCTACAAAATCGCTTCCACCAGGAGAGATCCGCTGAGAATTCCGAAGAGATTATAACAGTGCCATGTCTCTTACAACTAGTAGCTAGATCAAATATACAGCGGCTAAAGGTGCGGCCACCTCTGACTACCGTTGAAATATGGGACACATACCCGCCCAACTGCTCAAGCTGCTTTTTACTCGCACGCCCATTACCCTCTACACAGTCTATTGCCTGCAGCAGTTTGTCTATTTTCCCTTCTGGCATAGCTAGAGTCATATCAGAAGTATCCACTATAATACCCAGGAACTCGGCCCTTGTGGCTGGGCTATGTAGCTTCTCCCATGACAAGGAAAAACCTAGCCTGCGCAGGACGTTGATCAGGATTGACTGATGCCTAGCGCACTCGCCCTCACTGGCCTCCATCACTGCGAAATCATCTAAATAGTTCACTATCCTTTTTACCCCCATGGCCCTGGACATGCAAACTACCAGCCTAGACAACAAATCAAAAATATATGGGGCACAGCAAAGACCAAAGTATAAACGGGCATCCCTGAAACAGTGTTTAACCCCCCGATTGACCACGACAGGCCCTGAAATTCCATATGATCAGGGTGTATACATGCCGAGCGGTAAGCACTTGAAATATCGGTCACAGATACATATTCACTGGGTAGGACCATTTGAGCAAGATGCCCCACCGTGTTATACTCGAATTGCTTATGAGTGGAATCCATGTGATTATTGATGCAAGCATTGTCAGGTCTACTACAGTGTGTAATGGGGCGGTGGTGGTTCCTTCTCTTCCCCCGACGACGGCCCGACTTGAGATGATCCCACGGGGAATCCAAAGAGGACGACGACTCCTCACCCGATGTGGGGCCTGAATCAGTGGAAGAAAGTGTGCTCGAGCCCGATGAAGAGTCAGTAATATCCTTCCTCTTCTTAGATGATTTGCCGCAGCCCCCTTTCTTACTCCTGACAGCCTCCTCGATCAGCTTCATTCTGTGTTCGAGTGCCTTCACGGAGGCCGGGCTGGCTCCGCCCACGGTGCCCTGCTCATCATCGTCATTCTCGTCCGACGGGCATTTCTCGTCCCATGGGCCCTTGTGTGTATTCCCGCATGATTTACACTTCTTCTCGACCTTCTCACTAGCCATTTTCGAGCCGGGGATCCTAGAAATCTAAGTTAAAACACGAAGACGAAGTCGACTCGCCCGGGGCTGCGGCGGAAGTGGCAACCCGGTGCGCGAGCCGTGACGTCACAATGGGGGGATCCCCTGGTTACCTGGAGAGTAACCTAGCAATGTCCGCATCCTTAGTTATACTGCTATAATGAATTATAAATGGCATAAATGCTCAAAAACTGACAATCTTGAAAATTAATGTTTACTGAGCTTCGTAACTTCTCAAAATCATTTTCTGTTGCATTAGACACCCTGGTAATTTAATTATCACGTAATATGTTTCCATTTGAAAAATGCTAAAAAGAAAATTCGGTATATACATTTTCCTGGACGTCTAGGGTCAGATAGGGAAGTGTACCAAAGGCCAATTGGAATCGGATAAATTACAAAATTACCTTTTCTGTTACTGAGGGAAAGTTTAGAGCAATATACCTGTTTTGTATTTATGTTGATGTACCTAAGAGGGCGCTGCAGCATTCCTCAGTGTGTCCACCTAGTGTGCCATGCTTGTACTAACTTGGCTTGTGACAGGTCTCATGTGAACTAATTATTTTCCTGTATAGTTTAATATAACGGATCTTGAGAAAAGAATATTCAGAACTTGCGCCACATGAAAATGACTCAGAAAGCTATTGTGCCCTCTTAGGCACACAAAATATCCAAAATTTCAGGGTAGGTTGCCCCCGAAGATTTTGAGCAAGACCAGATATTGACCTACCCTCATTTTGGCTTTTTTTTTCAACCAAATTCTTAAAAACACAGAGCCTATTTCAAAAGCCTACTGACATTGTCTAAAATCACTGCATCATGGATTCTTTTTAATGAAATAACTCAGAAATGATTATGGATGCCCTGTGAATTTTCATGCTTTTCTGACATTCTTCCTTTTATCTTTTTCAACCAACCAATATCAAGCATTTCCTTCACCTCGGGACTGACAGGTATATGGCACTGCAGATGGGGCCACAATTAGTTCCGTGAGACTGAGTCTAGACATCTCAAAGGGTCTTTTTAGCTTCCTTTTCAAAAATGGATTGCAGATGGCCGCTTTCAATCTCCACGCAGATTCTAGGGCAACAGTGGGGGTATAGGAAAAGGCAATGCGAGGAGATTGTCAGTTCAGGTGATTCTGCTCACAAAATCCGGCTGAACAATGCCAACAATTTATGAACGGCATCATGTTGTAGTAGACTGCACCTCTTTGACCACAAGGATCATATAGACAGTCATCTGATTATGTAGGACTTAAGCAACCTCAATCATAATACATACCCAGTGAGAAACTTTTATACAGTTGGCTAACAGATCGGCGCTAAAATCGGCTGATTCTTAAGGTTGTCTATAAGTAGAGTATTGTGACGTTTCTCGGTAGGTCTGGGTTTCTGATTCCTACAATGGAGGGATGTGGGGGTTGTTTTGGTCTTGAGCCGAGCGAAGAGTTCGAGCAGGAAACCGAAGTGTAAAATTAAGAGTCGTGCCTCGCGCACCAGGGGGAACGAGCGAGACAGTCAGGGAATCAGTAATCTCGGATGGAGGGGGAGTGTGCCGGTTTGTGGGGCCTGAAGTGTTCCGGACATTTGGCGGAGGTGAAGAAGTAATGGAAGGGGGGGGGGATGTACCTTGTACTTGGCCTTCCTGGTCCAATCTTCTGTGGGGGTCGGGTCGCTGCTTGCCTAGTGGTTAATAGCATAGGGCCAAGCGGGTTGCACCTTCGTCCTGATGATCACGGGCCGGCCATAGGCCAGCTGCTCGCTATTTAGGGCTTTCATACCTGTCTGTTTTTTTTGTCTCGTTTGGATCCTCAGGCCAATTTGGGTTTCCATGCCATCTTCAATCCTCCGGACCACTACCCAACTTTTTACGGATAAAATACTAACTTAGGTCCTTTACTTGATTTTGATTGGATAACTTCTACTTTAGCATATCTTTGTCTTAAAACCGTTTGAGGGCTAGGTTGCTTAAAGAAGACACGTGTGAACACAAGGAGTACCAAGAAGGGACTGTTTATTTTGGGCCTTCACATCCCCTTTTTTTACTCTATTACTAGATTCTGATTCGTCGCTTACATCACGTGACTATTCTGACAACATATCCAGTTACAATACATTTCTGTGCTTTCGTGCTTTCTAGATTTCCCGATGATATTTACACTTTTGTACCTAAATCATACCTTACATCTGTACTATTATTTGACAGTTGATTACACTCTAGTTCATACCTCAAAAGACAAATGAATGGACAATTCATCATGTGCATGTTGGGGGAGTAGATGGGGATCCTCATATGGGTGTAGACCCTTAAAGTGAACACGATGACACAGCCTATTTCTAAATTCAACATAGGAGAGGAGCTTTAAAAAGATAATGACATATGACAGAGTTATTTCTTTAATTCGACATGGGACATGAGGTTAAACCAAGATATAGGGACAGGCGACATGGCCCTTTTTAAAATTTGACACACGACATGGGACCCCCTCATCTATACCCCCTCTTATGTTGCATGTTGAATTTAAGTAATAACTATGTTCCATGAAGCTATATTCTAAAAATTCATGTCGATTTTAAGAAACCTCAATGTTACTTAAAGGGTTCCTTGCACATAATTTTTCAAGAGCCTATTTTTCATTCAATTATTTTCTCTTTGATATAGAAGAAATATTGCAAAAGAAAAAAATGGAAAATGTTGGGGTATTAGTGAATTAGAAAGAAAATAAAATAAAATTAGGGAATTCCCTTATTTCTTGGCTTACAATTCTGTCCTTGCTACGTCATAATCAAGGGAAATCCCTTTTAAAATAACTTGGGAATCTCAGGTAATAGAAAGAATTTAGGTGACTAAAAGAAACAAGTGTTTATAGCCTGTATGTGGCTGAATATAGATATTTAATGTTGCAGCTAAAATTTATTTCCATTCACTATTGAGGGTTGGGGATTCCCTTTTATTGAAAGCTGGGGATTCCCAAATACTGTCCTTGTTACGTCACAAATTTGGGAATTCCCCTCAAAAATACATAAAATAGGCCAAACATTAAGCTCTTGTAATCCTGTGTAGATTTGAAATGTTCTCAAAATATTTCTAGCAGTATTAGTTCTTTATGTGAACACCACGCTCAAAGGTTTTCATTCAAAAATATTCATCCTGCTATCATGTGCAAGGTTTCCTTTAATTCAAAGTTTCCCTCCATTTTATGTCTTATATGAATCATGTCAAGCACAGATAAACATGATTAAGTGAAGTAGGCCCCATGCCAATTTCACACTGAACTATAACACATCTTCCAAGCTCCCATGGATGCTAGGGCCATTTATCTATAGTGGGACTTTGCCAAGGGGCATGGTTCACCTGTTAAAACATGAAAATATTAAGTACCAAAGCCAAGATCTCCTTTCATGTCTTTTCTTGCACTGCCCTGTGCTGCCCTTCCCCAGGGCCCCTTTCAATCTGATAGTTTTCTCCTGAACACTACTTGTGTAATATGGCAATACCTGGAGGAAAACAAATCCAAGCTAGCTGGTAAATTCTTGAAATTTCTTGAATATCCAAAAGAATTCAATCTCTGAAGTGTTGGATTAGGTTGCATTTTCTTGGACTTTAATAAGAGCTTGGAATTCAAGAAGATCCATCTTTTTCCAACTCAACAAAATAACCAGCTTCTTGAAAAACCTTGGACTTTTGGTTTCTGTGTTTTCAAGGAGGTTGAATTAGCTTAGACATTACTATAAGGCAGAATAGATTGTGTTGGATAAGGTTGAATTTTCTAGAACTCCATATTTAGCAAGATTCATTCAAGGTTATTCAAGCTTATCCAAGGCTCTTTGAGATCAGTTTGTCACATGATCATGAGATTTGAATTTTGGAGGGAAAGGGGCATACATCTTGAAATCTGGGGAAACAGAGAAGAAGCAGATTGAACAATTAGGCCTTATTCAGACAGCAAAGATCGACCTAGCATCACAGAGTTGCGGCCAACATGTCTATAACATAGTGGATAGCATAAGTGGTGAAATTGAGCTATTTTGAAGGTAGTGTGATGAACGGCTATTCATCCAAAATACATAGAGGTCAAAATAATAGAAATAAGGTAATAGTAGAAATATATGTAAGAGAACGAAATATATGTAAGAGAACGAAATAGATGTAAAGGAACGAATATGTAATAATGAACGAAAGTATAGAAAGCCTGAAAAAGAGGCACGAATATGTAAAAAGAACGAATATGTAAAGAACGAATATGTAAGGAACGAATATGTAAGGAACGAAAATGTAAAGGAACGAAACCCGGAAATATGTAAACCGGAAGTGAAATGTAAACCGGAAACGGAAAATATAAACCGGAAGTGACGTCAGTTGTAGGTCACGTGACCGAAAGCAGCCAATCAGGGCTGACCTCTCTAGTATATAAAGGGGCGGTGAGGCCCGAATAAACAGAGTTCTTTAACAGTTCTCCTGGTGTCCAGACGTGTCCTCTTTCCTGAAACAACCGCTAAAGATGAGCCGATTAGAGTAATTAAGCCGAAGTTAGGACAAAACAGTCGAAGCTCGAGATAGGTAGTAGAAACACAGGGTAAGGGGCCCGACGGCCCGAAGAACGAGGAACGAGGGAGCGGAGTAAGGCACGAAGGCCCGAAGCAGTCCCGGAAACCGAGGCGTAGTATGGCACGAAGACATGGGGAACGGAACGAAGGAGCGAAGTCCGCGGGGACGAGGGCGCGGCATGCTCGGCCCCACGCTACCAAACAATAGGCGACCGTCGGCCCGTCGCCCCCGCGGACCGGAACTCAGGGGTGGACCGCCCGGTCGGGGTGAATGCTGGTCTGGGAGATAGAGCGAGACGAACCCCGGCCGACCCGTACCCCTACCATAATTTCCCTCCCCCGCAGTCCTCCGTTGACATCGAGTGCCGATTCCCGATCGATTCGCTCAGCCCCCCCTCGTGCGCGAGGCACGACTCTAGAAACACATCTCGGTTCTTGGCCCGGATTCCCCGTCCGCCCCGAGACCCGAACAACCCCCACGTTCCTCTGTTGTAAGAATCGGCAACCCCGACTTACCAGAGAACGTCACAGTAGGTTATATGATAGTTGAAAATGGCAGAGATGTATGAAGAGATAGGTCAGTTGGGGAAATGTACATCAGCCAGGAAGGCATAATAAACATTAAGCCCCATACTTACGAAGCAACTTTTAGAGAGTTGGGCAATAGATCGGGACAGATTCACATAAAACATGCAAATTCCACTCCCGGTCCCACCACTCTGGTTAAAAAAAGGATACACATCATCGTTCTAAAAAAAACGCAGAATAAGGGTCCATTTTTACTAACTTTGCATGTCAGTTTTTTTTTGGATTTTTTTAAGGTACATTTTCTGCACATGTGTCAGCGATTTGAAAAATAAGGATTGCCTTTCCCTAAAAGCCAGAAAAAGGTCCATTTTCAAGAGCTGAATGTCCGCATTTTAAAGAAAAATGGGTACTTTTTTCAAGGAAAGAATCTATTTTGGAAATCAACCATATGTCCAGTCCTACTTTAATAGATAGAGTGGCGGGGCTGGGATTTCAATATACTGTACTAATTAACAGGCAACCTTAAGAATCAGCCGACTTTACCACCGATGAGTCAGCCAACTGAGTAAAAATGTCCTAGTGGGTATGGGGCTTTACAGGGTTATACAGCTAACTTCATTTGCCGACTAGATTTAGGATATGGGTTTTCCTTTTGCCCATAACACTTGTAGAAATATATTAAAAATTGTGACTAAAATTAGAAATTGCCAACTTATTGTCGACTTAATCTAATGAGCCAGGGCGACCCCAGCATTAGATAGCAGATATCTTAAGATTAATGTATTATGATCTTTCCAAAAGTAAAATACAATGTTACTTAGTTACTTTTGTTCCCGTCTGCATTAATGATATTCTCAATGTCATCTGCAACTTTGACAGTATTTTCAATATTCAGGACTATTCAAGGTAATCTAACCTAAGTATGAATAAACTTGAATAAACATGAATATCCATGCGGCCAATACCAGCAAGTTATTTCAAGAAAATTCAACCTGCAGTAGAAATTCAGGAAAATTCATGTAAATCCAAGTTGGGTCTTCCCTAAAATGAATTTTCTCGAATTTTCTTGAATATTCAAGCGGCCAATACCAGCAAGTTATTCCAAGGAAATCCATGCCTGAGGATAGGTTGAATTAAGTTGGATATTCAAGGATATTCAGGCTGCAAAAAACTTGGAATTTCAAGAAATTTCAACCTGTATTTTCCCTCAGGTTATCCTGTTGCTGGTACACTCTTCCCATCACATGAAGGGAATCCTTTTGCCAAAACTAGACGCATACAAAAGAGGAGTAAAATATGATGGGAACCCTGCCAAATACTTACGTAAGGAAGACATTTTCTACGATGTTTGGGTCATGTTCTGTTGTATTCTGTATCCTATCTGAACTGGAACACCCTCAGCTGGGAAGGCTTTTAGCAGATCGCATTCTATTTATCATTTTAAATGTTCTTATCATATTCCAGCAACCAACTCTCCATATGCTATACCAACAGGTCTAGGCCCCTAAAATGAAAGAGTGTAGTCTTGAACTATTTCTTAAATTTGACACATAATGTGGAGCCCAAGTGACAAAACAGGGGGTTAAAATCATTGTGGTAAAAGATATTACTTCAAATTGACAAATGACATGATTGGCTAATACAAGTCACATTATCATTGTAATATCTTCTGATGTCACTTCCAGTGTCATATTTCTCATACTCAATACTTGTGCACATAATTAAAGGATATATATTTTTCAATGACATTCTTTAAGTGTGGAATATAAATCAAGAACTTTTAATGCTGGCGATATATTAAGGTTATTCTTATTGTAGACATAGTTATTTGATTTTAATATTTGGTCTATTTTACGTATCTTTAAGGGAAATCACCAAATGTGTGACATCACCAAGACAATAAGAGGGAATCCTCAGCTCTGACTAATTTATAGAAAATAATTTCAGCTGTAGCATTAGATATCTGAATTAGGCCATTTTGGCTATAAACTCTTTTAACTTTCACTCATGTAAATCTATTCATTTACTTGAGATTCCCAATTTATTAGCATCTTGTTTGAAACTTTGATCTGGTCGATGTTATTTCATATGTTGACACCCTGTTAGATGCTTAACAATTTGTTTATGTCACTACAATGAATTGAGCTGAGTGGTTACTTTTTGATGTTCGTTTATTTATCGGGGAGTATCACTATTAACGTTCGTTCTTGTCCATATCCTGTATTGATTCGTCTATTCATTATTCGACTGCGTGATATTATATCGCTTATCGTAGATCTTTCGTTTTACTTGAAGATGTTAATAAAAGAATTATACTAAGATAATGGGGAGTTCTTAGTGATTATTCGTCGAAGTTGCTAGCTTTCTCCAGATAGATGTTATCCTGGATCAAAGTTCGATTCTTAGTGGTAGAGATTCTAAGTAAAGGGGCTCAATCCTATACAAAGAACACGCGCTTGGCAAGAGGTCAGTTTATTACATTCATGATAATATTCCGAAGGTACAAGTATACAGTTCTCCATCCATACAGCTCTTCCTTTCCTTTCACAATTCAAACACATCAGTAACAATCCAACCAGGTATAGCTTTGGTCAAGCTTCCCCTTTCGCAAGGTATATACGCTCTTACACTGTTGAGAGAGTCACCTCTCGTCTACCGGTAACGGAGACCATTGGTAGGATCTCCGTCACTTCCAGCACGTAGTCCGTAAGGCTAAGCCTAAGCTGTCCCAATCCTTACTATCACCTGTTCATTGTGGTTACTACCATCCTTAACACTACCCGTGTGATCCGTATGTCTGACTATTGCTCCATGTGTTCTGTTCTAACTCTATCTTGGTCTGCTCGTCTGTCTCAAGTCTCATACTGCTTATATAGCGACAGCCAAAAGGCTTGTCGCTATGCTCATTTACACTATTAATTAATGAAGTCTTACTTATCTCTCATACTGCCCATTCTTACTCACATAAACTAATTCTATTTCTAGCTATCATATAAACTAATCTTGACAGAAAGGCCTGCTGTCCTTAGCATCTTTTAGTTAGATGTTTCGATCCATAACGTACCCTTACAGGTCTCCATCGTCATTCGTCGTACCTGTGCGTACCTGCAGGACGTTTCTTAGCCCGGCTGCAGTCCCTACGCCTGGGGGCCTTACCGCTCTCCACATACTTTAACTATGCCACTAAACGATGTCGCCGCCTGGCGTTTAGCACACGTATCAGCGTTACAAGTTCCACTATAATATTCTTGCCAATACAAACGAGTTTACAATATTTTATTATATACTATTCTAGTTTTTCTTGCACTGTACCTCAGTGCAGAATGTTATCATAGGAGATGACTTTATTGAAGAATTATTTATGATAATATATTCTCACGTTAGCGTAGTCAATATCAATGAGTTCCAATGATAAGATTTGCAACTGTCAATGAACTTAGCCAAATTTTGACATAAAGGACTGTCTGAAGAGTAATTTTTTGGTCAGACAGTTACTTGCTTAAAAAGTTAGTGATAGTCATGTCATTGATTATAAGGTTGAGACCTCACCAAATCAGTGCACTGTAATAATGTTTTTCAGTGATGTTGAGACCAAACCAAAACAGAACGTTATAGGCCTAATAACGTTCCAATTTTGCTGAAGGAAGTACCCAGAACATTTGCAATAATGTCATATGGGTGATGCAGGAAACCAGATGCCAAATATGAAAGCCATCCAGTTTAAAATAAAATGTTTAAAAAAAGAAAAAATATTGCAAAGTCACAGCAGTATGTTTGTGCAACATTAATGGGAGCCATTAAAATAACAAAATAAGAAAGGAAACATGACAAAAGAACACCTAATGTCACTGCGACATAACAATAACGTCACAGTATTGGAATCAGTAATAAGATTGGTAGTAATTAACTTAGCAATTGTATCAAACTCAACTCAATGATCAGTGTACAGATTGTTGTGTTTATTAGTGAAGAAATTGTATTGACCTTTTCGGCCTTCGTCAGGATAAGGTAGGAAGTGTCAGGGGTGGAACCAGGGGGGCTCCAGGGGGTCCTGACCTCTGCCCCTTTTGTTTGGGCCTTAACTTTCTAAAGAGAAAATTAATACATTGTGCAGGTGCGTGCAAATGCACGCAGTTTGAGTATTTAGCCAATATGTGGCCCCCACTTTTTCCAAAATCATGTATCTGCCCCTGAGTATATATCTATGTTACTTTACATTCATAGTGGTTTATTTCTTTACACAGGTGCTGTGAACAGTACCAGCCTGAACACCATGTCGGTCCTGACCATTTTCCTGACTGCGGCCATGAGTTTCCTCTTCGTGGCCATACTCGTGCTCGTCATCATGAAGTGTCCCTGCGTAAGGAGGAACAGGCAGAACCCAATACTGAACAGTCAAGATGGGTCCTCGCAACCGACACCTGATTCTGGTTTACCAGATGGCACATTATCTGAGATTACGACTGACACAAGAACCGTGTACGATGGTGCCTCCATGCAGTCGGAGACTACAGTTGTCGGATCTGTTGAACATAAAACACCAGATGGTTGTGTTGTTACTAATGTTTTTAGAGCCTAAACCCCCATTGGTCTGTCACAAAATCTTCGCGCTGTTACAAGGGTTGGCACAAACAGTGAGACCCATTGCTGTTGAAAAACGCGTGCATTCAACTTATCTAACAACACCGAGGGTTGGCACACCCAAATTTTAAATGTATCGACAGTCCATTTTGGGGTTTTCATTCAAATATTCTGTTTTCACTAAATGTCAGATGTGTCCCTCAGCTTTTGATATGTACAGAAGGCAAGGGGTGCAAATGTATTTGTCAATAAAATAAATGTGTTCAAAATGTCTACAAAACCATCGCTGTTGCAAGGATTGTCACATTGAAAACCTTAAGGATATTGCTGTTGCGAGACCCATAACTAAGTCATTGCTGTGGTCTTGCTGTTGTGAGGGCTGGCTTATGCGACAGAGTGACTGATTTTCACAAAATCGGCCGACTATTCTGTGCTAATGGTAGCCCTTTATATACAAATAATCAGCTGACTTTTTCAGAGATTCAAATCAAACATGTACTCTGTATTGATTGGGAATCAATCAAATCTTGATATTCAGAGTCCAAATCACTAGTAGGTATGAGGCTTAATGAAATTATGCAAATACACACCCAAATTATGAAAATTGATGGACCATCATATTTTTTGGGTCTCAGGGAAAGTTGTAGGTCTTTGGGGTTCTCTTGGTTGGGTAACCTTTTATACGCCTCCAAAAGGTGTGATGAAGCGAGTATTCTTATACTGTCAAGCTGGTGATCCACGTTGCGACAAAATTGAAACGATTTTCAACCGATTTGTAAAAATAGTGCAACGTGGATCATGTCAACCGATGTTTTCCAACCGATTTCCAACCGACATTTCTGATAGTGAAATATTCCAACCGGTTTCAAACCGATTTCAAACCGACAATGGTCCGAAAAATTATTTAATATTTTAGGACCAATTCTGGACCGATTCCAATTATTAAACGATGTGATTTTTTCCAATGCTTTACTACTAATTTCTGGTCTACAACATGGTGAAATAATTGGTTTTAAACTACACCATGGATCATGGATATTGGACTGATTCTGGACTGATTCATGACCGTTTTTAGGAACAAAAGGTTAATTGGCAAACCAATTCTGGACCGACAAAAAAAATGTCGGTCCTGAGATTGGTTTAGGACTTCATTTTTTCGTCCGGTTGGGAAAGGTGTAGTGGATCACCGCCTTAATGGATATAATAATATGTGTTGTTTGAGAAAAATAACCACTTGAGATGCTCAACATCAGACAGTTTTGAGTAACATTATAAGCACTTACATTTTTCGAGTCATTTACAGATTTGAGTTACTTTTCAGGTGTGTACTAATAATTAATCTGATATTGCATATCACAATTAATTTGCTTGATATAAGGCAAGTGGAACTATGTAAATGTAGGAATTGAGCATTCTGCAAATAAATTGTTCATTAAACTGGAACCTTCACTTATGTATTATTTGAGCTGACATTTGACCGACAGCTAAATGCACTATTAACATTAATGCAGTTAGAAATATATATGTCTAATGTGTAAGAGCAGAAATAAGTGAAACCAATAAATATCCATCACAGAGCATCAAATCAAGTAATGTATCAATCTGCAATCAATTTCCAATATTATATTTAAAATTGCAACCTTATCAACCTTAGAATGAATATAGGTACTGAAACGACATGGAAAATGTTTTGACTTAATATATTTGGTCGTGGATTGGTCCAGAATCGGCCATAAAATGTTCACCAGGATTAATAATTTCGTCTGTCCATTGTCGGCTCATTATCAGTTTGAATCTTCATTTATTTGTTCAGAAATCGGTCTGAAAAAAATTGGTTGGTATGATCCATGGACTGATTTCCAAGAAAGAAGCAAACTGATTTTGGACCCACACTATTTTAAAACTGATTCTGGGCTGATGTTGAAATTGGTCCACTGTCAGTCCTGTTTTGTTGTCTCGTTAATTATCAGCATTAAGGTGGTGATCCACGTTGCAACAAAATTTGACCGATACTGAACCAATTGGTTGGAAATCGGTTGGAAATCGGTTGGAAATCGGTTGGAAATCGGTTGGAAATCGGTTGGAAATCGGTTGGAAATCGGTTGGAAATCGGTTGGAAATCGGTTGGAAATCGGTTGGAAATCGGTTGGAAATCGGTTGGAAATCGGTTGGAAATCGGTTGGAAATCGGTTGGAAATCGGTTGGAAATCGGTTGGAAATCGGTTGGAAATCGGTTGGAAATCGGTTGGAAATCGGTTGGAAATCGGTTGGAAATCGGTTGGAAATCGGTTGGAAATCGGTTGGAAATCGGTTGGAAATCGGTTGGAAATCGGTTGGAAATCGGTTGGAAATCGGTTGGAAATCGGTTGGAAATCGGTTGGAAATCGGTTGGAAATCGGTTGGAAATCGGTTGGAAATCGGTTGGAAATCGGTTGGAAATCGGTTGGAAATCGGTTGGAAATCGGTTGGAAATCGGTTGGAAATCGGTTGGAAATCGGTTGGAAATCGGTTGGAAATCGGTTGGAAATCGGTTGGAAATCGGTTGGAAATCGGTTGGAAATCGGTTGGAAATCGGTTGGAAATCAGTCCACTGTGGATAATAATCGTTGATCAAGTCAACCAATTTTTTCAAACCGATTTTAAACCGACACATGTGAAAGTGAATTATTCCAACCGATTTCCAACCAACGATGGTCCGACAAAATTATTAATCATGTTTAATATTTTAGGACAAATTCTGGACTGATCTGGACTGATTTTAGGACCAACAGGTTTAATTGCCGAAACCGATTTCAACCGACAAATAACCGTCGGTCCTGAAATCAGTCCAGTCAGAGTTTTTTTGTCAGTTTTCTAATTATCACAACATGGATCACCGCCATAATGCCTATACCATGGAGAAAGCTGTTTGGAAGAGGCAAGCTCAATAGTCTGACCACAATAAGACCAGCTATTGCAGCATAGACCTTAAATCATAATATATAGATAGGTATGTCATATGTATATTGTCCAGGTTCGGGGGTGACGTCAAAATTCAGGGGCTGTGAACTTGGAATGCTGTGGTAGGCTGTGGCAGATTGTTAGTTATAACCTCTATGTCCCACTGACTGGCTGCAGCATTCCATAACCCATTACTATCTCATAAAAGGTGCCAGACACCACCCTTTATCAATACATTATTGGGGAGAAAGATAGGATGGAACTTTTCTTTTATGTTTGTATATTTTACATACCCTAATCACCTCATTAAGTCTAATTAACTAATTAAGCAATTAGTTTATGGGGTCATTTAGGGTCATTAAGATAGTGTTTCCACCCCTTTCCTACCAGGCTGCAGCCCAGTTGCAGCAGGTCGCAGCCCAAGTATCCCAGAGTGGTGGCAACATGGTGTTAAGTCACTGACTTTTGGCTGCGACCTGCTGTGGTGAATGTTGACGTCTCCCCTTGTCACTTCAATGTTGCCATCTGAGGAGGAAGGACCTTTCATATTCAAAATTTATATAGGCATGCATATGTAAATAAAATAAAGCCGTTCATAATTCAACTTGATATTGAATACAAAATCATTATATAAACAAAATTAATAAACATGGTCACAATAGGGGTCAATACTGGGACTTCCACACACCCCCAGTGGGGTTACCGGGTTAAGGCTTATGCTTCTGGGAAGAATATAGGCCCTCAGTAGCCCCTGCTGATTATAAAAGGCAACAGTAGCAGAGACCCAGCACTGACCAAGTGGTTCATCGGGTTCGGTTCCCAGTTGGAGTCTGGGTTCACTAAAGGATAAGATACAGCAAAAGTGATTTCCCGGTTTTGATCCCTGACTGTTTGCCCCCCTTGTCACCTTTATCTCATAGATATGATCACCAATAGACTGACCAAGTAAAAACACATGTCTGAAAAATCAGAATTCGTCCTAACTTGTTTTCGCTGTGAAAAATAACCCTGGCTGTCGGTATGGTGTAAAACATCCATCATAGAACACACGTCTGAAAAGTCAGAATTTGTGCTGACTTGTTTTTGCTGTGAAAATGACCCTGGCTGTCAGCACTGCATAAAGTATCCATCACTCACTCACTTCTTCCACACCAAAATCTGATGCTCTGACTCCTTCACTGTAGGATCTAGGTCCCTGACTGATTAATTAAATCTATTTATGATTTACCAGTTTGAATTACCTGCCATAAACAGAATAAACTAAATGCAAAGTTCACTGTTCAGTTTACTCATGGTTTCTATGGAATACAGTTTACTACAATATCACTTACAAAAAAGGAATAGCTATTGGAAAAACAATAAAAGAAAAGAGAAATCAACATGGTCAAAGGTATAGATTATACTTTGGGACTTTCACACACTAATCAAATGCTCTGACTACTGCTCCTTGGAATGCTCTGGTTTAAGCATAAACCCTTTTATATTTCAACACTGCTATAAAAAGTAAAATTTAACAAACTGTTTAATCTAATATTCAGTTTCTTAATTGTTTCTCTGTTATACATTTGACTAAGATTTCACTTACAAAACTATCAGTACTAGCTATTGAATAAAGATTCAAATTGGAATTAGATTATAAGATGATTCAGCGTGAGGCAAGAATCTGATGCTATGGTTGATGCAAAGAGCCTCTTCTAATTTATTATTTAGCTATATTAGTATGTCTGTAATTCATATTTGAAAATTGAACGAACCTTTACAAATTAAATAATATTCAATAAACAACAGCCCTTCAAGGTCTTTATAAATCTTTCCCTCACAGGTTATCTCCGATAAGTGATTCATAGGAATTCATTGGGTGAAACAATGAACTGTTACTTGTCCATCATCCTATATGTAATATTGCACTGAGGAACAGTGCAAGAAGAACTAGAATAGACTATAGAAGCTAATAATAAAATATTGTAAACTTGTTTGTATTGGCAAGAATATTATAGTAAAACTTGTAACGCTGATACGTGTGCTAGACGCCAGGCGGCGCCATCGTTTAGTGGCATAGTTAGAGTATATGGAGAGTGGCAAAGTCCCCAGGCGTAGGGACTGCAGCCGGGCTGACGCACGTCCTGCAGGTACGCACAGGTACGATGAATGACGATGGAGACCTGTAAGGGTATGTTATGAACCGAAACATCTAGCTAAAAGATACTGAGGACAGCAGGCTCCGCCGTCAACATTAGTTTATATGATAGTTAGAAGTAGAACTAGTTTATATAAGTAAGAATGGGCAGTATGAGAGATAAGTAAGACATCGTTAAGTATTAGTGTAAATGAGTATAGCGACAAGCCTTTTGGCTGTCGCTATATAAGCGGTATGAGACTTGAGACAGACGAGCAGACCAAGATAGAGTTCGATCAGAACACATGGAGCAATAGTCTGACATACGGATCACACGGGTAGTGTTAAGATGGTAGTAACCACAACGATTAGGTGATAGTAAGGATTGGGATGGCTTAGGCTTAGCCTTACGGACTGCGTACTGGATGTGACGGAGACCCTACCGATGGTCTCCGTTACTGGTAGACGAGAGGTGACTCTCTCAACAGTGTTGGAGCGTATATACCTTGTGAAAGGGGAAGCTTAATCATAGCTATACCTGGTTGGATTGTTACTGATGTGTTAGAATTGTGAAATGAAAGGAAAGACCTGTATGGATGGAGAACTGTATACTTGTACCTTCGGAATATTGTCATGGATGTAATAAACTGACCTCTTGCCAAGCACGTGTTCTTTGTATAGGTTTGAGCCCCTTTACTTAGAATCTCTACCACTAAGAACTGAACTATGGTCCAGGATAGCATCTATCTGGACAAAGCTAGCTATTTCGACGATTAATCACTAAGAACTCCCCTTTATCTTAGTACAACACACTTTATTAACATCTTCGAATAAACGACATATAATTGATAAGCGATGAAACATCACACAGTTGAATAATGAATAAACGAATCGGTACAGGATATGAACAAATACGAACTTTAATAATGATACTCCCCTATAAATAAACGAAGACAAATAACAACCAGTCTAGCTTAATATGTGTAGAATAAATAACAAGAACTATAGAAATATTATTTCTATGACATAAAGATGTAGACAGACCGTGTTTTACTGTACATGAATCAGAAGCAGTAATAAATAAAAGACTTGAACACCATTTTATCATTTGATGTCATATCTCATACACACAGTCCACAAGTATCACATGTTGATACCATAATCATATACAAGTCATATGCTATAGTTACAGGCAATTAGATGCTTTTTCATTATAAGAAATTCTTGGGATTTTCTTATCGGTAGTGCTTCAATGACGCACCAAGTTGTTTATACAACTTATATAACTTGTTTGAAAGAAAAGTTTACTTAAACTATAGCTAGGCTTTTTGCTACATGAATTAGAATTGGCAATGATATGTATATATGTATATACGTCGTATATAAGATTACATCTTTGAGCAAAGGAAGAACGAGAGAACCATCCAACCTGCTTCCTTCCAAGCATCAAGCCGTCACCACACACTACATTGGTGTGCTGGGGGTTAAACAAGGATAAGTGAGTGAGTGAGTGATGGATATTTTTTACGTCATACTATCAACCATTTTCACTGCGAAATAAGTTAGGAAAAATTCTTTTCAGACATGTGTTTTGACTTTCTCAGTCTTTGGTGATCGTATCTATGAAATGATGGTGACAGGGTGGACAAACAGCAGCGTATCAAAACCTGGACATTATTTTTGCTGTACCTCATCCCTTAATGAACCCAGACACCAACCATGAATCAAACCCAATGAACTTAGTCAGTGCTGGGTCCCCACTATCATTGCCTTCTATGATCAGCAGGGCCTACTGGAGGTCCGCTGGTTTAAACTAAGAAAGGGCTGATTTTATTTTCATATGACTATATCTTATGAATAATCAAAGAGATCTGATTATAATTATTATTGTAGGACATAACACATTTTAAGTTTTTCAGTCCTTTCTTGGTCAGCAGACCCATATTCCAGGAGCATAAGCCTCACCTCGGTATCCCCATGGAGGGCATAAGGATGATCTTAATTATAAGACTATGTAAATGTCATGGCACCTGTACAATAATATATAATATTTAAATTTATTCAAGGAACATACAGTCCCGCAGGCATGCCTCAGTGCATTCATAGCTGCCTGAAGTCTAGAGATCCTGGTCTTGAGAATAAATTGTCAGGAAATGTCTTAAGAAAGCTGTCAACAAAGTGTTTCCACTGAATGACTAAAATACTGATATCTGAACAATCATTGGACAATCTGGACGATTTTTCCAAACGACAGAGATCAGAAAAGTCAGGGAACAATATATCTAATAGCTCATTATTGCCCTTGGAAAAAATCGTGAGTAACTGTCCTCCACAAATATTTAACAGGCTGGATATTTGGTCATTGGTTAATCATTCACTTTAGTCTTGAGCAAATGTTGTTTGGATTCTTTAACAAAAGTCTTAACCAACGATTTTGTGTTTCCACTGAACGATTTTCCCAACAACCATTAACGATTTCCAAATCTTTTCAAGTCTTAAGTCTGGTCCCCATAGGGCGATTAGTTGGCACAAAAACAGTGGCGACCAATGTGGTTTTCTGCCAACTAAACCACTAATTGCCATGGTTTCTCAGCGAAATATTCAACATGTTTATTATTTTGTTATAGCCAAGGGTGACTAAAATAGTCTCTAGTGGCCAGCAGATTTTTAACATGAACGTCCCAACCTGGCGATTAATTTTTTTCTCCATCAGCAATTATTTAATCGTCCAACGACGTACTTACTCCTTAATCGGTGTATGATCTTCCAATTAAACTTCAACAGAATCATGATATAAACGTGCCTAGATTCCCTTTCTTAAGTTCGTCATTTGCAAAGGGAAAACTGTCACTTTTTTGACACGAGTCACCCAGCTCCCCCACTGAGAGCTAACTGTCTTTATTGTGGGCCTACGTCACTGCCATTAAATGGTTACATTACAGTAACTGGCTCCTAAATCGTGCAGGATGTAAGCCAAAAAAAGTTAATGGTCCAAGGTCACAAACTTGAGTTCTGACTTAACTTTTTGGAACTTGGGAAGGTGAATGACATACAAATGCGCAGTAAAACACAAGTTCGGGCAGTTTGTATGTTACACTGTTAAAACAAGTGTTTAGAACCTAAACATTCCTAAACACTTCGGTGCATCCAGTTTTGGAACACTTTATTTCCCTAAACATGTTTAGAATTATCGGTGTTTAGGGTTAAGTGTTTAGAAATGTGTGATGTTTAGCTGTTTAACCATGAAGTGTTTAGGTCCTCAAGGTGTTTAGAATCAAAACGCTTATGCTTTTTTTATGTTTAGCTGTAAAGTGTTTAGAAAACTATGATGTTTAGGTGTTTATCTATGAAGCATTTAGGTCTTCAAGGTGTTTAGGGTTAGGTGTTAAGTTAAACAGTAATATACCATGATATGTACAGTGTACTTTCATTCTTAAGGATGAAAACCATTTTTAATTTAACAATACTATACCGTAGTGTGTAAAAAAAACGTAGATCTTATATGTAAAACACTGCTATGGTACTATGCCATTCAGTTTACACCAGATGTAATGTTAACAGCATTGAACGTTTTATTTTTCCTGTAACCACACTACAGGATCATTGAGCCAATAACCACATATGGCCTTCCTTCTTGGTTTAGCCTTGCATGGATTGTTTGATTGTTGGAGGTAAAACCTTTAGGGGTATAGCTGATAAAGTTCTTGTACTAAAAAGGTGTCTACATGTTAATCCTACTAAAAAGGTGTTTTAAAACATTTTGTAAATGTTTTAGGGGTGTTCTGGTTGGTTGACCATACCTAGAATAGCAGGCCAATGAAGTGACTATCTTAATGACGCTACAAAAACTTAAAAATCTAACATTTTTAATCACAAAGTTCCAAATTCCTAAGTGTATGAAAAAACTAATTTACCAATCACGGCCAAAACTATGGAGGCACAACTACTTCATAGTAGTATTTTGGTAGCTTCAGTAGCCGAGATTTGAACCCAGGGCCCCTCATATATGAAGCCTATGCTCTACCACTGAGCTATGGAGGCCTGTAGGTAGACACAGCCCAGCTTTGCTACTTAACTGAATAAGTAGGGATATGAAAGTAATGACCTATGACTATGACTATGCCAGTGTGCACTGCATGCAGTCCAAGTTAGCTCAGTTGGTTAGGCTTCTACCTTGAATGTAAAGAATGTGGGTTCTAATCCCAAAGTGTCCATTTTTCTTTTCCTTAGTATACAATTGATATTATGTGTTTAGATTCTAAACATATCCCATTCAAAACATGGTTAGAGGTTACAAGTGTTTAGCTTTTAAACACAACTAATGATGCGTTTAGATTATAAGCATAGTTAACCCAACACATGTTTAGAAGTTACAAGTGTTTAGGTTTTAAACAGATATGGTTTAATGTATTTAGATTATAAACATGTTTATGCCCTAAACACATTTAAATTCTAAACACCATTTTAACAGTGTACGAAAAGGGGTCTTCGACTGATATTGTAGCTCCTTTCATTTCAGTTTGTTCTCTTGCCGGGTCTGGCTGTTCTTTGTCAAAGATGTGCAGACACTAAATGATTTTTGCAAAATGCTTTTCATGGAATGAAAGAACGGGGTGTCATGGTTTTACTATTAGACAGGTTAAAACCGTATTAGATAAATAATGATGAAATGATAAACCTTTATATTATACCATAGGGTGATACAAGTTTGATAGTTAAGAGTTTAACACAGGGCGATACAAACCTGAGTGATTTAGAAAAAATGTAATCATTAAGAAATGAAAAATCTAACGTATACATTATCTGCACAACATTCCTAGCTATATTGTTCTGCTTACTGTTTGTAGATTTGATAGATATCAAACGAGTTATATGTAAAAACATAAAAAATTGTGCAGCATCACAGTCCCACCATCACCGATTGCTGTGCATCCTTCCTTGAGAGCTCAGATCTAACAGAAAAGGTATAATAAATCCATAACCAACCTCTAAGGGAGTACTCAGGCAGTTATCACCCCTTACCGGGACCCCGATATCAGCCCTCGGCCACCCCTTCAGGCCCCGGCCTTGGGCTAATATTGGGGTCCCAGCTCGGGGTGATGACCACCCTCATACTCCCTACTTGATTGGTTATATGTATTCATACAACATGTTAAATTTCCTATCAATGGTTGATATACAATTCAAAGGTATATCATTATTAAGAGAAAGCTACTGTGTGATTCCAAGAGAGTTTCAAATTCTTAAATGGTCTATTGCTATTCCAGTCAGTCTGACCAAAATCTGTTGACAGTTATAAGTTATTAACATCAGTTTCTTCCTAAGACCCATGCCCACTGGGTGATTTTACCATTGCTCGGCGACGGCTTGGCCATATAATAAGCCCATCCCACATTGGGTATATCCCAGGGTTGGACAAAGGTTGGACAAAATAACCATATAAGCCATCCTAGTTTCCAAGAGATGGGGTTACTGAAATAAGCAAGAATCATGTTTTTCTATATCCTCAGATATTGCTTAAATATTATGATTTCTTAAATTTTATCAATTGACAGATTTGTAAGCATACTAGCCAATCGAAATGCTGTATTTCAAGGCAAAATAGTGTTGGACATTATAGGATGGGCTGACAGGCTTTAACATTGGTTCCTATGGGGAAAAGGCCAAAATGTAAAGCTGCAATTTGCACATTTTGGGAGCGATCTTTCAGCCGAATTGCTTTGATTAATTTTGTATTATACAACTCTCTTCAGTAGATAATATGGGAAGCAATTTTGAGAACATTTCATAGTAAACCTTAATGTTATTGTAAACTGGGATGGGCTTATTACTTGCCCAATATCAGGGCTATCACAATCGCCGGGCGATTCCCTATGCATATGGTGTGGATCCTAGGTGTTTGGCGACGGGCGACGGGTGAGGGGTGATGGGTGACGAGCAATGGGCAATGGGTGACAGGCAATGGGCGTCGAGCTATGGGCAACAGGCGACAGATTAAATAATGAACATTTATACAAGTTGGCAGTCAGTGTCCCCTGGTTTAGGATCGTTGTGATATTGAAAAGGTCATATTCCTTCAACTTTTATGTTTCAATTATGAACCATGGAACCAACATTCCTCACACATTGTTATTTAGAAAAACTACATTTTCCTTATCATTTTTGACAAATTTCTCTACAATGAAAAGCCAAGATTCCCTGTTTCTTTCTGTGTAATATCTTTCTACGTACTTAATAATGTGGTGCTTTGAAAGTGTACAAATAACATAAAGAGTGCTCTTTTTAGTATTGGTTTCTGAAGATTTTTATATTGCCATGCCAATATGATGTGCATCACTAATATCTAACCTCCTAACATGTCACACACATTCTACATACAGTCCTTAGATGTCTTACATAAGTTCATTATAAGTATTAATATTTAAATTTATTCAAGGAACGCGCAGTCCTCCAGGCATGCCTCAGTGCATTCATAATATATATAAACCATCGGAGGCGGTTAGCTTACCAGACGCTGCCTCCAGCTGCCTGAAGCCTACAGAACCTGTACAAAACACAGCCATCTATTTGAAGTCGAAGACCTGGGCTACCGAACCTCCACCCGAGAAGCATAATCAGAGAAGATGGACAAGAAAGTGACAATCCCTGTTTGCTTCATTCTGGTGACTGCCTTCATCGTACAGTGCAATGCACAAGTAACTAGAGGCGGAACTGCTCAAGAAGATTGTAGAGGTAATGATAATACTTTTCTGTTGTATAAGATGTGGTAGTATAATTAAAGGGAGCCAAAAGCAATGTAAGGTCAACAGTTTGCAAATTCTATTAACTATTGAAATATATTCTATAGCCGTACCCTAGGCCTGTGGTAAAATATGAACTGTGAATACAGACTTTAACTACATTAAAATAGATGAAAACTCATCATAGGTCAATTTTGGTGACCCACCAAAATTGGTTTGTTTACAAACATTGCTGTTTTCAGGCATACATGGCATGAGTATTATGGGATTTAAGTGAACTTAAAACTAGCTATCATGATCTATACTGTACCAATGACTAAAGTTAGACTCTTACAATGTATTTTCATAGTTATTTGAGTCTGCAAAATGTTGTCATATTTTGAAACAATAATTGCTTTTGGCTCCCTTTAAGATATATGACATGAAAATTTGAAATTTAGAATTTAAGATTTATGACATGAAAACCAACCTTTCATACTAGTATTTTGACAGCTGCATGTCAATCAATCAGAAATGAAAATATGTATATAGATAACATAAATATACAAGCAAAGATCCACGGCATCTTAACTCTCCCCTAACCATGTTGGTGAGATGTAACACCTTTATGATACATATGCTCCATTCCCTAAGAAAAGCCCAAAATATCCCTTAAATTTTTGTAATAATTCAATGCAGGCTCTCTAGTTCTAAATTTGAATAAACTTGATTAAGATGCAATAAATGCAGCTGCTGCTGGATTGGGGAGTATACCCACGGGCGGATAGGACTTGATTGCTGTCTATAGGGTTAAACTACAGAAAAATATGTGGATATCCCTC